>JAUESF010000016.1:11266327-11276411 GCA_032274765.1 Malacoctenus tetranemus | reverse complement strand
TGTGTGTGTGTGTGTGTGTGTGTGTGTGTGTGTGTGTGTGTGTGTGTGTGTGTGTGTGTGTGTGTGTGTGTGCAAGCATGTTTTTAGCACTTGTTTATCGGAAGTCGGAATCCATATTCATATGCAGCGGCAGCCTGCATGCGCATGTTTACTCGGAGGGGGGGCGGAGGGAATTTTCATTCCCGTCACTGTCTTCCACTAACAGGCATACGCGCAGGAGGATGTGCTTGTTGCTTGACGTACTGGGAGTTGGCGCGTGTGTCCTTGCAGATTTGAACAGACTAAGAACGAAAGCCGCTTGCTTAAAAAGAAAAAAAAACCCTCAACACACCCAGTGCATCTCCAGTTTGAGTAATGCTTGCGTGGACGGATTTACTTACTCCTGCTTCTTGTTTCCTCAGTAAATTTTGGAGGGTTTTTTTGGGTGATTTTTATTTTTTTACAGTGCGGGGCTGATCATGGCCCTGCCTCTCGCAGCGTAAAAGAAAAATAGACTTTTAGCTCCAGAAACAATTGTGCGCTCAACAAAAAGAACAGCGATGCCGTCCTGTTAAGTGCTGCGATATTCATGGCGAACCATCAGCCCCTTTTTTTTCTGATGGTATTAGTCCTAAAAACGAGTGCAGACTTGTTTGGAATTCAGAGCTGTGTTTTTGAGTGACATCCCGAGGTCGTTTTAATCCAGCCTCGGGATCAGCAACAAGCAGGCCTATTTCATCACTCAAAATTGGATCAGATGATAGTTAATGCAGCAGCTACAATCATTCGATCGCGCTACAGGGGGAGAAAACAAGACACGGGAAATGGCGATTTCTACAAATACTCATCAGGCCAATGCACCAATATTCAAATCGAAGTCACACTGTAACAGTACACTCATGCAGGTACGAGTTAGGTAAGTCATCTTGGTGGGATGTTTCGTGCATGAGCACACATTCCTCCTGCAAGGAGGAGCTGATCGCCTCGAGCGGCGCCAGCATTCGAAATCGGATTCGATTCAGAAGACTTGTTTTTTCCCCGACGTTTAGATCACTGCAAGACCACACGACCGCGCGATGATGCACACAATTCGTTTGCGTCAGCACACGAGTTTGCCCGCGCACATGCACGCACGCGCGCGAGTTCGCCATCCAACAGGTTTCCCTGCTGTTCCCGCAATCACCAGCCTTCCTGACAACAGTTATAGGAATGAAATCTGCTCGGTGCCTACTGTGTTCCGCTTCCATCCTACTGATGGAACATGATGACAACTGTTTTCTGTGTCAGCGTGATGACGGTTAGAGAAGTGAAAGCGAGAAATGGACTGTTTTACCAACTCCCCGCCCCCCCCACCCCCACCCCCCGCCCTCGTACAATGTTGGGATGTCTCCACCAGGGAGCTGTCACGCAGGGAGATGAAACATGGGGGAGATCAGTCATTTGTTTTGATGTTTTCCTTGCTGTTTGCTGTGTTTTTCTTTTTATGCAAATCAAATTTACCCCACACCTTTAATCATTTTTTTTTTGTGGAATGACACTATCTCACGCTGATGTATTGCGCTATTAATCCACTTTTACTGATAATCACATTTCATCTCATTAGAGTCAGCCACCTCTGATGGATTTGGTGCTACATTATGATGTATTTAGTGAATAATTGATTTGATGTCCTGAGCTAATATCAATGACTGGAATCCGTCATAATCGTCGCGCATTTAGAATGATTCAGTGCGACACAACACTTAATCCAATCTCATTTAATTTGTTAAACTTCCTCATTTTTTCAAATTACGACGCGCGTGTCTTCATAAAAAACAAGTATTAAATGGGGCACCAAAGGTTATGGAACAGAGGAATGTTGTTTTGGAGTTGCATTACATCTGCACAGCGGTTGCTACTTGAACTCTAAATTAAAATGACAAAGTTCATTTGCTTATTTCACTTTTTGTTTTGTTAGTTGTTAGAAGCAAGAAAAATTGGTTGCTGCGTACTTCTTTCTGCAAAACAACCTTGGTTATATATCATAATATATAATAGATTTTTGTTATGTTTCATTTGTTTTTAAACTGGCAAATTCAAATTACAAAGGTTGGAAGCCAACATCAGAGCTTAAGTTGCCACCTATGTTTTCCTGATAAATCACAATGAAACTTCTTAAACCAAAATTATTGGTGAAGTTAATTGGCAAAAACAAAACCCAGTTGAATTAATTGACTTAAAACACAGAAGGTTACAGCTAAAAAACATTTCTGATTCGAAATTTTGATTTTCTTATGAAATGGAGCCAAAAGTATTTCAGGGTAGCCCAAAGAAAACTAGTTATCAAAGACAAAACACTGGGAAACACTGAAACTGATCAAACACTCGCGTAGCGTATTCCCAACCCCAGACTGACTGACGGTGTGAAGAACGTGAACGGGCAGACAAGCAAACGAGTGTTTGGGGAGGGGGGGGGTCTGAATCCCAATAACCTGGTGAGGCTGAGATTCAAATAAATTGACTGAGTTTGGGAGAGAGGGAGATGGGGCATGAAAGAGTCAGGGCACAAGAGAGGGAGGTGCAGAGTGCAAACAAATCAGGGAGAGAGAGAGAGAGAGAGAGAGAGAGAGAGATGCAGGTGGATTACAGCCTAATCCATGCCCCTCTCAGTGTGCTCTTATTACATTAGAGCTGAGTGAAAAACATGGCGCCACAGGCTGACCTTCTCTAACTCCATTTCATTCCACTGGATCAGACCAAATGATTTGATCTGAGCCACATCGCCCAGGGAGAGGAAACGCACAGGACTGTAAAAACCAGCCGTGGCAACACTGCCATCATTCAGCCAGGATTAAACCACACACATGACAGGAGGCGCTCCATATAGGACGGGAGACGCCAAACAAGATGTTCCTCTTTGAGCTGAATACTCATATTGACCTTTTTCTCTCAAAAGCCTGTCGCGACACTTTGTGCTCCAAATCACAGTTATTTCCTCCGAACGACTGAAGATGGAAACACAGTTACCGATGCAGCTGTGAAATCTCCCCAGCGGGCTCCGGCAGGTCGGAGGAGCAAACGTTTTTACCTGCCGGTAACTGAGGTGAGGAGAGTGAAGGAATGTACTGAACGGCTCAGCCGAGAGAAGGTCTCCCATTTTTATCCATTTGGTCGAGCAAAGTTGTTATTATTCAGTCGATTCGAATTCTCATTACTTCTTGTCATTATATTGTCTGACCACCCAAAGCTAAGTTAAGCTAAGAACCTCTCGAGCACTCGTTATCGTCTCCCAGCTTGTCAACATGACCTCATTGATATTTTTCCTCACTACAATATGAGGTTGTAAAGCTTTATACAGCATGCCTCCTCTGCACACATTACGTTTGATACACTCGTCGTGTTTGTTTGTGGAGAGTTCTCTGAGACGCGCGCGCTCTCTCGAGGTTTGAAATCCAGCTGAAAACAAACAGAGGAACACAAAACTGGTGAGGTCTTTTTTTTTCCTCTTCATCTGATCCAGGCAGGATGCTCCACCAGCCAATCAATGTGTCTGCAATTAGTGTCGCTCTAATTAGAAACCATTGTTCTGAGCACCGGCTGAGGCAGTTCATTCATCAATATGAAATTAAGCAGCAGCCACTTAGCATGGGATTACTATCATGAGTTCATTTGAACTAGAATCAATTCATTTGCTGCAATCATGCCTTAAGGCCTGAATTGTGTGTGTGTGGTGGTGTTGTTGGTGGTGGGGGGAGGGGAGGGGGGTTGTTGAGAGGTGTGCGGGGGGGGGGGGTCTGTAAGACTCTTCAAATGTGCAAGAAGAATCAGGGAGAGATGGGATGCACAACGAGGAGAAGAGGGGAAGAGAGCACAAACTGTGAAATTACTAGCGATTTTCTTCCCCAGGAAAAGTCACTTATCGCAAATCAAACAGAGTAAATGAAAGGAGCGCCGCAAATCAAATAGCCTATCTTAACTACCTTGGCAATATCCAGCAGCTAATAAAACATCCCGTTCCGAGTTCCCAATTTCACATCCCGCCTTGTGCGGGCTGTGACACTCACGGGCGGAGGCACTTCAAATTACAATGAGAGATGTCATCATGGTAAATGTATCACCACAAATGTATCATTAAGAAAGATGAGAGAGCTGTTGGATTTCCATGCTTATCTCCAGGGGCCTTTTTTCCTTCTCTCTGTGACACCTCCTGTCTTTCCCCCTTATCTCTGACGCGCACGCGCACGCACGCACACACACATTTGTGAACACACGTTTAACACGTGTCGTAACATACAGATTCCCACTCTGTTGCTCCCTGGAGACAATGAAACGCGGGGAGACGAGACGTAATTGCGTGGCGCACCAGAACTCCACGCTCGTTTCCACCCTGAATGCCATTTCCTACAAAACTCGAGTCACATGAAAAGAATTGCGTGGAAAAAGGAAAAATTGGAAACAAATTCATGCATTACAGAGAAAAAAAAATGAGTCTGCATGCTCAAACAGGGAGTTTGTTTGTCCTTTTCCTCCTATTTTAAGCTTGATATACAGCTCAACCTTGACATGTTTCCATCAGTCAAGCTGGAGTTAAAAGATATCCAACCGTGTGCTGGACAAACAGCTCCAGTTGAGGCGTTTCATCGGAGCATTATTGTTCACCCAGTCAGTGTAAAATGAAAGGGAAGCCCAGTGAAAGAGGCGGCAGGGGCTTCAGAAAACATACGTTTTTTCTTTTAAAGGGCTGACCCAGCTTTCCTGGAGCGATCCTGACATGCTGTGACGTGCGTTCGATCGGTCACCACAAAACACCACTTGGAACACAAACCTCCGTCCCCCTGGTTTGTGACCAAACTTTTACAAAATAACACCAATAGACTTGATTGCGACTTTCAATTTGACACATTTTCCTTCATGCTGCTTCCAAACACAAGTCTTGAAAACGGTACGGCCCAGAATGTAACTGTAGGAGTTACACAAGCAAGTTTCCACAGATTTTAGGGGAGTAAATCTAATTAAAAACAAGCTCTCAAAGTCTTGTTTCATTTCCAAAAGAAAACAGACAACAAATCACATGTTGAAAGTATAAAATTTTCTTTTCCCAGTCGGTTTGCCTTTCCTCAATTACAAGGCAGCAGCGTATCACCAAAAAGTTGCATGGGATCACACTTTTCCATCGTGTATCGACACTGCTATTTGTACCGATAGTTTCGAAACGTCTAATAAAAGGGTGAGACTGAACGCTTGAAATTGCTGGACAGGAAGACGTTGCCGCTCTTGTCTGTAAGTCTTTTCTAAATTGGCTCCGCGAGTTCTTTTGAATTGGAGTGAGCTCATTTGCCTGCCAGTGCCGGTACGCCGAAGCTCCGGTGAAAGTCAACACTGATGTTTTTTTTTTTTTTTTCTTTTTCACGCGGAGGCTTTTTCTTCTCGATGTAGAATACATCCGCTCACTTCATTTTCGCAACTCATTCACGACAACACAAAAGTGTTGCGACTCGTTTGGGTGGAAATTCTCTTTTGACTCGGCGGAGATCGACTCTAATCTGCTCTGACACCGGCAGCGGCCCCGAACCGCGCTAAGTGGAAACTACAGGCTTTGCACAGCTTAGCATAACATTGATCATACAGTCAGACACGGTTCCTCTGCTCATCGAGCCAGCAATTAGCAACTGTTTACTGTGTTGTAAAAAGAGTGTTGACCACAGTGAATTTCAGGGCAATTACCAGATCTTATCTACTGGATGATAAAGACTGGGCCCCTCGAGTTGTTCTCTGTTGGTTCATTATTCAGGCTGAAAAGCGCAGCTTGGAAAACAAGATAAAAGGGGGAGATTCGGCATATTTGTGAGAATTGTACGTTCCCCCCTAAACAATAATGTGTCCTCGAGTGGGCGGGGCCTCATGGGGTTTAGGCGGTGTCTTAATTTTGCTGAAAACACTGTTGTGTTCAAACCGTCCCTGTGCAATATTTCCTTGTGGCATCTTTTTCTCTTTTTTTTCAGTGACGATCAATGATTAACAACACGTCAACCTCGACTTTGTTTCCATCTTGAATTATTTAAATCTCGCCGTGACATTTTCATTATTCTATCTGATGTATTTACAGGTGATGATTTAACAGCTGGCGATAAATACGTAGCGAAAATGCGGTCACAGCGAAGAAAAATCCACATGACGGAACGTGTCCTTGGAGTTTTTTTTTCTTTTTTTTTGCGAACGCTGTTGAGGAAGTCTTTGAAATGGGACAGGCCCTGTCAGCCCGCGATGACATATTCGGTCTGGGGCTACAGACTTGGGAGGATCCAATCTCTGAACTGGGACACTGTCCCTGACATACTTCTGTGTCATTGCAGCAAAGTTTGCAATGTCAACCTGGGCGGGCTGTGAGGGGAGTGGGACGTAAGGTGCAAGGGGACATTCATTTACTGTGAGCCCAAACGATTAAGTCTGTTCCTGCTGCCTTTCCATGAACTCCCACTTGTAGGAGCTCCACAGTTACTCTACCGTGTATGAACGTGGTACCATCGAGCAAACTGTGCCAGTGGTCGTCGACCTGAAGTCTGACGTTGTCAAAATTTGATTACTTAAGGAAAAACTCAAGAAAGAGATTTTTCTCCACCAAACATCAGAACTTGGAGCTGGCCCAAAGCTTTTATTTTTAAGCATTCACATCAGTTTTACTATACTGTGACCTCTTACAAATCAATATGAGCTTTTTTCAAGTTGGAAAACACAATATATTAAGCTCTGACTTTGTATAGAAAAAAAAACAAGAACAAATCCATGATGGTCAGTTGGGAATTGCTCCCCAAATCTCTAGACTAACTTGGATGGACCAATATCTTTGACCTTGTTCCAGCTGCCTCCACGCCAGAGTTGTTTCCATGAGAGCAAGCGACGACATGTCACATCACACACACGGATTGCATAATCCCTCTGTTGTCGAAGAATTAGACTTTTCCCTGATGTGTAATCTGCTTTTCTGAGTTAATGCGTGTCCCAAAATACAATGTCGAGGGCACAAAATGAAGACAAATAAAGCCCTTTGTGCTGGCGGGCTGTCGAGCCAGCCAGAATTTGATTTCCACTGCGCGGGGCGGGGCGCGCAGATAGCCTTTGGACATGAGGCTTAGAGAATTGACAAATTGAGTCATTAAATGCTCGCTTTGAGCGATGGTAAGATTTTGTGATTGGCAGTCCACTATGCTCCAAGTCGCCGTGGGAACAGCGGCTTTGATTCACATCGCTGACAGACTTTCAGTGAGAGGGAGCAAAGCGAGGCAAAAAAAAAAAAAAAAAAGACCACTCTCCTAAACGCTGCACACTTTTGTACAGAAATCTGTCCAAATAGTGTACACAGACCGAACTCACCCACGCAAGCAAGCATTCCCTCAAGAGCACAAAGTTAAAGCTCTGAATGGCTTCAGGTCCTGGTTGGGATTTCCTGCATCTGGCTTCCTTTTTTTTTTTCTTTTTTCTCTCTTTCCGAACCCCCACTGTAACATCTGACGCTTCAAAATAAAAGCCGTCCTCTTTCAAGTGCAGCAGCGGGGCTCTACTCATGGACGGTCAGGACACCTGTCTTTTGATCGCGCAGCGAGGTGCCAGCTCGCATGTCACGTCACTGTTTTATTGTTTCTGCTCTGATATTAAACTTTTCTCAGCTTGAAACTCGCAAACTCCTCGATGCTCGTCAAGTCATAGATTAGTACAAATTCGTTAGTACACAACAACAACAGCAACGGAAGCGACTTTTTTTTTTTTTCCAAGGACGGTTTCAATGCCGTGACTGATAATGGAAATTCCCAAATAAGCATAAACTCTTAGGATAATTCATTGCTAATGTGTTTACATCCATTCCCCCCTTTGTTGTTATTATTGTGCTTCTTCGCGTCGGGCTCGCCACATTCAAAGCCTGTCATTGCTCACGCCGACGCCCTTCTATAATCATATCCCCAGATTCTAATTACTACGGAGTCTCACGCAAATTTGTCTGCAGCTAAATGACGCTTTTCATCCAGAAAATTAGCAAAATTCCTCACAGTGTTATTAGTGCTTTAGCGCCACTCCCCAGGCAACCCTCTATTCTCTTGCTTTATTTTGTTTTTTTATTTTTCCCCCCGGCGAGCTCGCACGCCTCCCCATCCATGGCAGCCACGGTGCACAGTTGGTGGTTCCCCAAGCCTTTGTGAAATGCACAGTTAGAGCATGTCTGTTTCAATCAACCCAAATCAGATTGAAATATTTTTCAGGTCTCTATGAGCCGAGCAAACGGCAGAATGGAGTTTGTGTGTGTTTGTTTTGCTGTGGTCATGATAAACTTGACAATATTCAGCAGTAAACATGGAGAATCCTTTTTTCACTGCATAAAAAGGTTAGTTAGTAGTCTGGACAGTGTTTCTTCAACTGAGGGTTTATGATCGTCTGAATCAGAGTGAGAGGTAGTCTCCGTCTCGGCAGCCTGCAGGTAACCGATTCTTCTCTTTGAGGGGTTTAAAACGTTCATTTTCAGGCCACATTAATGTTTGAAGAACCTCTCCAAAGTTTCAGCTTCAAATGATCTCGGCTCCTTATGGATCTGTTAATGTGGCCTGGCGTCATTTGTTATGTCAAGCGTTCATTTAGTTTAAAACAAATCAAAGTGAACAGCGGCGTGAATATTCATGCTTTTATGTGTCTCTAAATGGAACGGCGAGAGAGAGCGATCGCAGAATTGGTCTGTTCCATGTTTCATCACCAAACTGATAAAAAGGCTCATTGGTTCACCGTGCCTGCATCGGTTCGAAAAAACCAAGTGCCCGGGGAGTCGTGAGGCAGTTTACAAACAAACAAACACGCCCTTTATTGTTGTGCACTGGTGTGATGCAAACATGTGCAATCCGAGTTTGAACTGCTGACCATGAAGGGAAGCTGAAGAATCTACATGACAAATGGCACAAAAAAAAACCTAATGATCAGCTGTAAAACAACCGTTGCCCTTTTACTGCATGATAAACAATTATACAACGAAAACACACCCAGCAATTCCTTTATTTTTTCTAATTCAATGCTAACTGGGGCTTGATCGCTCACCTAATGATGCCTGAGTGAGGCGCTAAGTGCTGAATTACTCGACAATCTCGCTCCCATGTTGTTTACAGTTGATGTTTAATCACGTTGCCCTCCGAGTTCAGCAAAAGAGCCCTTCACATGGCGACTCGGCAACAACGACTTAGCTTTCTCCATGCATGTTTCCAGTGAGCCTAATAGAATTAAGCTCAGGCCGTCCGGGTTCAACTTTGAGGCCCGAGACGTGTGATGAGGCTGTGGCATATAGCTCATTGGTATTTACTGCTCACATGGTTTCATTTCTGTAATTAATTGTTGTTACAAATGGGTAATTGGGGCGGAGCTAAACAAACAGTGTATCTATTTTTTTCCCCCCAGACAATCACCAGGGTGAAAAAAAACTGTAGCAGCCCCTTAACAAGCAGTGAAAATGATGTTGTGTGAATTTTGCATTTCAGCATGCTAATAAAAACACTGCAACAATATTTGTGAAACTACACACATACTCGCAGCCTTTTAGTTAAGATTTAGAACTTTCTTGTTTCGCTGACACCCAAGCAGTACCTGTCTTTCCAGCACTGGGTTCCTTTTTCTAGACGGATCGAAACTCACTGTTAGCGCTCTGGTCCCCCTTGATTGTTCTCCCCGATGCCGGCCCGCTCGTGTCCGGGGCCCCGTCAGCTGCTGGCTGGGCTCCAGGCTGTCTGTCACAGGGTCAGCTCAGAGAGGCGACCGCTCACAGCCCGTAAAACACTGCTGATGGCTCAAACACTTGCGCCATCCATCATGGCGGTGTGGAGACTGTACTTATCCCCCTCGGGAGGTAGGGGGGGGGGGCTCCTCACACTGGCGTGCATGGATGCACATGTGCATGTGTGGTAAGATGCAATTGTACTTGCCTTCAAGCTAACGTTTAGTGGAAGGTATCGATTAGCTCTCTGTAATTAACACATGTTCCCAAAGGGAATAAATCAGCGCTGATGAATCACTTACTGAGGTTCTGCCGGTGTGTGTGTGTGTGTGTGTGTGTGTGTGTGTGTGTGTG
Source organism: Malacoctenus tetranemus (assembly GCA_032274765.1). NCBI lineage: Eukaryota > Metazoa > Chordata > Actinopteri > Blenniiformes > Labrisomidae > Malacoctenus > Malacoctenus tetranemus. The sequence continues at coordinate 11,266,360 of JAUESF010000016.1, read as the reverse complement.
TGTGTGTGTGTGTGTGTGTGTGTGTGTGTGTGT
>JAUESF010000016.1:11244206-11254491 GCA_032274765.1 Malacoctenus tetranemus | reverse complement strand
GTGAGAAAGAAACAAGGTGGCACAAAGATTTCTCCACTGTCAGTTTTAGGGGGAGAGCCTGCTGCCAACGCTCCCGCGTCTACCCCCCCACCCCCCGGAGGCTCCCTTTGTTCCCATTCTGTCAGATAACTATATTCATCGCACAGAAGAAACGGGCTCGTGTTTACAAGAGCACGTTTTCGCTGCCTCGCGCGAGTCTTGACGGTGGATTTGGAGAGCGAGACCACATGAGTGTGTTGTCATTGAGGGGGGGATTTATTAACACGCCGATGATGAATATTCAGCACTGTTTGTCGTGTTGGTGTTTTTGTTATTCTGAGGGAGGAGCAGAGGGCTCGCTGAACTACAAAGGGCCTCATCCAGACGACGAGAAGGTGTGTAAGTGTGTGTGAGTGTGTGCGTGCGTGTTAATGTATTCTTTAAAGTAAATCACCTTGGAGTGCCTCCTGGAGAGGACTGTAAACATTGTGTACCTTCGAAAATCGTTTGAGCAAGTTTTCAAAAGACTTTTTACATTTCACTTTCACTGTTTCTTGATTCAAATCACCTTCAAAATAAGTGAAATTTGAGGAGAGATTATCACGTTTAGTTACTGATGCGGTTCAGTTACTGCAGAATTAAAAACTTGTAACACAAGCTGTGGTTTTTTTATGCTTTTGTGTACTTCATTATATTTGATCCAGATACGTGCAGAGTTTTTGTTACTATTTTGCTGTTTTTTTGTTGCTTTTTTTACCAAGCAACTCAGCATCAATGAGTGAGCGAGCCACGTCGCCCAAAGCGAAGCCTCCTCGTGTTTGGCAATTCATCATTTCTCGCGTGTTTTCCTTCCCCAGCCATCATTTCCCCTCCACGTCCGCCCACCCTCCCTCCACGCGGTTAATTGAGCCTTTGAATCCAACGCGAGTCGCAGAATTGTTTCATCTGCCACGATGACACGTGAGGAAAATAAGATGAAACACCAGCGAAAGAGATAAAAACGAGCCTGACTGGGCGAAAGTGGCTTCCTCACTTTCTCCCCCCCCCCCCCTCCCCCCCTCCTTCCACATCCCACAAATCCTTTCATTCCTCATTTCATTTTGGGAAATTAGTACCATCCATCCGACGAGAATGGAGAGACAGGAACAGGTGATTTCGGGGGGGGGCGGGGGTGATCTCTCAATCAGGGGATTAAGGGCGTACAACGATTCGGCGAGCTATGTTTAATAACGTCTTCGCTCTGATACTGAGCCGCGGGGTCGAGGCCACACATGAATTAAGGGATGTGGACGGGGAGGAGGGGGAGAAGAGGGGGAGGGGAGGGGAGGATGTGGAGGGGGAGGCAGGGATTAGACTGAAATTTAAAGCCCTGCCTATCTGTTATGGCTCCATCAGAAAGGAGATTTCCATTTGATTCACAGGTTCATTTTCTCCAGCGTCTCTGGAGAGCTTGTGAGAAAACCCCCTTCCACCGACTCGGTGCGACTCCACGCAAAGCACCACGAGGTGGTGGAGTTAACCAATCAGCACCAAGGGAGGAGGAGAAGCAGAGAGTATTGGGTTTTTTTTGGGGGGGGGCGCTTTAGAAACTCCGGCGTCTTTGACTGAAGAACTTGTTCGAGGGAACCCCACATCATCGAACGGTGATAGGAGGGGAAAAGAAAAGAGTGCTGCCAGGACTTTATGGGTGTGTGGGTGAGGGTGTGTTTTAAAGGAGGGAGGATGCTGTCAAATTTCAAAGAGCAGGGGGGAGGTCCCCCCCTCAGACAGAGAGGGAGAAAGAGAGCTGAGAGTCAGATGGGAGGGTTTGGAGAGTGGGGGGGGGGCTCTGGGAGCCAGATCAGAGGTAGCGCGGTAGGAAAAAACACTGGTAGTTGAGGGGAGACGGGGGATGAACCTCGAAATTTAAGTTGTATATCAAACGCGCCGTCGGAGCCTTTGAAGCGCGGCAGTGATGTACTGGCAGGCGATGAATGCGATATTGACAAACTGCTAAAACATGGGGGTTTTTTTTCTCGCGCCGAGCACTGTCGCCGCGAGAGACGAACTTTGCCGGGAACTCTTTGAAAAACCCTCCTCCCCCTCCCCCCCTCCGCCAGGGCGTGACGACTCGCCGACGACGACTTCCTCTTCCTCTCCCTTCCATGTTTGGCGTCCCGAGAGGAGCGCTCGTGACAGTTTGCTGACACTTTAATTGGAGGCCTCGAGGCTTGAATAGTAATTGTGAACAAATACAGGGGGTCTAAATATACACACAGACCCATGTAAACACAAACACACACCTGAAAATGTGTCATCCGCGGCATCAGATGCATTTTATTTTCCGACGCGCCGCTCTGCTCCCGAAACGCGTTCCAGTCAAAACTCGGCTCGGCTTGTTTGCGGCTGCTGCCTTCATCCACGTCAGTTTTCTTTTTCCCCCAACGAGCTCGCGCCAAAGCAACACAAAGATTCGTTAAGGGCTGTCAGAGCCACACGCGGGAATATCATCTTTTCCTAGATTTAGACAAGTGCGAAGTGGTGCGACGTAATCTGTCTGTTACACAACGTCCTCACAACAGGCTGGCAGAAAATTTCTCTCTGTGATTGCTTTAGCGAACTGCCGAGTCCCCTTCTGACTGCACAAACGTTCTCTTGTAGAATTCGATTAACAATAGGTTTATTTTCAGGTTTTCATGGGGAAGTTGTTCCATGCACAAGATGTGTCACTGCAAACTCTGGATTGCAGGAAAACAGTGTTTGAACTGTGGTGTTAGGCTGAAAAAAAACCCAGACTGTTTGCGTGTATGCGTGTGTTACAAACATGTGCTTGAACACTTTGTTGTAGGGAATGATCCAAACCACTGTTGGTCAAAACTGAGTCTCAGTTGAGCTTAAACTTGGAGACATGATTTGTTTTGTATCAATAAGAGAAATTACAACAAGTTCATAAAAAAACAACACTCAATGTATCTCTGGCTAAAGTTTTGAATGCAGTTGTAGTTCTTCCAGCACATGAGCTCACACTATGTGTGCAAATGGGCGACCCGGTGGCTGCCACACCAGTCAACATGCACAGATCAATGCACATTGATGTAAAATTGAACATAATTGAAGGATGTGTTCGATGAAAAGCAACACTCTCTATATATATACTTTCTATCATCTACAAGTGGGTGAAACAACAAAGTAATAAGCAGCGCTCACACTGTAGGTTCAGTTCAACCAAAGCTCCCTACAGCACATCATGCAGTTTGGCATAATAAGTTAATTATAGCAATACAAGTGCATAAAACAGGACTCGACAAAGGGTCATTTCTAACGTCACTCAATCAGCGGCAGTGAATGCTGCTGTATTTCTAAGCACAGTTCATCTGGTTCATATTTATTCATTCTTTTCAAACTTAAGTGTATTATTAGCGAATGTGAATTTCATTGAATGTTGTCTTTCAGTTGCATCAGAGAATATTACGTAAAGAAAATGAGTCATCTGTCAGCTACTGGTGAAACTCCAGGTGGCTTCTTTATTTGGCCACCACACACAGCATGTAGAAATGAGGCCTACCATCAGTGCTAATAACGCCGTTTTTGGGGGTTGTTTTTGCACTTGACAGCTTTAAAGTTATAATACTATTACTGTCGTGTTTGGTGTCGGACTGACAGTCTAAAATGTCCCACTCATAAAGAACTCTGACAATATTGTGACATCCAATCAAGCTTCAAAAGCATGTTTGAAATCTCTACCAGAAGGATAAAAAAAAGAAGAAAAACCTCAATCAGTTCATTACCGCGGATCTCACTCTCATCAGCCACATCGCCGTGGCTTTCGAGGCAGCGCAGTGGCCCAGCAGCTCTTCAGCGAGTTTCACCTGAATAACATCAAATCCGTTTTTAATTACAGCAGCATTAAACAGCACAGCGTAAAGCTCCGGGATCCCAGCTTCACAGCGAGATGAGAAGGTTGCCGACTGTAGGGCTGACTTAATGGCATTCAAGAGGACCTCGAGTGCTCCCCCCCCCCTCCCCCCTAACGATTGAAAGAACAAAACGAGTGGCGGCTGTAACCTGCCTGCACTCGTCTTCCGTTTCTGTACCTCATCAAAAAGAAAAGCAGCTAAAAAGCAGGAGGGGGAAAAAAAATCTCATTACAAAGACTCTTTTCCCTCATCTGTGTGGTTCACTGAAGAAGCAGATTGCATTTCAGTACTTCATTAATAAATGAGCATGTGAACAATGGGGAGAGTGATGGCTCCATTGTCTCCAAGCCAAAGACGACAGCGCTCCGAATGCCTGAAGCCAGAGAGTCATTATGCTGCCTGTACTTTCTCTGCCTGAAAAAAACCACAGGAGTGAGTTTGCCTGAGCAACAGTGACACCGGATGACCCCGCGCTGGGCCGTGACGTCACAAGGGTCGCTTGCGCTCCGCAGTCGAAGCCCCAGGTCCGTCTGTTTCCTGCCGGAAACCTTCGACAAATTCGTCCCGAATTGATTCAATTAGAACTCCTCAACGAGGAGACGGAGAAAACATTCATCTGAAGGAAGGAGGAGGAAGCATCACGTGGACTTTGTCCAGGTCAGAGTGCGAGCGAAGTGGCTGGAAGAGGAAGGTGGGAGGAGGAGGAGGAAGGGTGCCTGAACGAGGGGAAGGAGGGGAGGGCAGGGGGAAGCACAGCTGGATTAGGAGCGTTTGACAGCCTCACAGCGGCAAAGTTTCTGATAAAGTACGTCTCAGCGAAATTATTTCAACCTGCTGCTTTATAATCATGGTTTTAAGCAACAGCTTTGAAGTGGGGCTTTTTATTAAAGGAATTGACACAGTCGCACCTGTTGAAAAAAAGATGACTTTTTTTTAAAGCCTACTGTTGCCTTATTAAAAGCAGCCCCCTGGCCCCGTCCAAAATTCTCATTCAGCTCATGAAAGGAGATTTAAAAAGCCATGAAGGGCCCTCTCATCACAGCGCTGCTCCTTTAACGCTACATCTATATTTTTTTCCAGTGGTTTAAGGCTCAGATAAAAAAAAACAAAACGTAGCGTCCACTTATCGGCTCTGATGGAAGATAAGTTCATTAGGACTCCACATTTATTGAACCACCACGGGGCTTTTTAGCACAATTTGTGACTTTTCCTGTTAATGATACAACTGTTCGAAAACTCTACTTAACACTGCAGTTCATGTGAGACCGAGAGAAGCAAGTCGTTCAATGGCTTTCTTTTTGGTCAGTAGTTTGCCATCAGTTGGCTTTTTGCATGAAAAGGTAATAGTTTTAAAGTTAGGTGAAGTGATAGTTTGTAGTGATAGCAGCAGCAGCAGCAGTTTCTCCTTCTGCAGCGCAGGTAACCGAGTCAAGCGGCTGCAAATCGGCCATCTCTGAGGAAATCTATTCCCATAATAACACTCCAAACTGTTTGATTTGGCCTCTCAACACGCGAGCGCGTGTTAAGACACACTTGAAAGCATTTCATAGCAAGCCATAATCGTCCTCCACCGAGAGAGACATTGACTGCAGCTCCAACCTTTATCCCCCCTCCCCCCTCCGTTCATTAAGCCGTTTATCTCCCGTCCACAAATGTATTCCATCTCTGAGTCACGCGCCACATTCCAACTTTCAAACAAACCCCCTTCTTTTTTCGTTCCAATCCTATCTTGTTAATAAACACTCTGCAGTGTTCGGGCTCCTCCACCTACACACCGGAACAAAAGCTCGCTGCAGCCGTGCTAATGAGACACTTTTCATAATTAGCTCCAGATCTGTTTCCCAATCAGACAGACAGTAAGAAGCTAATTAATCACAGCACATTAACCAGCCTGTATGTTTACTCATATCTATTGTGCGCGCGAGACGATATGCTATCGCCGACTGTTTTTGCTGGGTAATGGGAGTGCTGCTGGATCCTCCCAAGGTCACAGATAATTGATTTTCATTACTGTCTTGAGAGGTACACGTTGGTAATGCCGTGGATAAAAAAAGAGGAGGATTGGAGAAAGCTTGTTTGTTCAGACGCCGAACGGGACGGCGTTGAACAGGGGCTGAATCCGGCTGTCAGCCTGATTTCTTATTTGCCGTGAATGATTGCCGAACATCACGCGCGAATAAAGAGGCAGGCTCACCTCATTTGGAGCCGGAGAGGAGAAGCCGCGTTCCCGCGTTATACATTATGTCAAGCCAATTTATGCAGGCGTCTGCACGCGCGCGGCCACTTCTTTGACGTTTTCCTTTTTTTGTTGTGAGCCTGTCCAGGCTGCCGGCGCGCTTGATTGAGCAACGCGAGGGGTTTTTGTGGGTCATTGGCGAGACATCGGCCCCGGCGTCCAAGCAAAAGCCACGGGGGGGGGGACCTGCTGGAAGCGAGGGGATTGACACATGAATAGTAAGTTATGCCAAAGGGAAAAATGCAGGGATGTCAGCGCCGGCAGATGTGTTGGCAACAGGAAACCTGGAGTGACTGACAACCTGCTAACCCGCGTCAAGTGACGGCCCCTCAGCACAGCTTTTACCCATTAACCTCGCCAACCCCAGCGCTTCACAAGCCTACTCAAAACAGAGGCGCTGCAGCAGTCATGGGGGGGGGGAAGAAACACTCCAGCTTTATAACCTAATGGACTACCGAGGCTCCATCATCATCATCCACTGCTACCAAAGAGAGTATACGACTGTAGCTTCCATTTTATTTCACAGTCAGAGTTAGCAAAAATAATGTGTTTTAATTTCTTAAATTCATTCAAAATGCTTTTTTTGAAGACTGCGTTCATTTGTATCAGAGGCCTTTGTTATATAGTGTGTGCTTATTTGTCCTAGTTGTGTTTTTATCATCGCTTCGTTGTGTTTTCCTGACTGGGCAGCAGTAGGCATTCGTTTAGCTCAGTAATCTCAGTGCGTGTGTCTGAGACACATTGTCCTCTCCCACATCTTCGAGCCACCTCGGGCTTGTAGACTGTTCACACGCAAGTCGGAAGGTGAATCTGAATAAATAGTGCGAACGACCATTCCAGCTGAAAGAAAAACAACAATCGAGACCTGCAGCAATGAACGTCGTGCGATGAACCTCGCCAGGATCGGGCAGGTGTTGACGAAAGTTGGATGCAACACCGCAACAACTTCGTCTGTCACTCTTGGCAACATTTGAGTGTGTTTTATATCTTTGCATGTCCCATCCTTTAAAGTCAGGGAGAAACACACTGGCTGCTGTTTTTTGCTGGATTGTAACTTCTCCACGGAGGATCCTGAGGGTTGTTTCTGTTTTGTTATAAACAGAATAGGAAAATAAAAAAGAGGTGTCCAACATAACAGCAGAACTACATCAAGACTCCAAGGCCTCGCAGTTATCCGGAGTCACATTGAACTGCGTACATTGTAGGCAACTCTTCTTTTTTTTCTTGCTATTGCTTCCATACTGGACAGTTGTTCAGCCCATAACTCATGCCCAGAGTGGCTACTCAGAGCCAGAAGGGAAATAGAGTGTCCTTAATGTTGAGCTGAAAGTACCAGATTAGTTCAGAGGGGAGCTGGTTTGACTCGCAGCGTGTTGGAGGACCAATTTATTGCACGCGCTCCGAAAGGCTTACACCAGCATGAGTTAAAGTTTGCACTCACATAAATAGGAAACTAATTCTGTTTATTGGGATACGACTGTGGATAGACTGGCTGTTTGATGAGTTTGGGGCTTTCGGAGGAAGGAAAGTCTATAGATTCTCTCTGCGGCCACCAGGGAACGAGTGCACACGAAAAACCTCCGTCAATGCAATCGAGCAGCGTTCCTTCGCTCACATTAGTCTGTGTTGGCCTGTAGTTATATTGGGAGCATCGCCAGCAGCCGAATGGAGAGGTCGCTGGTTGGGGGTTGATGGATGACTCTCGAGATGGTGTTTCACTTCCCCGTTCTGAAGCGAGAAACAAAGACCAACGCCGCATTCTTCACTTCTCGACATTCCGAGGAGTTACATTAAACACTTTGTGACGGATATAAATGAACTGAGCGCCCCTTGTTAAGGGCGCAGAAGATGAGTTGTGAGAGACCACCAAACTGTGCCTCCCACCACGCCGCAAAAAACAGGAAACATTAGTTTTGAAACTGCATTAAAAACTATGCAACTGTGCCTGAAGTATGACTGATAATTCACTAAAGCATTTTCCAGACGAGTCCCTTAACTTGACAGTATCGATTGTTTTCCACATGTTAAAATAATAAATATCACAATATCACATCATTACTAACTGCTTAATGTTGTGTGTCTCTTTCTTCTACTGCCTCAAATAGACACGTGAAGAAATGGTGACAACGAGATGTTGTTAGACGCCACAGATCCACAGAGTGTCCGTCTGTCTGTCTGTCTGTCTGTCTGTGGTCAGACTTCTTGGGCTTAGAAAATGAGGAGAAAAAAAAAGTATTTCCATCTCTTCTCTCTTTCCCTCGACACTTTCGACGTCACTCCATCTCTGGTCTGCTGCTCGAAATACAAAAATTCGAGTTGTGTCGACAGTTGTCGACCGATGCGCTCTCGCATGGTGACAGACGAGACTGAAGCCTATTCTTCAGAGGAGTTTGTCCATGGGCGTGTGCGCCACACTCCCTGAATGAAGAACGATGTCAGGTAGCACATAAAGCCGTCGATATACAGAAGATCAGAGGGTGTTTGCTGGATGCCTGCAGCCGATAGCTCCCAGATTCTCTCCTATCGTCTTCTCTTTGTTTTTTTTCTCTCTGTTTTGTTTCTTGCGGCAAAACAGCTGCACTTTGTCAGACACAGCCACGCATGACACACTGAGTAGCTGTACCGGTGCTTTTCACTCTCTCCCTGACATCCCACCCCCCTTCCCCCGTTTCTGTGATTTTTGAAGCCCCGTGAGCTGCCACAGTGCCACGCTGACGGCTGATGTCAGTCCCGGCCCAGCTTACAGACACAGCGTCGCTGCCACATTTCCAGTTGTTCCGGACCAGCGACTCTGGCGACTGCTGCGGCCCCGCTCAGCAGTCCGAGAGGATTACTGAACAGGTCTGGGCTGATGTTGGGGGAGGGGGAGGGGGGCGTCCAAGGAAAGACTGTGAGTTTGTTGCTTTATTACGATAAAAAAAATAAAGGGGGAGTCAAATGATTTTAAAGAATCACAGATTGGTTGCAATTCACCCAAGTGTTGCCAACTCCTATTCCAGGAACTAACGACTTAGGTCCAATTCCAATTGTCTTCCTTAATCCTCAACCTCAATCCTCAACCTTCTTACTTGACTTTCTTCCTTAACCTGAACCCTCAGAACAGCTGGAAATGGGACACTCCTTAATGCAGATACTTCCTCGATACTGTAGGGGGCAGCATTACACCAAAGCGGCGTTCAGTCTGTCAAATCAGAAGAAGAAACCGGAGCAACAGCAGCAAAAGGTCGTAAAAACAATCTATGTAAGGCAACAGTGAGGTAGCTGATCCATAACATGGGCCTGAACTAAGAGAACACCATGTTTTTTGGAATATTTAAATCTCCATGAACAAAGAAATTTACATTTGTAGCTCGCTGTCATGTAAAAACGCAATGCATTCTGGGTAGTCCTTACTTTTAAGGAAGGTAGCGGTGCACCTCAGGTTTTTCCAAAAGAAAACCCGAAACACGGGTGTCACAACTCGTTAACTTGCCACACTTTAAAAGGGAAAAAACCCTCGAAACCGCCTGGAGTCCTAATGTGTTGAAGCAGGTGCTGATTTTACAAGCTTGTAAAGGCATCGCGCTCCTCATTATCGTCAGCTCGGCTGTGTGACCATCGTCAGTCGGGCGTTCCATGTCAGCGTCTTTGGATGCACTTTAATTAAAACCTGGCTGGCTTAATTAATGAGGCTTAGCCGCTACCTGTGCACCACTGCCCTGCCACTCCACCTCGCCACTTTAGTTCTGGGAAAGGGGGGGAGGATTCGCCCGGGCTTAATTGTTGCGTAACCGGGTCTGCATTGAACTGCGCGTGTGAGGTTTCACACAGCTCCGAGTGGGAGAGTGAAAGAAAAAAGAAGGGTGGCTGCTGCGGTGAGCGGGTTTGTTTGGGGTTCCTCGAAAGGTCCTCAGAGAGGGAGGGTGAAATGTGTGGGAGGGAGGTGGTGAGAAGGCTCGGTGAGAGTAATGAGAACTGATGGAGGGAGAGGGGAACGGTGACAAGACAGTGGTAATGGAACTGTTCTTGTTTATTAATAATTTAGTCAGAAATTGCTCCCAGAAAGAAAAAAGAAAACGTGCCTATGAAATCCAGGAAAACCCCTGTGCTCCCCCGGCTGCATATGTGTGTGTGTGTGTGTGTGTGTGTGTGTGTGTGTGTGTGTGTGTGTGTGTGTGTGTGTGTGTGTGTGTGT
>JAUESF010000016.1:11200998-11213827 GCA_032274765.1 Malacoctenus tetranemus | reverse complement strand
CAGCTGAACCTGCTGGACTGAGAGGGAGAAAAAGAAGGGGAGAAAGGTGAATGTAAGAAAAGAGAGAGGAGGGGGGGTTCTTTTTTTCTTCTTTGATACAAAGTAATCTTCTCTCATTTTTGGTGTTCTCACATGTTTACTAAATGTTGCGTGGAAGGCCAGGCGGAGGAATTTTCTTCTCTTTTTTTCCCCAATTGATTCCGGCTGCAGTTTTTTTTTTCTTCAAGGTTCTTCTCGCTGTAAATTGGTCAAACCAAGTGTCGGGCAAATTCAGACCTCAGTCTTTGACTACTTGTAATTCTGTGAAGCGCTCTTTAAAAAATAAAGGAAACAGGGGATCTTGGTCATCCGGTTGCACTGATGCCTCGCATCGTCCCCCTGTTTCTGATCTGTTTTTTTTTTTACTTTGCATTTAAAAGCTGTCCGAGATGTCAAGTTGCATGCATGTTATCTAGTTTCTTGCATGTGCAGCGCCGATCTGCTGTCAATCATCCACTTGCGGCCGATCCAAGGGCGATTTTTTTTTTTGGTGGAGGTCATGTCAGCTGGAAAACACTCATCAGCGGGGGCGGGCGGCAGCGAGAGCAGAAAATTCAGGCAGTAATCTAATCAATTCCTCCATAAATGCTCATTAATTGTTCAAACTAATCTGATTACAGAGGAGGCCACAGGACCTGTAAAAGGATATTGCCTGATAAGAGCCCTATGCATTAGTCATACACCAATGCTTTTTTTTCTTTTTTAACACTTTTTTTCCCCCTGCTATCTTTAATTTGTCGCCGGTGTTTATGCGTGTGTGTCACCGAAAAAATCCAGATAACCTTTCCGATGATAATCTTCTCCCCCGTGACTCATACGTTTCCTCTGCTTAATTATGCTAATGCAGCATTTGAGCCAGTCGCAGTCAGCGAGCAAAAGGTTGAGCCCTATTTGTGGGAATAGGTGTGCTCAGTGACCGAGGCAGGATGCACTCGTTAAAAAAACAACCACGGAATACAACGTTGCCGGGAAGTTTCTACATGCTTCCGCGGCTGAAGGCTTGCTAGTGCAGACATGGAGCAGCGCAGCATCATGTGGAAGAACTCATCAATATGGCAGCAGTTCCAACCGATGGTTGTCAAGTAATGCTCGACGATGCAGCTGTTTTTTCGTAGCTTTGAGGAGGCCCAGACACACGACAGGTGGTGCTAAATAACGTAAAGCTCGGTGAAGATGGCAACTGTCCTCGTTCCTTATATTCAGTGCTCACCTGTTTTCTAAGCTCTTTACAAACTCTGGGAAATATCGTGCGGGAGCTGCTTCCGAAATGCTCAACATACTTTCCTAACCAGCTACTTTATTATTTAGCATTCCTGCATTTTTTTTTTTTGCCCCGGGACAAAACCAGGCTGTCTAGCCAATTAAAACGAAGAAACAGCCGTCTGGACTTGCAGGTCATGGCATCGATTCTCGCTCTGACAGGTAGTGAAGGCCTGCTCGATCAGTTTCCAGCAATACTCAGCAAAAACCACAGCAACATCTCTTCTTCAAACTGTTCATTCGTCCATCCTTGATTGAGGACAGTGTCGAGCGCGTAGAGGGGAAACTGGGCCCTGACAGAGGAAGTCATCTCTTCTGATTGGTCAGTCAAGATCGATGGGAAACTAAAAGTGACTGAAACCAGATGCTCAAAACACCTCGACTTATTCTAACAGGGCATGAGCTCTCTCTGATGCAACCAAATTGTCACTCTCTTGAAGTTCATTAACTGACAGCATGGTGAAGGTGTGCACCAACCAGTAAACAGGTTGGAACAAATGGTTTATGGCCCCCTCACCATGACAATCCACAGCAGCAGCCACATTAGTGCCATCACTCACTCCCACTTGTGGCCAATGTCATGATCTTTCTGCCAGTCTGACCTGAAAATACCCCGAGCGTTTTGAACTCCTCCTTGTCCAGAGGGTACACAGTCTTTGTGTGATCCACCCATCCCATCGTGACCAATGCTTGGAGCTCCTGTGAGGGACTGCCTTTGGAAACATGGAGAAACGCTGATGCGAGGATGTAGATTACAGCTGATATGCGTTGGAATATTAATGTTTGACATCACTGTGAAAGAGCATCGGCGCGCAGAGAGAGAGAGAGACGCTTCTGCTGCGAGAACAAACAGAACAGTTGTGTGGCGATGACCTTGGTAGGTGCTGGAAGGGGATAGATCTGAACCTTTAACTGAGCAGTCCTCGGAAATTTGCCGTTGTTTATTCGTCGCGCTTTCAACTTCGCGAGCGGTTTCAAGTGTCTCACTATAGAAAGAGAAATCAGGGTTGGTGTCACCGACGGGTTTCGCTCGCGGAGCTCTCGTCAAACGACAGAGGTGCGCGCCACTGCCTTATTCAAGCGCATTGTGACAACCTCCCCACCCTTGAAAAATACCAGGTGTGCGAGGCACGGAAATACCAAAACCGGGAGACGGACGAGTTTCAAGGTCACCAAAATGCCAAGACGCTTCAGATCAGCAGAGTCCCGCGCTGCCGGGGGGAAGCGCCGCCCAGACATGGAAATGAGTTGGAGGAGAGCGAGCAGTCTGTCTAATGTATATGAACAAGCCACATTATGTGCTGTTTGTAGTGTTTTTTGGAGAGCAGCAGTGTGTGCTTATACGATGCACTCATGCATAACCATGTAAGCCGCTCTCTCTGTGCACATACGCGTACCTCTCAATGTGAATGAGGGAGTAGTTTAATTATAGTCTGATTATGCTCCTACATGTTCGCCTCATCCCTCGCCTCCTCCGCCTCCTCCCTTTCTCCTCTTTTTTTTCCTCCCTCATCCACCACTTTCCATATTACAAGGTCTCTTGTTCTTTATTAATGAGATGCATTAAAATGGATAGATTACTCCGACATCACCACAGCCCCCCCCCCCTCTATATTTCTTCCCCTGCATTTTAAGTCACCGCACAGAGTTCATTCGGCTCCTTCTGCCCGCCGTGGATCCAAATTGTCCTCCACTTCATATTCCGCGGGCGTTCGTCCCGTTCGCAATATCAACACGGCACTACATCCAGTTCCCCCAAGGGGCCTCGCCACCAGTTAATCGCCAGTTAAAAGAAACAATTTGTATGGGAGCTCGATGAGTGGTAGACTGGGCTGTTTAAAGTTTAAGCAGTGTAATTAACGCTGAAGTCACCGCGGCGACTCCGTGAGACAAATTCAGCTGCAGAAAGACGAAAGGGAGCAAGAAGGTTTGGATTTTGCATTCAGATATTTCTGTTTATCCAAATGTATAAAGTTTGACATGTCGGGTTAAAACAAGGTTTAACTGCATCATGGTAGATTTTCCTCATTTCTTGCCAGTAATGTCTATTTTGCGATCGTACTCAGATCACTGTTTTGTTGCCAACTCGCACCGAGCCACGTTGTTCCAAGGAGACGCGGCGGGGACAGGTGGGGGCCGATCGGCTTCCCGGCTGATTAGCTGCAATGCGATCTTACTTTCAAATGAGACGAGATGTAATTAATATGTAGGGTGGGGGGTGGGGGGGGGGACTTGACAAAAATGCTAACTGTCGGAATTCATCCTCGAGGCGGCGAAGTTGCCGACAGGTTGCTGGGAGCTGCAAGGTTCTCTGAAAGTCGAGCATATCTGCAAGCTCGCCATTTTTCCCCCCCGACGATGGCCCGGAAGATATGTTACGATGCACATAAAAGACAGACGGCGCCGCGTGTTGTGACTGTAAGAAAAAAAAGTCTCATCTTATCTTCAGGTGATTTCTTTTTTTGTTTGTTTGGGTTTTTTCCTTGTTTTCAGTGAAAGAAAAACAAACAGCTCATCTTCTTTTTCTTTCACTTTTTTCTTCTCTCGCTATTAGTCATTTCTCCTGACCCCCCCCCCCCACCACCACCACCACCTCCTTTGCTCCCCCCACCCCTCCCCCCTCATCTTTAATATCGTTCGCTTGCTCAGAAGCGGTTCCACACTGTCAGCCAATTCCTGCCTATCTGTGGCCCAAAAGTGGCTGTGCTTGGCTGATTCCACTGATAAGAGATTGAATGCCTGCTGTCCACAAAGGGGAAAAGGGGGGGGGGCAGAGAGATGAGATGGGGAGAAGTCGGAGGGGATCAGAATAACAATCACTGTTTTGGTAGTTGGACAAAAAAAAAAAAAAGCGAGCTGGAGTTTACACCCGTCCTGCAGAAACAATGACGATCTCTCCAGACTCACCACCCTGTATAGAAATTAAATGATGTTCCCGCACTGTTTAAAAGAGCTCCTGTGAGCTACTTGACTTGTCAGAAAGGAGAACCACTCCATAAAAGACTTCTTTTTTTTCAACACCCCCTCCACTCCCCCCCTCCCTCCCCCCTCCCTTCCACCCGTCATGGACTGCTGATACTGTATCAGTGGAGGATGATGAATCATTTGCATTTACATCAAATGGTGATGAGGGGAATGGTGGAGGTAGTGTGGGAAAGAATGAGGGAGGTTTAAGGTCAAGTTGTACTTCATAGAGGAGACACTAATCTCCTCCGAGGGGGGAAGAAAGCGAGCTACTGTGGAAAGATCAGCACTTGGGGGGGGGGTGAAGGGGCTGGGGGGGGCATCACAGTCCTGATTCAACCACTGGAGCTGCACTCGGCTCGATGTGGGGACAAAGTGGTTGGTGAGTCTCAAGACTTTGGGCAAAATATAGATTTTGCCCATTTGCTCATGTAATGTACTGCAGTAGCAAACTTACATGCACATGCAGACGCTCGCCCATCAAAGTACAAGCATTTTGCAAATTCAGTGGGAGGACGGTGCTTGTCCTTGTCTTTTGTTCTCCTTGTGAGCGCGTTGGTTTTCTGCTGGCTTCCTCACACAATGTCACGATGTCACGGTTGCTGGTGACCGATGACAGTCAGACCTACTGTTTTGCTCTGCAGTTTTTTTGGATCATTGTTTAGCCCAGGGACAATTTGGCAGCTCAACAAGGCAAGACAAGGGACCGAACCACCAACCTTGTGATTGGATGAAACCAACAATGAGCGTTGTCGGACTTCTCTTCAGTTTTGACTCTGGAAAAAATGGTTTTCAATCATTTTTACTCTGGGGAAAGTGCAAGATGCAGGTTTTTTGAGTGAAAGGAGAACTTTCTCACAGCAGCAGTGAACTTCCTCAGCGGCGCCCCCTTGTGTCCTCAAACATCATGAAACCTCATTCTCTGAGGGTACAACATGACAAGCACAGATAACAAGCGAAAAGGGACTTTTTTATAAACATGTCTGCATGAATGTGATTACAGTGGACATTATGACAGAGATCCAGATTTCTATCTTCACGCCAGCCCTGATGTGGCTTCCTGATGCTGCTTTCGTCAACAAAAGGGACAAAGCAAGATGTTTGTACACAACCTTGGGTGGAGCAAAGATCACAGCTGCACACACACACACACACGCACACACAAACAGAAGCAGGCCAGCGCGCCTGCTGTGAGCCGCCTGTGCCCTTTGCTACAAGCTCCCCGCTGTGCTACACACAGACCAGTGCTCTTTTCCCTTCCCACCCCCCCAGTGCTCGCACACAGTGATCTCTTTAATGACTGCCAGGGGATCCGATCGCTCCTCATCAGACGGAATAAACAGCACTGACTTGTCTTTACCCGCCATTTGATGATCAAATCCTCGAGCCCACAGTGACACGTCCCGAACCGGAGCACAACAGAAGAAGGCGATGACGTCTCGTGTACGGAATGACTCGAGCCAGTTCGCCCCAGAATCCATACATAGAAGGGTTATTTAATGTTGGATGCTCCAACCAACTCAGAGAAGCACAACCCTCTGCATCAGGAGAAGACTGATGAACAGCAAAACCGGCAGCAATGGTCCAAAGACACAAACCTCCATCCCTGGAAACAACAGCACGGAGAAGCCAGGTTGGAAGGCAAACACAGTCAGAGGCCAGCCACACTGGCATAAGACGAGACAATTTTACAAAACCGTTACGGAAGGACCACAAAGAAGTCCTCTCCTGATCGCCATGGAGACTAAAAGAAGAAAAAGAGAGAGGACTAGCTGCTTGCTTCAATAAAAATAGAAATAGAGCACATCATCACTCTCCCACACGTCACTTTCGTGAACATTATGAACATATGCTTTTTCCTTTTGTTCAGTCAGTGCAAATTGCTGATGTATTAAAGCCAATATGGTACATCCCTAACAATCTAATGAATGAACTCATCTGACAACAGAAAGAGATGATGAATGTCTGTGTTTGTGGGGGAAAAATCATGGATTTCTAAATAAGATATGAAGGTCAGTGAGGACTCCGTTAGATTCATTAACGTCTTTTTGTGTAGATTTGCAGTTAATGTCCCCTCACAACATCTGGTTGGATGGAACAAATGTCACCTGAGCTCTCAGACACCCGCCCCCTTTAAGTAGCCAGAGTGAGAGCAGCTCCATGTGCTCAGCTGTTAGTCAAACACATGTTGAGTGGTTCTCCGTCTCCACCGGAGTTGTCCTTTATCCCGCGCTGCGATAACGCTCCTCCCAGATACGATCTGGAGATGCAGCTCGTTGGGGGGATGAGTAGCCTATCTATTGCAGGGACTCCCTCTCTTCCTGCTGGGTGATGTGACGCAGTCGCCTCAGCAGAACCCTGACCTTCACTTCTGAAACCCGTTGTCTGTGAATGCAGGGAACACACCTCATTAAACCGCCCGCTCATTATTTTCATTTGGAGTCTCTAAAATAAAGTGTAATCACGCCATCCTTTCTGCCAGACGGATAACTGTTCTCCTGATAGCAGCTGGATCCAGGTCGAAAAGCAAAGACAATGTTCTTGGCATCAAAAGGAAAACGTCTAAGAGGGGCTTTTTGACGATCCATCTGAGAGAGGCTGAAAAGGGAAAGACATGTGGTGGTGGTGGTGGTGGTGGTGGTGGTGGTGGTGGTGGTGGTGGTGGGGGGTTGGGTTGGCGGGGTGTGGGGGGGCTGCTCCAGAGCAGCCATGTCAAACTCACATACAAGCCTAATTTGACTGGCCAGAACAGCTACATTTTAATTAGACTGAGCTTTTTTCACGCCAATTTGAATTTCTGCCTTTATTCAAGTGAAATTAAACATCTCCGAGTGGCAGAAAACCTCGGGAGCGTTGATGTGTTTCATGTCTGCAAAGTGTCCCAGTGGACGAACTGAAAAACATCCTGAACTAACTTCCCTTGTCATGTTGCCTCTTCTGTCTCAGGCTTGAGACAGAATAAAGAGGGATGGCTGGATGGATGGATGGATGGATGGGTGGGTGGTGGGATTGCTGGATGGTTGAACGGCCTCCTGCAGCGCAACAGATGAAGACGGAGGCCGAGTTGACTTCGAGTCGTCTCGCTTTCATTAAACCAGCGCCTATCAGTCAATTAGGTTGTAACTAATCAATTAAAATCCAATCATTGTCGAGCGCCAGAACCAATCAGCCTTATGATGAAGGTCTAAACATCAACTCGAGGTCTCTGCTGTTTCTGAAAAGATAAAGACGGAGCGGAGGGGATGAAAGAGGTCGCTCTCAAGGACTGTCAGAGCACAGCTCGTCTAATGGCAGATAAGAATTGAGGCTAAAAGCACCTTTGGTGAGGAAAGTAATGGTTGTGCACACAAGCTGCAACAAACAGGCAAGGCTACTTTTTTCACCTTTTCCTCTCCTGCATAAGATTCTGTCCAAGTTTTGATTCCCCTTCAAAATTTGGAGCATTTCTGGTCCGTCAAAGATCTGAGTTTTCAGCAGGATGATGATCGCACAACATAGCAGCTCATTCAGCAGGGAAGTTCCACATGGAGACATGAGTTAAATGTCGGAAGTATGAGAAATATGGGGGAAATGGTAAAAGATAAAAAAAAGGGAACTTAAAAGGCAGTATGAAAAGAGTTCAAAGACAAACAAGCCTGCCATTGTTGGATGCTCACTGCGCAGAGGCCGTCCCAGAGTCGGGACTGCTTTGATTGTTCTTAACAAGATTACCGTTTCCAGGAACTAACGAGGCTGCGCTGTTAATGAAGGCAGATCAGATAAGGGCGAAGCAGAGAAGGGGGTCGGGGGTGGGGGGGGGGTGCGAGGAAGGAAAAGTTGAGTTAAAAGTAAAAGATGAATCAAACAGAAACGAGGAAAAAAAGAAAGAGAATAAAACTTTTGGTTTGGACCGGATCTTTAGTTCCAACTTCAAGCTGGACGCGTGTTCTGGGCGATGATAAAAATAAACACAGAAAGTGGTGATGCTCCTGAGGAGGCTTCGTATTGGCTCTCACAGCACACGGCTCCAATTTGGTGAGGGGGAGCCATCAGGGCTGGACGCTACGGGTCATTAGCGGTCCGAAAATAGCAGGCGTGCATGTGTGTGACGATGCACTTTACCCACATTGTGGGGAGAGGAACCAGGAGACACAATAAACCAGTAGAGGGTGGTGGTGGTGGTGGTGAGGGGTGGGGGGTGGGGGGGCATCTTCAAGGATGCAATGACACGTGGCAAGATGGGGAACTGGTCCATCAACCATGAAAGGTGAGGGACGAGTGAAGAAATCTCTAAACATTTAACATGGTTGGCGATTCAAGGATGAGGTCCTGAAAAAGTCATTTATTACATATTTCGTCGTGGAGATGTTTTATACTCCCAAATTATTCCCAGGGTTGGAAACGGGGTCCATAAAGGTTACAGTTAACCATGTCTTAGTTGTGACTCACTCTGGATTATGCCTCCCGAAAAATCGATGCACGTGAAGTCCTTAAAAGTGATGGAAGGTGTGTGTGTGTGTGTGTGTGTGTGTGTGTGTGTGTACGCGCGCACGCGCGCGTGCATGTGCGTGCGTGTGTCGATACATCTGCTCAGTCTATTAGGTGGGTTGGAGCTGTGAAGGTAATCCCCTCGATACCTCCACTTTCTATACCTTCTCTCTCCCCCCACATCCCTCTATCACTTTGTCTCATCACCGCAGCAGCCTAATGATGATGAAGCTGTGGACTCAGCGAAGGAGTCAGAGGAGCATTACCTATGTTGCACACGCACGTGCGCCATCCCCTCCGTAATGCGTCTGCGGCGAGGCGGTGGGTTTATTCTGAAGCCATCAGCGCCGCTTAATAGCTCGCTCAGAGACGCCGTGATTGGTGCGGTGTGTAATTTGCATTTGGGGGGTCTTTTGTGTGCCACGTGCAAGATGGATGCTGGACGGGATGGAGCTGAGAGCTTCCTGACAAAGGCTCGGCGCTGTTTGTGACGGCCGAGCGCCGGGTTTAATGTTGGAAATGTGCAGCGAATGCACTTCCATTTCAATGTCCCTTTTTGAATGTTAGTTCTATTGTAACAGGAGGAAACAAGTAAAAAATACAGTAATAAAAGCAGGCTGTGTGCAAATACTGGCACCTCAGACAGAACATCTGTCTGCACAGATTTCTTTTGCTTTTTTTTAAACAGGCATAACAAGACTCTGTGAAATGCTTAACTTGTGCTCATGAACCGAACCAATGAACATCGAAAATAGAGAAAACAATCTCCGTGCTTCGCGAGTTACAAATTGAAAATCATCCACGGCACAATTGTGGATTTTAATTAAAGAAACCAAATGAGTCGGTGTTGCGTAATCAGTAAAATGTCCATAATCATCGGAGAACTAAAACAAAGTAAGGATTGTAAAGTATTTGTGGACATGCAGTACAACTTCATGTCAGCACTGTACTTTATTTCACTTGACTACAATGAAGCCACGAAAGCTTCAGTCATCCAGTAAATTGTGACTTACTTTATAGTCTCTTTGAAACTGCCGAGCTGATTCCTGTGAATGATTTTCAATCACAGCTCAGCCAATGAAATCACACGCTCGACAGTTAATGTCCTGCAGTCTGTCGATGTCGCTTTCAGCTCCACTCAGCTCACCTGACGCCCCTGCGAGGTCAGTTCTCTTAAAGTATCACGTTTCAGGCACCATCACGCAATGGTAAACCTGGTTAAACATATAGAGGCAAGTATGAACAGAAACGCCCCAAAATAGGACTGTGACTTCCGTCAGATCTGTAGATTTGGACCTAAACTAATAAAACAAGTTAAACCTCTTAGATAAAAATTAAACAACATGCAGATAATGTGTCAGGCAACACTTTAAAGGCTTTTCTGTTGAGAGGATTAACAGTCTTTCAGAATTTGGATCCGCATAGACGGCACTGTTTTTATACCAGTGGTTTGTTACACTGGTGAATCAGGATTTGACAACAGATTAGTGGGGTTGGCAGCGACAACAAACAGGATGGTGTGGTGGGGGGGCAGGGATTGGGAGGACCCCCTCTTTGATTTGCAAAAACATTCCACTGAAGCCAAACACTGGCAAATAAAAAGAAAACCACACTGAAAGGATCCCAACGCAGAAGCCTTCAAAATAAAACCTATGGGCAGGGTCCTGGTGAATTATTCTGGCTTTCTTTGAAATGTGAAATCCGATCCTGAACCTCGGCACCAGCGAAGCCCTGGGACCCCGCCTCTTTGATCTTCGGAGACAACCCAAAGGGGTCCGGACCCCATGTTGGGAACCACTGCAGTGAATGTTGAACAGGTCTCAAGAAAAAAAAAAAAAACGACAATATGATGAACAACTTCCCACATCGGCACGTCGCATTTGAATTTCTGGACCACGTGGACCCTTCCAGGTGATGCTCAGGTCATTTGCATAGCGAGACAAAATCCATCACGGTGCGCAACGAGCACCGCCGCGGTAATGGCTCCATAACTTCAAGGGAACCTGACAGCCACTCCCACACTGCACCTCCGCTGGCCATATACATACATTAACGTTCTTCATTATTTAGCCTAATTGTCATCCTCCAAGGGGAAAGGGGCCGCTCGGCATGAGAAGAAAAACAACAGGAAGTCAGGAGCGAGGGTCCACACGGATGATTCAAATGGAAAAACATGAAAGGAAGGGGAAAAAAAGAGAAAGGGGGGGAACGGAATAAAAAGTCCTGAGGCGATTCAGTGTTTACGTCTGCTTTTTGCTAAATAACACCCAGTGGATATGTATTCTACTGTACGTGTCCGTGCTGATTCCTGTGCGTGTTTCCCCCGCAGCAGATGGATAAGTGTGCGACGGCTCATTGCAACGGCGAAGGAAAACAGATTGGAACCAGACAGACGCCGAAACGTTCGACGAACTCAAACATGCAGGCGAGCATAAGCACCACAAAACAACAACAAAAAAAAAAAAGCTTTCGCAGACGCCGCCATTGTCTGCCATTAAGAGCTATGAAATCTCATTAATGTGCATTAGTGTGTTTGGGTGGGGATTTGGATGGCGAGAAGATTGAATTAGGTCTGAGCTCAGCTAGCCTCAAAACAATTATTTGTCTTCCGTCAGCCTATTAAAAAAGCAGCTTCCAGTACAGATTACAGTGCGGGGAGGGGAGGAGGGGGGGCAGACAGCGGTGTGTCACTCTGCGTCGGTGCTCTTTAGGTACAGAACGCTCACACTCGACGGCATCCCGGTGTTCATGTCAATGCCCGCGAATGTGGTGATCCACGGGAAGGTTTAGCGCGCACGTGAGTTTGCAGCATCCAAACATTAGATCGTGATGTTGGATCACATTGAAGGGAACAAAACCAACAGTTAAGTGTACTTCTCCCTTTGTGTGTCTCCCCCCCCCTCCTCCCCCGCTTCCTCGCTCTCCTCCGGTGTGTGTGCTCAGTGCCTTCAGGTCGCCAGCGCTCATAGTTAATTCAGCTCCACTGTCGCAGGCCTGGGGGAGTCCTGCTTGGTTAAACTCCACACTATATGTTGGCTTAAGTATTCTGAACTCAGCTCGTGGCACGGGGGAGGGGGGGGGGTGCGAGTGTGTGTGGGTGAAAAACCGCAGAGAAAAGAACAAATAAAGATATATATATTTGCGGGCTTTGTAAATGCCACTATGTAAACTTTAAAATATATATAGATTCCTTTGAGTTTTAGCCTGCATCTCTGCAAGAATCCAATTATACCACAGTGTGGGAGTGTGTCTTTGTTGTACACACTTTGTAGGACCCACAAACCTGAGGACACGCTACACTTGCGGAGACCAAACACACCCGATATGCAGTGTTTGGGAGGTTCAGGGTGAATCCAGAAGAAGCCTATGACAGACACTCATCAGGTAACAAGAACAAACTGTGGGGTCCGAGTTATGACTGCTTGTACTTGTGAAATATTTCCATCAACCAGCAATTAATAATAAAGAAAGAAAAACAGAGGTTAACCTCGTTATGTTTTGTAACTGTTTGTGAGAAATACAAGTGAAAATCTGATCACGGCTCCAAACAGTCACCTGATCTGAGCGCTGAGCTTCGCTCTGGGATGGAGAAGACCACCACAGCTATCCCAGTGTTTGCTTAGCTTTAATAAAACCCTTCTGCTCTTAGAGCCGCCACATGCACTCTGTTTCTCATTAGCATGTTATAAAATCAATAATGATGAAAACGGTGACCTGAATTGACCCTAAATCTCCTTCACTCTACGATGTAAAAATGGTAGGATGGGAAAAATGGTCATAAAATCATTAGTAAAGAGTCTGATACAAGCTACTGGCTATTGGCATCAGCTGGCACCAGATAACACTTTATATTTATGTTCAGCTGTAAAGAGCACAATCAATGTCAATGTCATATTCCAAAGCTGCTGATTCGTTCGAACTTTTTGATTGGTTGGTTGGTTCGATTTCAGTCCACTGACTTGTTCACTTTTGTTATGCAGCAGTTTTATCCTGTATATCAGCAGAACAAGAGTCCCTCCACGGAGAGAACACACACACACACACACACACACACACACACACACACACACACACACACACACACACACACACACACACA
>JAUESF010000016.1:11157115-11171066 GCA_032274765.1 Malacoctenus tetranemus | reverse complement strand
ATCTATCTATCTATCTATCTATCTATCTATCTATCTATCTATCTATCTATCTATCTATCTGTCTGTCTGTCTGTCTACTTTCCCTCAGAGCAGAGACGGTGACAGAGAGGATAACAGATGATCCATGATTGGTGTTTGAGCCGCGTTGTGTTTTGCACCTGTAACAACAAAAGTGTGCATTTCAACATGGAGATTTAAAGGTGAGAAAACAAAGGCAAATATAACACTTTTTTTCCCCCAGTGAAACAGAATCCACACTTGAGGTACGGTATAAATAGATCAGCAGGTTGAAATTGCAACGTATAAATGGTGGGGGGAGGGGGGGGAGTCGAAGGTTGGGGAACATGAGAGCAAAAAAACCAAAAAAAACAGACCATAACTTCTCCGGCGCCAGTCGTCGCCCGCTCCCGCCCAAAGTCGACTTCCATTTTTAACCGTGACTCAAGGAGAAACTCCCACTGAACGTTATTTGTTTTGCAGAGTGCACATACACAGATGCAGTGTCTGCCGACATCAAAACCGGCAACAAAAAAAAGAAGAAAAAAAACAGATCTCCCAACAGTGGGAACAAAGGCTCCGAATCCACAGATCTCTAAGACCAAACAAATCAAGCATACAGGGAGATGAAGGGGGAACAACAGGCTGCCGCGGTAACAACGCAAAGAATGAGGGAGCGGGAACAAATGGGGAGAGATGAAAGTACGCTTCCCTTTGTCATTACGCTGGCCTGACACCGTCACTGTCTGAAGGACAGCGCCGGCACAAAGGTGCATTCAAATGTCCCGGCTTTCTTTGAAATATGACCTCTGCATGCGGCGAGGTGCTCCCCCCCTCACCACCCCCCTTCCATTTTCATTCCCTCTGCGTAATCTCGCCTCCACGATGAGCCGGAAGACCCTTTCCTCTCTCTCTCTCTCTCTCTCTCTCTCTCTCTCTCTCAACACCTACTGTGATAAAAGTGATAATGACACAAAAACTCAAAACACTGTGGGTTTCAAAGCTGTCAGAGCCTCCTCAAACCATGTGTGTGGGTGACAAATAAGAAAAAAAAAATCAGCAGGATGAAAAAACGCTCTTTGAAAGAGACAAACAAATTGCGAGGCCGCTGACGATTGTGTTCTCACGAGCTGTCAGAACAAATTAGATTACTCGAACCAGCTGGAGGGGGGGGGGCAGCTACAAAGAAGTGGTTCTGGGTTTTGACTGTGAGCCGACCTGTGACCAGGGTAATAGTCTCATCTTTTTGGGGGTGTTTTTTTTTTGTTGGTAGATTTAAGTGGAAGAAGCGATCGCCCTGTGCGAGCGAAGGCGTGGGAACAGAGGAGGCAGCTGGATTCGGCTGAATCTCTTAGTCAAGTGTCCTCGCTTTATTCAGGCCTGACAAATAATCCGACTGCAAGGCCGACGCTCTGAGACCATTCAGGAGTTCTGCCGACTTTAGCAACGAGGTGGCCATCGGGATCCTTGGCGAGTTGTTGTCGGAGCCTTTAACCTCAGCCCCCGGCCCTTTTTTTCACATCGACATCAATCTTTGACAAAACTTTACGCGACTCGTATCTGGCACAGAGTGGGAACCTAGTAGAAGCCTTTCTGAGGCCTGACTGTTCGGGTTTCAGCAGGTCACGCAGTGAAAGGTGACAACTGTCATCTGTGTGGAGGAGCTCAGGGTCCCTGTTGTATCTCCGAGGCGATTTGTGCGAAGTCCGTGGCACCACTTTTATTGGTTGCATCCACGTCCTCTGTAAGGCTGCTGACCTGTGTGTCGCTGTCTTAATGGCATGTTTGCTTTTTACTCGAATGAAAATAAAACTGTATCGTTATTCCTTAAAAGCTGCTCTTTTAATGTTGGGTGAAGCTGAGCAGTATTCATCTTTTTTATTAAAAAAAAAAAAAGGTTGTAATCACACAATATTTCAAAACAGTGATTTTAATGTTGGAGAAGCTCCAAGGTCAGTTCCAGGTAGGAAGTAATGACACCACATATATTCACTCCTAATTGAGGAACTGAAGTGCGCGTCAAACTTTGCCTTCCGAGGAGCCAAGCACACAGAACTATTTGCCTCAGTTGGCTCGTCACAACTGTGCCTCTCATCCCCTTCAGAGACAGCAAACACAGTCCAGGCCCGCTCCGTCTCAAGGAACGGCTGGAGGTGCCAAACCAGGCACAACAAACACGCGGCCCCCTCGCAGGGACAAACACTGTGGCTTTTGGGTTGAACTTAAGTTGCAGCTGACACAACTTTTTTTATTCCTGTCTTTCTTTTTCTTCCCACCTTTCTTACAGAAGTAGCCGAACAGGGTAGCAGGGACTCGTTCGCAACTCCTGAAAAACACAAGATAGCTGTGCTGCTTCCCTGGAAGAGCGCTCCAGCCGCTCGGCAGAAGGAGACGCTCCGAATACGCACGCAGGAAAAAAAAAAAAAAAAGAGCTCTGAAAGTGCGAACATTGCAGTTCAGGGCCACTGGTGTTTGCTCTGGGCTCCCAGGATCCTGTTTATGCTCGGATTAGATGCTCACCATTTCTCCCGCGTGCTCGATGCCGCGGGACCTTGCTGACTAACCGCCAGGAGGAGAAAAAAGGGAAAAAAAAGGAAAAGAAGCTCCTGCAGCTTTTCCTTTTTGAGT
This sequence comes from Malacoctenus tetranemus, assembly GCA_032274765.1. Classification (NCBI taxonomy): domain Eukaryota; kingdom Metazoa; phylum Chordata; class Actinopteri; order Blenniiformes; family Labrisomidae; genus Malacoctenus; species Malacoctenus tetranemus. The sequence continues at coordinate 11,168,441 of JAUESF010000016.1, read as the reverse complement.
CGAGGTTCTCCCGCGCCCTCAGAGAAGCTGCTCGGTCACTCGCTGGAATTGGTGTATATATATGGTACCAAGCTTCGTTTTTTTTTTTTTACTTTTCGATTTTTGTGCTCCGTTTGAGATAAACAGAAGCAGAAGTGAGCAGTTAGCATGTGGAAGGTAGAGCGCCGGAACTGAAGACACAAGCCTGGAGCTGGGAACACAAAAAAAAGAAGTGCGATAGAAGAAGAGAAAGAAAATCAGCTTTTCTCAAAGCACAGTCGCTTTAATCCCGACCCTGAACATTGCAGTATAATTGCTATCAGACTCTAAGTTTTATCTCATTGACGTTAAGCCGATAAATAGGGCAAAAGTTGTTGTTTTTTTTGTGTGGAGATAACATAGGAGTGGAAGATAGAAATGGCTGCCAGTGATGGAAACGCGGAGGAAAAATGGACCCAGCAGGATGCAGCTGCCATAAACATGATCTGGAATAATATATCAACACCAGTCTTCCTAAATTGGCCCATCAGAAGACCAAGACCAGACAGATTCATTGGTCCAAATGCAACTTCAAGCTTTCCATCTCCAGACACCGGCCTCTCATTGTTCCGTCACTCTAAGGAGGACAAGTGGGACTTGGGGCCTGCCAGAGCCCTGCCAGCCCTGGATCAAATCCCCCCCCCTCAAAAAAAGAAAAAAAATGAGGCAAAGTTTTATCTCCTAAAAGTGCAAGTCGATTGCAATCTTAATTAAAAAGCCCCTCCTTTCTTTTTTTCCCCTCCCTGCCTGTCTGCCGCCCGTGTCTCCTTGTGTATACATCGCTTCTTCTCATCGTCTTTAGGAGCGACGGCCGCGTTTGAGGACAGGCTGAAATGATTGATGGCTGAGATACGGAGGAATGAATTGCTGATAAAAGCCCCGGGCAAGAAAAAGGTTGTAGGGAGAGGGGGGGGGGGAGGCGTGTCGCCGCTCCACGGCCGCGTTTATGCGGCGAGCGGTGGCTCAGACAGGCACGAGGCAGTGACATGACAACACAGGAAGCCGGGCATTATCTGCTGCCGCGGCGCACGTTCGCACTTCTGGCGTGCGAAGCCTTCGCAGGTTTTCGCACACACGCACGCACACACACGCACACACACGCACACACACGCACACACACCTCGGCGCCTTTTGATGCGACTGACAAGGGGATAACATGGCAAACCAGAGCTTGATGAAATGTCAGCGACTCAAGCACGCGCACACGCGCTCACAAAGTCACATGAAGTGAGTCCACCCACTCATCCAACTTCCAGCAAGTTTCAATGTTGCGATACTGGAGAGAGTCTCGGTGTCTCGGCGTCTCACCCTGTGTGACCTCACTCTCTTGTTGTAGAGTTGTAGCCGATGACGACGGCAACGGTATCCGTGCGTCCCGGGAAAAAGCTGTTTGTGTGCTGAGCCCCGTCTGAGCACAGACGAAAACAATACGCACTCTCAGACTGAGACTCCGTACCCAGAGGCAGCGCGGCGCTGTGAGGCGGCTGTACAACGGTGGTCCTTTGCGATTGGAAACTCTTAAGTGCTGTCAAAACAACAATTAACGGCTGTTTGTGTTTTCGTGTCAGAAGCATGCGTGATGAATTAGAAATGTGGCAAGTTTATTAGAAGTCATAACGTTAAAGTGCGGATGATAAAAGGAGTGATAACAATAAAGCTCAGTCCACACGGAAACTAGTTTAAGAGTATCAACTGAACTTTTTGTTTTTTTTAATCGAGTGCAAGTTTTGCTTTTGTTTGCATTTTGGGAGCCTGAAAACACTAAGTATGAAAACAAACTAAGAACAACAGGTGATGAAAAAACAACTCTCCGGATCCGTCTCTTGTGTTTCCATGTGTACAGTTTATGATCCCAACCTGCAGGTTCGTTGTTTACAACTGTGGAGTTTCCTGCACATGCTCAATCCACCATGTTTTTGTTTTTTTGTTGTTGTAACAATACAGCACCCCCTACAGGCCTGGCAGAGATAATGCATGATAGTCAATGGTTTCGAGCGGACAAACAATTAATGACACAATGCTGCCATTTTTTGTTATGTCCCCCTCTGCCTGAGTCCTTAAATGACCACTGTCATGTTCCTTCACCTGTCTGTAAGACGTGCATCCATGGAGACCACAGAACGGTAGATCTGTGACGATGTACAGATGACAAGCCAGAAGTCTCGCAACTTCCTAAAACAATTGGTAATTCCAATGGTAATTTCCAAACTTGGAAATTCCAAGTTCCGATGGGAACGGAGCGCGCTGACGATGAGGATTCAGTCGGACATACAGCCACACACGACGGGTTCACTTCAGAGTCAACCAGGCTTTGCCGCTCATAAAATTGCGGCTTTAGGTGTGAGAGAAGCCGAGCTCACTCCTGATCCGGGCCGCATTCATTTGTATTTAACCAGCAATAAAGCGCAGGGGGGGAAGTTATTGCCCATACCTGACGGAGCAGCCGGGGACTGCACTCCAAGAAATCAAGTGTCATTGTGGGTTGGGATCTCTTTCTCTGTCTCTCTCTCTCTCTCGCTCTGTCTCTCTCTCTGTCTCCCTTTCATCCCCTCTTTTTTCCTGTTTGAGGAAGCATTAGCTTGGTGACACGTTTAACACCCTTCAAATACATGCCACCGGATTTCAATCTCCTCTATTTGGATTGTAAGAATCCCATTTGTGCAGAATTGACTGAGTGCTTTTGCTAAGGCTGCCTCACACAGATGAGAGGGAGAGCAAAGAGGAGCTGGATAATAAGAGAAAAATCAGAGGCAAAGAGCACAAATGTGTGGGCACCACCGGCAGTAATTCTTTACATCCCACCTTTTTTGGCACGTCTTGAAGAGTAAATTGGTTGCAGTCGAGGAGATGGTAGGAGGAGAGAGAAAAAAAAGAGAGACGGGAAAGAAAAAAGAAAAGAAAAACAACAGCTGAACAACTGCAACAACTCCAGCGAAAGCAAGCATCAGCACAAGTTTGGGTGCTGACTAACAAACAGAAATGAGCCCTCAAAACAAACAGGCAATGTGCAAACCCTCGCTTTCTTCCATTTCAGCCACGGCGCCGCGGCCCCGCGCGGGCCATGGAGGGACGGGGAAATGAGTGAGAGTGATAGAATGGGGAGAAAATTAGAGAAGGAGTGAGAGATAACAAGGTGTTTATGGAAGGCGCCTCTCTGCTGTTTCCCCCCAGCTCACATTAGGGTAAACAGAGCGCTGAGCTGAAAGGAGCGCGCGGGGAAATGCTCCACTGATAATGGCCGTGATGGGAGACAATGATAGCAATCATTGTAACCACAATAATCACAGACAATTCTCGGGGGACTTTTAAAGCATCTTAGTGGCATGTGTGAGCGCGCGTGTGTGTGAGTGCGTGTGTGTGCGTGCGCGTGTGTGGTTTTGATCGTGTCCATCGCTCGGCGAGCGTAACCGACCCAAGACGAGCGTCGTGGGAGGATGGACGCCTCTTCAGCCTCTCAGGTGGAACCGCGCTGGAAACCTTGGCGCTGCCAACTCCCGATAAACAAGTGAGCAACAGTGCTGGTAAACAAGCCAGGATGGCCGATAACAAGCCAAACACGGCGCGGATTCCTGACACTCGTGGCAAATTGTATTTGTGATGAGTGTTGGAGTGAGTTAGACGGCTCTGGTGTTGCAGCGAGAAGCGAACCAATATGTTTGCTTCTGAATCTTTGGAATGAAAAAATAAATGTTGCAATCTCATAATGGGATCCTGAATGTAAAAGTCGTTTGTTTAAAGGTTTATTGGAGGGTGGTGGGTCATGTGACTTCATCCTACCTTGCTTACAATGTCCCCCTGAAGAGGCAGCACGAGTACATTAGCAATGAAAATGGTTTTATTATATCACACAATGTAAACGGCATCACTTGGAACATTGTTCACTGTGTGTATCAGTTTTAATAGCAACATACCTACTCAGACCAGAGCCAATGGCCGACACCAGTCCAAAAAATATACCAACTGAAACACAATCGTCAATATGTTTTTGAAGGTGCCTTTTTTTTTGCCTGGGCCACAGCAGGGACGGACAAACAAAGGGCCTCTAATCAGTGCCACATACTTGAGAAATCAGATATTGTTGAAATTTCTACCAATTATTTGCTGTTATAAAAAAAAGGCAACAAAAATGGAACAGTTTTGTTGAACATACTCACATTATTACTGTCGCCAAAGTTGCCGCCACATGGTTTGCTCAGCCAGGGTTGCGTATGCATAGGCTGCGACGGTCGAGCAACTGTCAAAACAACAAACTGAGAAGTGCTCGGTTACACTCCATGTGTTTGGACGCGTCGCTCTCAAAGGGTCAGAGAGTCCCTCGACCTCAATCATGTGAGGAAGCTCCCACGGCTACACATGCTAAGTCAGTTCGTCAGAACATATGAAAACACAACAAAAAGCTAATTTGAGTTGTGACTTGTATAATGAGAAAGGGCCATAAGTTAAAGGAAATGGCTCGTTACCACGGCTACTTGCTTCAACAACTAATTGTACGCTGGATGAAAAGCTTGGTTAGACTTTGAGAACACTGAAGGATCAGTACGCAGTAACCCAGGTGTTTTTAGATGGAAAATCCGACTCCAAAAAAAGGAGGTAGTTTCACCAACCCGATACAACAGTGAGCGTGGTTACGAGTTAACATTGCAAGCAGCTCCGAGGGATAATGGCTCTTGTGTCTGGGCTGTTTGTGCGTCCTTAAAAACCGATACATTTACCTCCGTATAGCAGCGTTATGCAGCTAGTTGCTCCTCTGGGAACAATAGACATCAAACGGCTCGATGTGCAAGTGATGTAAATCGAAGGGGCACAATTCTTCTCCTTACCTCTGTGTTTACGCTCCCACAAAGCAAAGAAAGGCCATGAAATTATAATAAAAGCATATTTATTTCCAATACGGCTAATCCTGCCTTTTTAAATGCCCTCGCTGCGTCCCATCGATCCGAGTCTCATCCCGAAGAAAACCCCCTCTGCTGTTTTTTTCCGTGGCAGTTTTGCAGTGACGTCTACATAAAAAGAGCAAATGGGCACATTTCTCCACTTTCTCCCGCTTAACAGCCTCGTCCATCTTCCCCTGCTTTCTAATGACCCACTCGCCAACAGTAATCAAACAATTACCGGTCAGGCAGGGGGAAATTAAAACGGCCCGCTCGTTGCCGTGCCGAGCCGCAGCCCGAAGGACGCGTTTGATCTGATATTAGGCAGGCGTGTCGCGCGGTCCCGACGGGTGTCGCTGACCCAGGGCAAACCCCTCTCGACACCCCCCCCCCCACACACACACACACACACTCCACCGCATCGTTTCCCAGGATGAGATAAATACCACCCCTTGTCGTTTTCTAATTGGGACGTGAGAAGCGGGACGGGGCATCAAACAGAGGAAGCGTTGTCTGCGAACAGAGGTGTTTTAGGTGATCACACGGACCGGCTGTCCAGCTGCAGACAGGCCTCGGATCCCAGAAGACGGATCTCCCGCAGCCACAGGTAATGGCCGGTGGAAGGTAAAGCAGCTGCACGCGGTGCTCAGGTGCAATCTGAGGGGGCCTGCTTCAGAGTGATTAATTACGGAGGATCGGGCGACCGCGCAGCTTCTTTGTTCCGACTCCGTGGCTGTGACTCCGTACAGGGGAATGAAATGTCCGACTGTAAATGTCAGGGCATGTCGCGCGCCATTTCGACGTGGAATGCGCGCAGCCTCCAGCTTCAGTCCGTCGTCGGCGCGACGCTCACCTGATAAAAACTCAGCTCGAGGTAAAAATAAGGTTTGCCTAATTAAACACCCGCCACTTCCCGTCGCAGATCCCTCAACCAGCCATCAACACCTGGTGGCACATATGTGACGAGTTTCGCGCTCGGAGCAGCGAGACTCTTTACCTCCGCGTGTGGACTATTATTGGCCTACTTCCACTCCAGGAGCATTTTCCATCAAGTGTAATTGGGTTAACTGAGTGGAGTTGACGATAAATGCTGTCAAATGCACTAATGACTCGAGGACAAGTTATCATGCTGGAGAGATGGTTTATGTTTACAGTGAGGGGTGAAAATTTCTCACTTACTATGTTGAGTCAAGTTTAGAAGTCACCATGAAATCGACTTGTTCTGGCCTGGGGCAGCCCCTCGGTTCGGTTGGGGAGGGCTCCTGCTTCACAGTGAGACGGCAGGTCTGCCGGGACATCTTTGTGCAAGTCTCCCAATGCACGAGTGTGTTCCCACCGCGCACAGAAACTTACAGTTCAAAGACGCAGGATTTAGTAGGTAAAGCAGTTTGTCTAGTCTAGTTTATACTGGTCATGGAGTTTATTGCTTGATATAAGTCTTCGGGATTGTTTATTCGAGACTCAAATTGCCAAGTTGCATCTAGTATTTTTTTTCATTGTGAATTTTCTAAGAATAAACTGACCGATTTACAGTTTTAGTTGTATCCTGCCATCAACCCTTCCCATCAAATTTATAACCTGTTTTCCACGACAAAAAGCTCGGGCCTGAGTCCCACACGCAGCCACCAGCTCTCACTCCGGCTCCCTCCATCTTCTCAGAATGCTAACTATCCTCCGTTCACTGGGCGCCTGTTCGCTCCTGTGCCTTTTATGCACGTTTTGTCACCACTTCATCGAACGCTGTTAACTTTTTCCCGTCTGTCGATACATCCGGTCAATGACACACTCGGCTCGGCTGCCACGAGCCCAAAGAAAATGTCGTTAGTTACACTTTTTTTTTTTTTTTGGAAGGCATGCACAGATGAGATGATAACGCAAGCCAGTGGAGCCAGGAGCAGTAATGGCGCCATATTAAAGAGTTGTCATTCGAGGTGACAGACTCCATTATGGATTCTGTGAAATGATGCATGCTACTGTAATATACTCTGTAAACACTGCTCTGGTCCAGATGCTGAAGGGCCCTGCTGGGGACAGCGTGACTGCTGCTGTACGCCTGTGTGCAGAGTTCTGTGTGGGCAGCACAATCGCACTTTTACCGGCGCCAGCGCCTGCTGTTTCAGATCAAGGGCACCACCCGCTCTTTAGAAATTCCAGCCTTGCTGTATCACTGACAATTTGCCAAAAGAATGGAATTAAGCTAATAATGCGAAACTGTTTGGTTTGTGCGATATGTGGAACTGAGTTTCTACTCTCGTGTTGAGTAAAAATCAGCGAGAAGTCAGTGATTTTGATTCTTGACTTGTGGTACAAAGTGGTATTGCAAGGCAAAGATAAAAAGGTCTGTATTAGTGTTGCTGACTTCAGTCAGTATAACTGCAGGACTACACAATTCAACACATGTGAGAAAGTCAAACTTTTGCCTTTTGCGTGCCCAAAAGCCACATTTACAAGCTAGACAATGGCTAAAAAGACGAGAAAATAGCTTTTATGTCTCTAGAAACTTTCAACATTTTTTAATAATTAGACTTTTTTTCAACATGCCAAGCTGCTAATTGAAACACTTAACAAAAGAGCCCAGGAAAGCTACAGACTTTGCACAAAAATATGAGCTCTTCTCCCTATAATCTCTACAAGTTGTGTTAGTTGTGCCAGATTGTCTTAACTCTTGTATGTTCCAACACCGAGTCCCAGCTAAGGAGTATAGGCAACGCACCCCTCAGTGTTTTGGCCTATCTCCCCAAAGCAGTGCTCGAAAACCTAAATTTAGAAGAGTCTTCCTGACTTCGTGCAGTTGGAATGGCAGAAAGCACAGATTACGATGCTCCTGCCGAAACACGCGCCACAGTGGGAAGCGCTGCATCCCATAGGAAACGGCAGGCTGTCAGCCAGAAGCCTCGCACAATAATGCAGAGCAGCTCAGAGACACATAAACCCCCAGCAACACACTGACACACACACGCGCGCACGTGTGCGCACGCACACACACACAGCCGCACAAACATTTCTTAAAAGCTCAGCAAAACAACACGACGTGCAGCTGTCTCGTTCTAAGCAGCGCTGACACCCATTGTGGAACTCGTCCCAGGAGATCACAAAGCATCGACAAAAAGAGAGAGAAAAAAAATCTGCACACACCTTCCCCTGAATTTCCTATATGACTTCTGATGCAGCTCTACTGTACGTATCCCGGAGTTAAGGGTGGGGGGTGGGGGGGGGAGGGGGAGGAGGAGGAGGAAGAGGAAAAGACAAAAAAGCAGGAGAGTGATGGGGCTGCACCGAGATGAAATGAAGCGCCGCTTCTTTTTGCGGCGGTGGCACTTTTCAGAGGGATCCCTTTCATCAACCCGATGCTGATCCTTCCTTTCCTCTCTTTTACTTTACGGAAAAAAATAAAAAGTCAGCGGAACAATAAAACCTTTTCATCATCGGGAGGAAGACGAGGCAGAAATCCCATCGTAATTACGGCCGGTCGGCATGGGAATGGTCTCGCGCTAACTGCTCACACTCTTCACTCTGTGGGCCCTAATTACTGTCGAACGCGTATCACATTTTCCTTAATTCACAAACCAGGATATTTTCGACTCTTTTTTCCCCCCCATTCCCTGATTAATTCTATGACAAAAGGGGGGCCCGCTGCCGTGGCTGGTTCAGACGAGGAAAAGGAGGAGAACCGCACGGCTTCACATTACTGCTTACAGCACAGCCAATTAGCCTAGCAGCAGCTCGTGCGGCGCGGGCTAGCCCATTAGCTCCAGACCGTTTTTTTTTTTTTTGCTGGTTTGTCCCTCCCAAGAGATGACTGAGTGCAAGGACGGGACCCTTGTTTAAGTATATTTGATGAGTCCACTCCCCTGGCTGGGAGAACCGAGGAGAATAATGCAGTTCAGCATGTCTCAGATGACTTTTTTTCCCCCTCAACGGTGAAGATAAACAGAAAAATAATGGTCTGCTCTCAGTTTTGTAGCGTGATAACATCAGAGTAGCTGTCATATTCCCAACACATCACATGGAAGGACCGTCCAGAGGAAGGAATTTCTCCATTTAGCCTCCAATCACGATAAACGTTTGCACTTTGGGGCAGAAATCCCTCTTTGACTCGGCTCGATGTAGATGTCTCCCCGCTCTGACAGTTGTTTCATCTTCAATAATAGATTGTTTCTAATGCTGCGAGGGTGTCAGGATGAGGGCAACAACACCACAACCACTTTTTTTTTGTTGTTGTTGTGATGATGGCCCACTGGAGTGGAAATGACGTGATCGGCCGCGTGACGACGATAATTGTGTTACCGCTGTCAGAGTGTCGCCACAGCCCCAAACACGTACGGCTGCATTGTTCCCTGGCGGTGTCGGGTGTGTACATTATTAAAAATGACAAGAGCCTTGTTGGTTCAATTTATGACATATCATTGTTGAGGCGTTTCACAAACACAATCAGGCATCTATCAGCGCGCCAAACTCTAACAAACGCCGCTGGAGGAGAAATGAATCTTTCTGATGTTAATCAAGAGCCATAAAACTTTAACCAACATCTGTACAGCCTCCGTAAACAGCGCCGCGGCAAATTCCTTCTCCCTGTCACCGGCGACAGGAGACAGATGACATCATTACAGTCGCGCCAACTCGCAGCGGCGCGGTCGCGTTTCGACTTTGAAGGCTGCATTAGCCGCAAATGGATGGGAAGGCCAAGAAAGAGTTACTGCGCGTAATGGGCTCCAGTTTGCGACATGAAAGAAGTTGCGAGGAAGGCGCAAGTTGGCTGTTGATGTTCCTCATCCCACTGTACACATTCCACCACTCTCCCTCTCCCTGCCCCACCGACACTCCTTTTTCTCCCTTCCGTTGCTTAATATTTTTACCTTACATTCTCCCCGTTGTCTTCCGTGTATCTCCTCTGGTGCTGTCACTCAGGCTTTAAATAGTATTTGTACCTCCCCCCCATCCCCCTTCCCCCCCTATATGCTACCCATCCTGTTCAGTGCTAGCGAGGCAAGTACAGCCTGTACGGCTCCGCGGTGCATTTGTAGAGCAAAAGCACCAGCCTCTGAATGTGATCTCCGAGGGCTGTATGGCTCCCTGGTTAAGCAGCTGCCTTCATCACTGTCGCTCCTCGACGTGGTCGCAGTAGACTGTTGGGGCCCCCTCGCTGGCACCGAAAAAGCACAGTAGATTAAAGTGCATTAGTCATAAAATGTGCAGCGTAGACAATATGCTCACCCTGGGCATTTCCCACCTTTGCACAATTTACACTGGGTGACAGCGCCGAGTGCCATCGTGAGTCAAGCCGCGCTATTTATGAAGGGGAGCGTCCCGTGATATGGAGGCAGCACGCAGTCTGTAACCTTCAGCACACTGCCTGCTCAGTTTACAGTCAATTCTCCATTCAGGCGTTTGAAAGTGACACGAGCTTCATTCTTTTTCTTCGTTTAGATATTTCTTGGAGGTGTGAAACTTCACCTGATGAGGAAGGCTCTTGTCTAATCATCTTCTTACATTATAAAATGTTTTGTTCAAACAAGGTGATCTTGTGGTTTTCACTCTTGCAGTGATGTCAGTATTCCCAGAAGCATACAGAAAGCAGATGACTGTCTGCTGCACATTCCTCTATGGTAATCTTTCAACACCAGCTAATCATGCAGTAGAACTGCTTTCAGTGTATTTGATATTGACTCGGAGGTCTGACAGTACAAACCCAAGAGTACTGCAGTTCTGATTTGGATGAAATGTTCTTGAAGTGTGCACAGGGGGTTTCTCCAGGTGAACCGCTCTCTAAGTTAGGCAAAATGTCACGCAACACAAAAACGAACGCTGTTCCAGCATAAACATGGCTGCTAGGCAACCAGTTAAAAGTTTTAATGATGTCACTTACACTGGTCTTAGGGAACCTGTGCAACACGGTTCAGTAATGGGATTGAAAAATGTGGGGGGAAAAGAGCGGTCTGCAGTGTTCACTGCAGTCAGAAGGTTGTAGAGATAAATCCAACACTGAGGAGTGTTTGTTCTCTTCCTGTACTACAACATAACACCAACATTTAGAAATGCTTCGACAGCCTTATGGGGTTTGTTTGTTTTTTTACAACTGCATTGTTGAAGAAGGGGAAAACGTAAGCTCTGTGTGGGTGGAGGGAGAAAACAGAGAAAAAAGAGAATAGCTGCTCTCAAATTAATCCCAACGAGTTTGTGCAACAAATCCGAGAGCTGCTTTAAATCTGCGCCGTACAGCATTAGACCCCCTCTCCTCCTTTTGTTTCCTTCTGTGCATCCTCTTTCATGACTCCTCCACCTGTTTCACTCTGGCAGCGTGTAATGTTCACCTCTACGAAGGCCTCTCATCCTCCCTCACATCCTGTAACACTACCTCACTGTCAGACACACACACACACACACACACACACACACACACACACACACACACACACACACACACACACACACACACA
>JAUESF010000016.1:10953551-10978530 GCA_032274765.1 Malacoctenus tetranemus | reverse complement strand
TGTGTGTGTGTGTGTGTGTGTGTGTGTGTGTGTGTGTGTGTGTGTGTGTGTGTGTGTGTGTGTGTGTGTGTTCTGACCAGTTGTGGACAGAGCAGCAGCCAGACGCAGCGTAAAAGCCTTTTTCTGTTGACCCTGACACACAGGCTGTTTTTCCTTCCAGTTTTAAACACAGTGGGCGTATTGTGCATTCAGCGCCGTTCATCCTTGTTTGCCGCCGTGACACAACTGCCGTGCGCGTCACCTCAGGTAGTCGGGGTCCTGTCGTTGTTGTTGTTGCTGCTGGTAAAGATAATAGGCATTCATCTTTGTGACCGGGCCCGTCTGCGGCAGCCGGTGTTGTGTTTCAGGGTCGGGCCCTTTGGTCTCCTGATAAGAGGCTGGCGTGTGGTGTCTGTGGGGTGTGTGTGTGTGTGTTTGTGTGGGGGGGGGGACTGACTGACTGTCCCGTCAGTCTGTGGTGACGCTGAGGCTTCCTGAGCAGCAGCTTTCTCTGTGTGTCACAGTGCCTGTGTCTGAAACTGCAACATGTGGTGGTGGCAGCAGCATACCCAACCAGCTGGTTCATTAGTGACTCCAGCTATATTGCCTCTAATCCTGATAATAAGATCATTCTCCAGTCATTAGGAAGTCGATCCATTTTTGTCTCCCAATGATTTAGGAAAACTCTCAGACATAACTAGACTTTATTAGATCTTTAAGCCTTGTGACCATATTTACTGATTTTTTTTATTTTTTATTTCGTAACCTTTCTTCTAAACTTTTAAAAATTCATGTAAAAACCACAACGAGAAGTTGGTGTTTCTGCATTGAACTTTAGTGACATTATAAAACGTGTGGTTTTTCATGACCTTTAATGGTCCCTCAGTTGACATATTTTCCTCCTTGAATGATAAATGATGTCACACTTTCCAACTGATTTTCCCCCATATATTCTCATTCACAAGTGACATGTTGGTTTTTGGTGGTTTTTTGGAAAACACGAAGGCCAAAAATACAAACCTTGAAAAATAATCGATTGGCGTCTTTGGGGAAAAAAAGATTCATCAATATTCAAATCTTTAAATCAGATGATTAAATTGCTCTCTTGAGCAAACTATTTCCAAAGGAATTAAATTTACAAACGCAAAATTTCAGAATGAAACTGTTTATAACCTAAAACCACGACAGCAGTCGCACGGCCGCCTCGAGATGAACCGTGCCACTGACATCGACGGCTCCCCTGTCTCACTTCGTACCACAATGCGAGGTGAATCAGTCTCGCGTCTCGCCTGTCCTGCGGAAGTAAAACAGAATCACCTGGAGGGCACTGGGTAGATCGCATACCTCCACCGCGTCACCCACAAGTTCCATTGTGAATAGTGGCAGTAGCATGTAATTCCAGCACACAATCTGATGTTAACCACAGAGTCATGATTCCCAAAGAGGAGACTTATTCCGTGTCCTTTACCATGAGGGTCTGTCTGATCCAGCGCGTGGGCGTGGCCCAGACATGTTGTCTGTTTATATGCATTTTTCATGAGCTATAGGAATCCATGAGAGACCTTTTTAGTTCTTACATGTATCCCACACAGACATACACACACACACACACACGCATGCACTTCTTCTACAGAAGTGGAAACGCTGACTCAGCCGGTCTCAGTGTTGCCTGCATGTACGACTCAGTCCTCTCCGAGCGTACAGTGGTTGTAGCAGAGAGGTGAAGAGGTTCTAGATCCTCTTTGTGAATTTTATTTTTAGCGCAGGCTGGAAGAAAATGTGTCACAGGACCCTTAATCACCAGGCATAACCTTTTACACACACACACACACACACACACACACACACACACTCACACACTATTCATTTATCTAAGCTCTTTCTTTTTTGTTTTCAATCTCTCTCTCACACACACGCGCACGCACACACGCACACACACAGTCCATTGTGGAGCGCCTCACAGGCCTCTTGCTGTCACTTTCTAAAGAGACTGCTGAGTAACACCAGTGTTCCTGTCGAATGCATCTGAGCATGAAAGCCGTCACAACATGTCACTGGTTCGGAGGAAGCAAAAGATCCACTTTGTCTTCAAAAACTGCTGCTGCGACTTCGTTTCCCGGGCCGCTTCGCTTGTGAGGAGCCGCGCGAGCGGGGTCGCGTTAGTTTATGTTCTCATTCGACTTTCGGTTGAGTTTTTGTTTCGGTTGAGGGTTTTTTTTTTTTGTTCTTTTTCCTCGCAAAAAAGCGTTTGGTGTCTCTCTTCTTCTCTGGCCTTTGATTTTCAGGTGACGCTTCTCACTCGGTCCAATTCAATCCCTCAGCTTTCACCGTTGTCGTCGCCCAGGCTCACGTTTCTGTCAAACCTTCAAACGCAGACAGTCATCAAAGCGCGCCGGCCGTGCGAAGCTTTGAAAACGGAGGCGACATTGTTTACGTCGCCGCACGCCGACTGGCTGGCCGCCGCCCCCTCCGGGCTACTCTGTTTGTTGCCACATGAAACTCCCCCCCCCCCCTCCCCCCCCTTTCCTCCTGATCTTGCAAACCTGCCCGCTCTGCGCTGCTGATCCTCCGGCTGAAACCCAACCTGCCGGCAGACCTTTTGGCCGTCTGCCACCACACCCCCAGTAACCCCGCTCACCTGCGTGCGTGTACAGCATCGCTGCGTGTGTGTGTGTTTCAGAGAGAGACAGAGGCCGAGTGTGTGAACGCCGCAGCAGGGGGAGACGCCGCTCGAGCTGTGCGCGGTGAAAGAAAAAACGTCACCCTGGAAGGCTGTGATTATTAGAAGTGTCTGTATGACACACACACGCACCGTCACCTGCGTGCTCCCAGTAACACAGTGCCGTCGGTGTTTTTTTCGACAGACGCAGTGTCGGGTTACTTGTCGTTTCTGTAACTGTGCACCTTCGTGACGTAACAGATCAGCCATTGTCTGTCTTTGTGGCCAAATGTGGACAGTGGCCCGCCTTAAACGAATGAAATGAAATGTTGTCCCACTGTAGTGAGACGATGGTGAAAAGGTTTCACATTCACACCAGGAGGAGATGAAGGTTGGTTTCATGTCATTGTGCTTCTGCTTAGCATGTGTATTTTGTAAATAACAGACGTGCAGGTTTGGGGGTTTTTTTTGCTACTTTGCAAAGTTATCGACTCGCCTCTACAAGAGAGACCGGCGTCGAGGGTAGACGGACTTGGTGCAATTGGCCAAAAGTGTTTTCATCTAGTTAGTGCAGGGAAACACTTTGTTGCAATTCTGTCAAACTTCATCGATTTCAAAAGCTCGATCTCACGAGCTCTAAAAGTCAAAGAGTCCTCGCTGCCGTTTCCAGTTTCAGTTCCACGACAGAAAAAACACTTTCATTTTGTAAGATTTCCAAAGCGACTTTTTCTTGTCGGACAATCTTTTTTAGCACGACTCGTTTTCTACTCGACTCCAGCCGGCTGGGTTTCAGGAAAACGACAAAAAACAGGTTCGGTCTTTGTGAGTGAGCTGCGTCGTCCCGACTCGTCTGGAGACGTCGGTCGTCGGCTGATCGGAAGCCGAGAGTCTGTCGTCATGGTCGGTCTCAAACGTTGGAGGGAGGTGGACGTCAAACGGTCGATCTCAACATTGTTATTACCCAAATCTGCTTACCTGATGGTATCCTCCTTTTAATCAGTAGGAGCTTCTTAGCTTTAATATTTGCAGATCACTTTCTTTAAAAAGATGTGATGAATGTTTGCAAATTCGACCCATCTTATAAAGGCCCTTACAAGAAGTGTCTTCAAGCAGCAATCTACGGTTTAATTAGCCGATAGAAAAGAACCACTCAGGCTTGTTTCCACTTCCTGGGCCACCTCTAATGACACTGGCTGGAGTTTGTGGCTCCGAACGCGCCGCAGATATCGCTCCACGCTCGGGTACACGGCTAATCGGCCGCTTGCTCGAGCACTTAACCGGGAGAGGAAGGCCCATTAGAGGCAATCAGGGCCGTCGGTTTCCCTTCCTCCTCCTGAATGGGCGGAGCGGCGCAGCGATGGAGATGGAGGCCCGCGGCCGGGCCGGAGGAGTTAATGCGACGGAGCCGCTTGAGGACAAAGGTAATGGGAGCGCGCCGCAGGTGGGAGCGGCGCGACGGGCGGCGCAGCTGCGGTTCAGGCGGAGAGGGTGGGGGTGGGGGGGTGGGGGGTCCAAATGGAAACCAGGCTGCGGGCTGTTTTTTTATTCTTTTTTTTTTTTACGCCGGCAGATGGGGAGCCACTTAGTGCATCTCGGAGGAACTCCGCGCAGTTAACATGCAACGTGTGCACGTTAAATCGTCCACGTGTCGGCGTTTGCCCGAGTGCCCTTGAAGTCCACTTTGTGCGTGGTTTACCTCGGATACTCGGGGGGGAGGACGCTCCGAATGCGGACCCCCCCCCCCGGAATTTGGTGGCGATGGCTGAGTAACCTCTTTTTCTCTCTTTTTACTCGCTTAATGCTGTATTTGTTGCAGGTTAAACGTGTGTTTGCGATGCACTTTCACCTGTTTTTCTGGTGTGTGTTTTTCCGCTTGAGCAGGCGGTCAGCTGAAGGGACGGCAGGCTGAACTTTTGTCCTGTTTGCTTAGTGGGCATTCCTCTGAGCACTGGCCCTCGTCCAATTAAAACCCCCGCTGCCCTCGCGGGGACACGGCGACACTGAATCATCCGCTGCCCGTCAACGCCTCGTTAATGAATGCACAAGGGTCAAGACAAGGTGATGCGTCGGACTGCAAGGCTGAAGTCGCTTGGAAAGTGACGATGTTCATCAACGCGTGATCGCGCCGGACCAGCCGGTCGAAGTATCGACGACGAGCTGCGAGCTGCTTCAGCTCGTTTGTGCCCGTTTCCGTGGAAAGTGTTGCCAAAGTCTGTCGAGTTCTTGGACTAAAACTTTTCTCCGCCAGCTCATTGGTCCGTCTTTGGTGTGGTTGCTGATTAACTTAGTTGTTTTTCAGTTGTTGATTATTTCCTGTTCTATTCATCACTTCCTGTTCTGTAATCATTGACAGTTGGATCCGGTGGAAATGCTCGCATGCGTCACAGCACCACAGCGGTGCCACAACAGTTTGAAAACATCAAGTTGTCTCTTTGTGGAACTTTAAAATGGCCGTTTTTAACTTTTCCTATCATCTATATTGATCAGCTCACTATTTGAATTGTTTTCCTTGAAAAAGGCCTTTGCAGTCGCCTCCTTCATCCTCCCGCGCTCACGGCTTGTAGTCATTTCGGGCATATTTGGCACCACGCGTGTTTATGTGGATGAATCATCTTATTTTTCGTGTCCTGTTTTAGCTCCGAAGCTTTTCTGCCAGCTCGCTCCGTGCGCTGTGATTTCATCCTCAGTCATTAAGTACTTAAGGCTGTTTTTGTATGTATCCCACCGCTTTACCCCTCGGCGATAGACGGCACCCCCGAGAGGAGAAACCCGGATCCTGGAGAAAGCAGCAGCTTTGGTAGAACAAGCTCTTTCTCCCGACGCTTCAATGCTTGCCTTGACTCGACTCGGCTCTCCTCAGTCCCGGTTGTTTTCCATTAAAACCGCCGAGGAGCATGGGTGGGGTCGCCGCAGCGAGGCGAGCCCGAAACTCGCACGGTGTTAATTGTACGCAGCACGAAACGCGACACGGACGATGAAGGACTGCGAGGTGACGCCGTCCCTGCTGCTCGCTCAGCCACAGCGTTTCCAGGCAGACGGAGACGAGATCAGGAACGCTGTTTGACCGTCGTCGTGGTTCCTGCTCACCTGTTTGTCGTCACGCTCTTGTGTTCCAGGTCCTTATGGTTGAGGTGGTGTCAGGTGACCTTTGCCATGCCTCCCGCCATGACAGACCTCCTGGACATATGGGCAGCCCACTCGCCGCTGGCCGGACACGCGCCGGACCAGATCACCATGGACTTCCTGCTGCCCACCGGCATCTACATCCAGATGGACGTGCCGCGCGAGGCCACGATTCAACACATCAAGCTGGTGAGCGCCCAAACTCTCAACATATTCAGATTCAAGGAACGCTGCTCATTGTAGGTTTGTCCTTGTGTGCCCTTTGAGCTTGTTGTTGTAAAGTGGAGGAGCTGAGTGTGCAGTGCACGCACACGCACAGTACCGCAGCCGATCAGTCTTACAGGCATTATCCAATTTATGTTTTAATGGAGGCAGTTGTTGCAGCTGCCTGCGTGTTTTTCTTGTTGTCGGGTCAAAAGCCACAAGCAGCGAAAAGCTTCTGACTTAATCTGACTTAAGTGAGAGCAGCCTTGTTGAAAGCGCTCTTATCGAGGCTGCTGTGATTAGTGGACTAATCATCAAAACAACCCACAATCCAACCAAGTTTCAAACCTGACAATTATCTGTATAATAGAACTACTTTTTCGCAGTACAACTTGAAAACATATCGCATATTTGCTATTCATTTATTGTACAATGAATGAATAAAAGAATTAATTTGTTAAGAATCTAAAGTGATGCTGGATTTGCTAAAAAGAAATATTGCCTTTCCGGACATCATCACCCTAAACAAGTACTTTCTCCCTGCTTGATAACATGACTCGATCGTCTGCCTGAAGTATGACAGCAGAACATGGACGTAACACTGCAGCATTTCTCAGAAGTTTCAAGTTGTTTGTTAATATTTTTGTTGTAGTTTGTTGTTTTTTTTTTCCCTCCGTTGCTCCATGTACATTCTGAAAGTGCTGCGTGTACAAACACACACACACTGCAGCGTGTTTTTCCAGACATCATTAATGCCTGAGGAGCTCCATCTAAAAGGGAAACAACAAGTCGGTCTGTTTGTTTGTACATAATGTCTGCCAGCCATTTTCACCCAGACACTGGCGGCTTTTATGCAGCCCTGTAGCATGACCAGTGATACGGACAGATTTCACTGGGACATTCTCGAAGGTTTGCTCACAGCAGCTTCAGCTCGGAGTGGTGTGCATACGTCTGCCTCTTCTTGGAAATGGATACGTGGGAAGTGTGCAGGTTCCCTTTGACCTTTTCGAGAAATGGCCACGGTGCTTCTTCAGCGCCCACACCTCAGACTGACTGTGTTGCGTTCATTCATCAGAACTCGCTCGTCGTGGAGATCACATCTGGTTTTCCTCGAAGAGAGAAGTGGGACAGATTGTTCACTTCTCGGGAGAAACCGAACATTTCCTTTTGTCACAAGTCCTCAAGATAACGATGTGACAGACGACAGCATGACTGTAATTAACTGGGAATTATTTTGGAGAACAGGAAACAATCCGGTAATTAAATCTCTCCTGCGATCTGCATGGGGGGTTCGCTCGGAAAATGTGATCAACGTAATCCAGCATCACGAGGGGTCCCGGTGCAGAGAGCTTTAAGTTCAGGGGGCAAATGTGTCTGGTTTCAGCGCCGCACAGTGTCACTCGGTGCGTACAAAGATACACACTACGGGACACTCGATCCTGTGATCACCCGGTGGGAACATGCTGTAAATCATGGCATGCTAGCTGCTGGACACGGTGCTCTCGTCCTCACTCAGGACTCGGTTTGTTCCCGTTGCTACGAGTCCTGTTTTGTTCCCTGATCATGAAAAGACGCACTCCAGTCACTTGGCGTGTTATACATATCAGCACTGTGTGTTCTTTTAGCACTGAAACAGTCGCGTGCACTCGAACACTCAAACATGCCCCTGGAAGAGCTACTGGCGTTAGCGGTTAGCTAACCAGCTCCATGGAAACAACTGGTTGGAAAGGAAAAAAACAGGCGAAGTCGCTGCTTGTTCTGGCTTTAAAGACACAAGCTGCTGTGAGAGTGACTTTTATCGTCACACCACCTCGTGGTGGAAAGTAGTATTACATGTTTGTTGCGTTCACTCCTGCATCTCGAATGAGAAGGAGCTAAAAACACCATTCAGCCTGGTTGTATCCTCGCTGAGTCGGTGCCTCTGCAGGCAGCACAGTGCTTCATCTTTACAAGAGCGACATAGCTTTTACTCCTTCAGCCACTTTGTCCTCAGAAGTCGACTCGGGGGACCCAAAGCTCGGTCTCATGCTGGAACCAAAGTAGCATAATATTTGTGCATAGCGACCAGTGTCTGTACCTCTGTATGCTAGCTTCAGTCAACAGCTGTCATGACTTTAACTATCGCATTCAATCTGCCCTCATTTTACGAAGATGCTATCAAAGTAACTTTTCCCATGACACCATCGCATGTTGTATCATGACTTTACAATATCTTATAGCATAACATGGGGAAAGAAAACATTGATGCTGTTTATCCTTGTTGTCTATATTTTGAGTAGGATTAATATAAATTGGTCCAATGGAGGGGGGGGGCAATGAAAACTCTCCCCGTGGCTTCTGCGGAGTAAAAGTACATGTCTGAGTGTAATTTACTTCCTTTACCCCCCCCCCCCCCTCCCAGCTCTTATGGAAGCAGGCTCAGACTTTCCCGCTCTTCCCCGCCCTCGGCGAGATGGAGAGCCACATGTTCGAGTGCGTCAACCAGGCGGCCGTGCACGAGGAGCTGGAGGACGAGACGCGGCGCCTGTGCGACGTGCGGCCCTTCCTGCCCGTACTCAGGCTGGTGACGCGCAACTGCGGGCGGGCCGAGCGCCTGCTGGACTCCAAGATCGGTGTGCTCATCGGCAAGGGTAAGAGAGAGTGGCACTCTGGAGGCCCGCCCCCACCCCCCCCACCACCACCCCCCCATTTAAAGCTGATGACCATGAGGACGGCTTTCACATGCATTACTCCCCGCTTGACTGATTGATTCACTGTCCCTGTTTGACATTACCAATAAAAAACAGCACTTAGGAGTCGGTAAGTGGGACAGGAATCTTTTCCCGACACACGATGAGCCTTTAGCACCTCCTCCTCCTCCTCCTCCTCTTCCTCCTCCCGTACGCCCAAACATGCTCTCCTACTCAGCGAATCGGGTCCTGGCCATTAAGAGCAGAAGCTCCCGTGCAGCTGGCCTCCTATCAGCGGTCCAGGTGGCTGATAGAGAAGCGTGATGATTGACTGGACGTGTCTTCCATCACGTGTCGCTTCGCGTTATCTCTGCTGGAGATCAGAAGAGCAGGAAGCCCCCCCCCCCCCGAGAAACGCCGCATCAGAGCTTGGTCCTTCCAAAAGTGATGAGGGCTTTCAGAGGAAGCTGTGGTAGAAGCTGAGGGAGACCTTCTAATCAGACACAGAAGGGGTCGCAAGGTGGGACTCCTGAAACTCGCCCAGGCTGGTGTTCAGACAGGCGATCAGTGAGAGAGTGGGGATGAAGTAGTCGCCTCACGTGTTTCTCTGCTCAATTAATTATGTCACACGTGAATGTTATGTGGCTCGAAACTGAACATCAACTGTTTTCTTTACGGAGAGAAACCCCAAAAAAACTTGAGGGACAAAGGTTCAACTGGGGGCAGAGATTTTTTATGTGATTGGGCCAGACAGCAGTTCATAACTCTGGCATTTGGTAATCAGGTGAATATTAGTAGCTCTGCTTAAATCAGCACGGGAGACGATAGCTTGGCGTCCCAGTTCCACATTCTTGACTGCGAGTCTTCGTCCCCGAGTGTCTCGCAGGTCATTGTGCTTTTTCTATAAATGTTTCCTGAGAATAAACAGCAGAATTGTTTTAGTAGCTTCCTACTGAAGGGGTCCCGATTTCACAAGGAGGACCGGTTTTAAGCATGCTGGTGCCAACTGCGGAGCCTCCCAGCTCCCACCCGTGCCGCGCTGTAACGGCGTCTCCTCAATAAATCTCCCGCAGGTCTCCATGAACTCGATGCCATCAATGACCAGGAGGTGAAAGACTTTCGCAGCAAGATGTTCCGCCTCAGCGAGGAGCGGATGCAGCAAATGCAGCTGATGACGTGCCGGGAGTGGCTGCAGGCCTGCTTCTCCCCGCAGCTGGAGCCCGACGCTGCAGCGCTGCCGGCGCCGGCGGCCATCACGGACGGAGTCAACGACCGGCCGGCTGACCTCAAGGTCATCATCCACTTTGACCAGTCGCAGGTGAGGCTCCTGACTTTGTGCGCTTTTACGTCACGCTGTCGGACTCGGGTTCATCCTTCGTCCTGAGCTGCTTTGACTTCAGACAGCAGCAGAGCTCATTCCTTCATATAGAATCAGTCCCACGATGCCAAGGTATGAGCGCTCCTGGCTTCCAGAGGCTTCACATCTTTGATTTATGAAACAAAAAGCCGAGGACGGCCTCTTTGAACCCGGCGCCGAACTGCACATGCAGATAATTTGCTGTCAAAACAGCAGTGAAACGGTGGACCTGGAAACACATTGGCGCTCATGTGCACTTTGTACTTTGGATCGTCATATGAGAGCTCTCTGTTGGATGATCGAAAGTCCGGCCAAAGACTTCAATAGTGTTTGGAAGTAAACAAATCTGGGTTTCCTGGGCAAAGAGCAGGCTGGGTCCTACACACACAATCACACGTACACACACACACACACAAACACACATGGGCAGTGTAGAGTCCCCCAATCATCATGAAGCATGCTTGACCTGAGGAGACCATATCACATCAAGAAACGCTGCTCAGGGAGAACATGCAAACTCCACAGCGAAAGGCTCTCGGTCCACCAACCGAACTAGTACCAAAGACGGTACTGTCCAAAAATATAGACCGTCAGACAGTAGTTTGTTGAATCTTTTATGGTTGATGATCTACATTATTATAGAAAGTTCAAGAGAAGCTTCTTGGCAGTCAGTCAGCAAATACCAGAAACCAAAGTTCGCTCCCGCCTGGAACCAGTTTGTTGATTTGTTTCTTCGAATCTCCCAGAGACAAAGATGGATGGAAGCAGCTTCGTAAGAATCCGACCCATTCGTCAAATTCCACTATCAGTGTGTCTGAACTTCTCTGAAAATTCTGGCGAGGACGAGCGCCGGGCGGCAACACGGTGTTTTGGGTAGCAGTTGCAGCCATGTGACTCGGCGGGCGCATGCCACCGCAGCTCGGCCGCTCTCTCTCACTCTCTCTCTCTCTCTCTCTCTCTGCTCTGCAGTTGGCAGCACAGCTCAAAAGTCACGTGACCAGAGCCCGAATAGCGAGAAAGACATGTGACACGAACACTAAGTGGGTCAAAATCATCAGTGAAATTATGCCACTTTCTCAGACACACACACACACACACACACAGAGGCACGTATTAGCTGAAGGGCTCAGGGGGCCGAGCGGCTGATTAAAGCCCACCTCTGTGTCCCCCCCCTCCTCCTCCGAACTCACTGGACTGCACGCTCCCATCTGTGTCGGTCCCTCTGCGTCTTGGCCCGCGTTTGTAATTTTATTCAATGATAAAACAGATGGTCACGTCCCTCCAGACTCTTGTATATCAGTTTTGATCAACGTTACACACACACACACACACACACACACACACACGCTCATTTGTGTCCACAGAGACGGACCATCTGTGCCGCCCAGCTCAGGTGGACACTGGCAGGAAGTCGTTCTCGGGAGGTCAGACACAATAAGCCGTATTATTGGCAGGAAGTGTGCCGGCACGCTTTATTGTTCGGACAGCGAGCAGAAGCGAGCGTCGGCCCGCTCCTTCCTCTCTGTGATGTCATTGGGTGGGTGGGTGAGAGGGGGGGGGGGGGTGCTGTAAGGCATCTGAAACGGCCTCTTCAGAAATAGGTCCATGTGAAGCTCCGTCTGGATCTCCGTCAGTTCCCGGAGTCCCTCTGCCGCGCGACCATCTTTTTTTTGCACGTGGTTAATAATTAACGGCTGACATTTTTATGAAACCCAGCAGGAAATTAAAATCCCCGTCCCAGGTATCAGGGTCAGTGCCGCCCCGCGCGCTTTAAATAGCGCGGCGCCCATGAGCCCTCCGCGCTGCCACTTGGGAGCGTGTCAGACTGGCACTGATAGGAGCCACGTGCGTTTTGGACGCTCTGCGCTCCACGAGCCTGTTTGCTCAGCTGTGAGCGCAGACGTGACCAAGTTCCATCCAAGGAAGCAGTGAGACTGAATTCGATCGAAGTGATTCAACATTTCATTCTCCTTCGGAACCGTGGAAATGAATTCGGCTCCGATTTCT
This sequence comes from Malacoctenus tetranemus, assembly GCA_032274765.1. Classification (NCBI taxonomy): domain Eukaryota; kingdom Metazoa; phylum Chordata; class Actinopteri; order Blenniiformes; family Labrisomidae; genus Malacoctenus; species Malacoctenus tetranemus. The sequence continues at coordinate 10,966,532 of JAUESF010000016.1, read as the reverse complement.
ATGGGATGGATGCATGTAATTGGCATTTTATGGTCATTGTTGTGTTCTTTGTACAGGCGTGTAAATTGAAGTGACAGGTGGAAAAAATATTCACCTCGACCAGAAAGTTCTTTTGGCTGTTTCAAATAAAAAATGCGACAAAAAAAAGCATTTTTGCTCCTTCAATGTAATTGCTCAGCTTCATTTTGCTTTGGGGGCAACAATGATGCCGAGTCCTGCTCAGAAAACAAAACTGCGAGGTCGTAACGTCTCGATGCCTTTCGTCCTCTCAGGACTCGGCCAGCCTGAAGGTGCCCTCGTCGTACACCCCCGCCGAGCTGATGGAGCAGGCCGTGAGGAAGTGGCTGACCACCCACGGGCCCGAGGAGGAGGCGTGGGGGGGTCAGTATGTGCTGAGGGTCAGCCACTGCCTGGAGTTCCTCTGCGGGGACCACCCCCTCAATCAGTACAAGGTCAGTGGAGCCGCCGCGGACAAAGCGTCCGTCCTGACCCGGAGGATTCGGCTGTCGTGTCTTTAGCATGTCCACAAGCACACGCGACAGGGGGGGATTTTCCAGTAACCCAAACTTTGTTCATGAAAGTCGCGCAAAGTTGCCCTGAAAGTCACCCTGAGGCCTCTTAATGATTCTGGGAGAGGAATGAGAGAGTTTACTGATGAACTATTATTAACAGGCCTTAAATGCACCTGTGCTGATTCAGCAGTTTATAAGTAAAGGTCCTAACAGTGTTTGTTTTTCTTGTTTCTTGTGGCATGTTTTTGAAAGAAACTTGTGCATTTGTTTATCAAGTATTTTCCTGTTCAGTTTACAACTTCACAGAAAAAACCTGCTTGTTGCAGTGACCAAATTTAATTAATTAACCAATTAATCAGCTCTTTACTTTCGGTGCCCAAATCTTTACATTTTTTACTGTTTTTCTTTGGAGAAACTTCTCCAGTCGGTAAAATTGTCGTGAAGCTCGAGATTGAAACGTTTCTCTTTGACATAGAAAGAGACCTTCTCACTTCCTCTTGTTGTGGTCCTGTGCACAGTACATCCGCACGTGCCTGCAGGCCAAGGAGCCACCTCACCTCACGCTGGTCCACATCAACACCATCAACACCATGTTCGACAAGGAAATGTCGGCCATCGGCGCCGTGGTGAGCCGCAGGTCCTCCAACCCGCCTCTGCCGCTACCTCCCAAGAGAAGGGTTCCCACGGTGAGTCCGGCGGCCTGCAGGCGGCTCTCACTTCTGCATCGCTCGTCTCATTGCGGCTGCTGCTGCTGTCGCCATCGCGCGTTCGATGAAGAATTTCGACGCCGCGGCCAGAAATAAGATGATGAAGAAAGTATTGTCATTTTTTGCACGCCAGTCACCATTCCTCGGTTCTGTTGTCGTCGCACTGAAATAACCGAAGGCTTCACCGTTTTAATTGGCCCACCTGCACAGAGCGAGGCAGGTGGGCAGGCTCACTGAGTGAACAGCCAGCAGCCACCTGTCTTTCTCCAGTGTGTCGGATCGGGCCCCGTGCTGTCCCTGCCAGCGATCGTCGTGTTGACAGGGAAAAAAACAGCCGCCTCGCCGCTTCCAGGTGCACGTGTGCACGTTGGGGTTGGATTTAATTGGCCTCCGTTCCCAGAGTCTCCCTGGGGTTTTTTAATTGGCCGACACGGAGGCGCGGATCAACACCCCACCGACGTGTGGCGTGAAGAGTTGATAAATATTACATATGTGTCGTCAGCATGTGATCATGGATCACACATAACGAGACTTTAGGGGTTTTATTGCTTTTGTTGCTATTTATTATTGAACCTATTGTTGGATGAATGTGGGGTTCACCTGTGTGTGTTTATTCTCCGAATGTATTCTGGGAAAAATCGGCATTCAGAGCCATCACGTTTCCAAGAGTGGAATCTGGTGAAGTATTGTGCATTTCATGCATCTGTCCCTGACTCTTATGCAATCAGCCTGGTTGAATCAACCTGCAGTCTGGCTTGTTCTTATGTTGAAGTGTCTTTTATTTCAAGTTTGAACCGGAATAAACAGACCTAATCCCTCCCTGCTTTCTGACACTCTGAGCTAGATACAACCTTTGTGTCGTTGTCGTCGTCGTTGTTGTTGAGTCCTCGCTCATTCGGGTTTGGTGATGGTTTGTATTACATCTTCGACTTTCCATTGTCCTCTGGAGAGCCTTTGTATTGTTCCAGCAACTAAGTTTAGACACGGAGATGAATGAGCCTCAGCTGCTCTGATTCAAAGACGTGATTGTGAATAACCGGAGGAGACCTGCTCTATAAATATGGCGTGTGATTCCCCATTTTTTCGAGTGCTTTCGCTGTAATTCTCTGTGTCACTTCGATCTTCTGCCTTTTTTTTTCGACACTTGTCGCTCGGTTTTCGAGGCGCGACGTATCGACGCGGCTCGGAGCGGCGCACAGGGGGGGGGCAAACTGTCTGAGCTCACTGTAGAAGCGCGGCTGCATGTGACAGGAACTGAGATTTTTTTTTGTTTTCCATGAACGGGAAGGGGGGGCTCTGATTGGTTGCCCGTGCAGCAGGCAGCAGCATGCTAATGGGTCCAAACAAAGCAGGAGAGCTGAATGGCTGGTCGCAATGCTGCTCAGCATTAAAACCCAAGCAGGAGCTGGAACACTGCCTTCAATCTAACACGGGATCGCACAATTCACGCTCACACGAGCGCTGCACCGCGTCGGAGCATATGCACACATACGCACGCACACACGCGGAGGCAGCAGCCGGCAGGAAGTGGGTCTGTTAGTCATCTTCATAGTTTGTGGGCGTCATGTGATGCTGTTTGTTCTGCCGACTTGCTGACCCTCGCAGATCCACTCAGCTTGACATCACCGTGACCTTCCTGAACTCCACCCCCCCAAATGTATTGTTTGTGTGCGCGAGGGGGGGGCGGGGGGGTTAACCGGCAGGCAATGCAGAAGCCAGCGCGTCGGAAGTACATATTTTCACCACTGCATTGGGCTAATGTTCACTCGCTCAAGGCGCGTCTTTCCTCCGGCTCTCCCTCCGCAGCAAGTACAGACGTGCGTGTGGGACGTGTCGAGCCCGTTCAAGATCGTCCTGGTGAAAGGCAGCAAGGTGAATGCGGAGGAGACTGCCAAGGTAAAGCCACACTCTTCCACCCCCCCGGCCCACAATGCACTCCGTCACATCCCCGAGTCCTATGTTTCTCTGCTGGGCCCTCCTCCGACACCTCACACACAGTTTGGGTAGTTGGCGTAATCATGTGCCCCCTTCTCTCGTCCCGTCCCGTCCCGTCCCCCCTCAGGTCCAGGTGAGGGCGGGTCTCTTCCACGGCACCGAGCTGCTGTGCAAGCCGGCGGTGAGCAGCGAGAGCAGCGGGCGCTCGGAGCACACGTGGAGGGACAACACGCTGGAGTTCGACATCTCGGTCTGCGACCTGCCGCGCATGACCCGCCTCTGCTTCGCCATCTACGCCGTCATGGACAAGGTCAAAAAGCAGAAGTCCACCAAAAACACTAACATCAACAAGTACCAGACCATCCGCAAGGCAGGCAAAGTGGTGAGTGCGGCCGAAGTCGGATTCGCGCGGTCCCAGTTCACTTTGAAGGCCATTCGGATCTTGAATGACGCCGTGTGAAACTGCAGCTCTGGCCTGACGAGTGACTAATGTGGCTGCTCTCCTTGCTGTGTGCCGCAGCACTACCCCATAGCCTGGGTCAACACCATGGTGTTTGACTTCAAAGGGCAGCTGAAGACCGGAGACATCACCCTGCACTGCTGGTCGTCCTTTCCTGGTACCTGCACGCCGATGCATGCTGCGTCCTCAATAATTAATGAAGGGTTAAATGCTGCTTCAAGCTTTTCCTAAGCCGCAAATCCATCTAAGTGTGTGTGTGTGTGTCTTGTACTTAGATGAACTTGAAGAGATGCTGAACCCCATCGGCACGATTCAGACCAACCCGTACACTGAGAACGCCACGGCGCTGCACATTCACTTCCCGGAGTACTCGTCGCACCCGATCGTCTTTCCTCCTTTCGACAAGGTCAGACGCGCAGCGCTTCATCGCAGCACTTGGTCTGAACTCTCTGAGACAAATCACCTCAGCCTTTCGGGACGTGCCACTATAAGCTGCGGGTTCTTGTATGTGTCGAGGCGATCAGCCGTCGTCTTAAGGCCCCCCCCCCCCCCCCAAGACATGACTGCAGTTAAATTTGTCATTACAGAGGCTTAGTGCTCCTGAGAGTGCTACCTAGTGATTACGATGAAGTGGTGGCTGTTAACATAAGGGGGGATCAGGACGTGCTCTTCCCGCCTAATGCACTCTGGCGGAGAGGCGTCGTCGTGTGCACCCACAGGCGGATCACTCTCGTGTTGTTGTTTTTTCGTCGTAGATCCTGGAAAAAGCGGCAAAGATCGTCGCAGCGAGTGACGGCGTGTCTATGGTGAGTTCGGCCAAAGCGGCAGATCATTGTTTGGTTCGCGTTTACCCCCGAAACAGCCACACGAGCAGGAACTGAAGTGGCAGCGCCGTTACATGTCGGCCATAAAACAGAGAAGACATGCTGTCTCATTTCTCACCCTCTCCTCACACACACACACTTTAGAGACAAATATAACCTCTCTAACAGGCACGCCTGTTTCCTTGGAAACCCATTGTTATCTCTCCGAGAGGGTGTTGCAGCAGCAATAGTTAACCCCCCCCCCTCCTCCACTGAAAAACTCGCAAACTACTGACTCTAATCAGATTACTTGCATGTTTTCCTGTCTCACCACCCCTCAACTGAAAACCCACTCCTGGGTGTGTTACAGCCGGTTACGTAATCCTGTGTTATGTGGAGGGCATGTCTGAACGCAGTCCTTTGATACAAGGTGACTGTGTGTGGAACTCCAGATCATTGCTGGCAAACTATTAGTATTTACTTTCTGCTATGTCTTTAGAGTGACTCCCAAAAAAGAAACCATGAAAAAAATGAGGCTCCAGATACATTTTTAACTCTTTTGGTCATCCAGGAATAACTTGTTTTGCAGAGGGGATTCCCTCATGGCTCAGACATGAGAGGCTATTTTGATCCACTGCTGCCCTCTTGTGGCTTTCCACAGCCAGTGCTGCTTTTAATCCAGAGTTTTCTTCTATATCTATATATTCTCTTTTCTTCATCATCTCCGTCCTTTCTGTTCAAATGCTCCCCCAAAACCCGCTCTCACCTGCTCCCCCCTCCCTGATGGTTCCCTCCAGGGCCGAGGGGGCAAAAAGTTCTACATCGAGCTGAAGGAGATCATGGAGCGGGACCCCCTCTCTCAGCTGTGCGAGAACGAGAAGGACCTGATCTGGACACTACGCCACGACTGCCAAGAGAAGTTCCCGCAGTCTCTGCCTAAAGTGCTGCTCTCCGTCAAGTGGAGCAAACACGAGGACATGGCCCAAGTGAGTCAGGCTTCACTGACTTCATGTTCGTAACAGTGTTCACTGTTTTACGGGCAAACACTGTCTGGTCGCATTAAAAGGACGGCGACGCCCCCGCCCACCACGGCCATGTAATAAATGCAGTGTGCTCATTTCACGCAGAGTCAGCTCTGATGTATTCACAGAGAAGGTAATCGCGGTGACAAAAGTTAATACTGCTGCTGTTGGATTCATTAGCATCTTTATTACAGAGATTCCCAAGGGGGAGATCGCACTTTATTCTGACTGAGTAACTCGTGTGTGTGTGTGTGTGTGTGTGTGTGTGTGTGTGTGTGTGTGTGTGTGTGTGTGTGACTTTATGTCTGTAATTTAGGAGCCTCTCATGGTTTGTTTGTTTATGTTTATGTCTCAGCTCCAGGCTCTGCTGCAGATTTGGCCAAAACTGAGTCCTCGAGACGCTCTGGAGCTTCTGGACTTCAACTACCCTGATCAGTATGTGAGAGAGTATGCAGTGCGCTGCCTGCGTGATATGAGGTGAGTAACATGCGTGCATAGTCGCCTTTTAATTCAGACTTAAAACAGTGTGTTGGCTGTGCCATTGCATAAAATGGAGCGTGTAGAAATTGCCCCCTCTTGTATTTCCTCTGCCTCTCCGTCCAGTGACGAGGAGCTGTCGCAGTACCTGCTGCAGCTGGTGCAGGTTTTGCGCTACGAGCCCTACTACGATTGCGCCCTCACCCACTTCCTGTTGGAGCGCGCTCAGGGCAACCGCAAGATCGGACACTTCCTCTTCTGGCACTTACGGTGTGTGCGTGTGGGGACACCCGCGTGTCGACAGCCGATTAGGGGGGGAAAAAAAGAGAAGGTGCTGCGTTGGAAGCTTGTGGGATCAAGCTCCTCTCACCCTTGCTGAACCCTCTAATTGCCTCCATGCTGCCCTCTACAGGTCAGAGATTCACATGCCGGCCGTTTCGGTGCAGTTTTCCCTCATCTTGGAGGCCTACTGTCGAGGCAGCATCCCTCATATTGAGGTTTTAAAGAAGCAGGCAAGTCACAGACGACCTTTGTGCTGGATTTCTCTTTTTTTTATGCAATCCACCCAGAAAAAATCCTGAAACCATTTATTTGTTCACTGTCATTTCTCAGTATGAATGTTTATCAATACATCGAGAGTCCAAAGTATAATTATGCACCGAATTTGTGTTTCCAAATCTTTTAGTCATGTGATGGATGCTATAAAAGCAGGTTCTTGTTTTGAGGCCCACGTTACTCTCAACGCTGGTTTGCACACAAGATCAAGATGATGAAAATCAATGTGGTCCGTTTGACTCGATGCTTCTGATAGAAAGGTTTCTTTGAAGATGGATGATCAGACGACTTGGCTTCAGGGTGGGCTTTCCGAGAGAGATCGGAGCTTCAGACCCGTTTGAGACTGAGGAGAATCTGAGAGAGGCCACATGAGGAGCCGTCAGGGACGTTTTCAAACTGAACTCACAAAAGATCTTTCAAGACGAGACAAAAAATGCTTGAATTGATTTTTTTTGGAGGGGGGGGCGGGGTTTATCATGTAGCAATCCTTATGAAATGATCGCTCTCACTTTGCTGAGGTTAAACCCTGTCCATTGTTTTGGGACTGTCACCATGACAGTGGTTTCCTGCCCTCTGACCTTTGACCTCGACGTTGTTGCTTTCGACAGTCGGTCTTTAAGACACTTCCTGCCGTTTCCTCATTATTTATCGGCTCACTTTTCCTGTTTTGTGAGGCGTCCTGAGACCCGGGGACTCTGCTGACATCAGCGTGTTTCTGTCCGAGCAGGCTGGAACTGTGTCAGTCGTGTCCTCTTCTAGGTTTTATTGATCTGAACTTGTCGGCTTTTGCTCAGCGCTTGTCAGTTTCGTGTCTGAACTGGTTTGTTTGGTTTGTGACCCGTCCAGGTGGAGGCCCTCAGCAAGTTGAAGTCCGTCAACGAGCTGATCAAACTGGGGACCATCAAGAACGCTCGCAGCAAGACCAAGGAGGCCATGCTGACCAAGGAGGCCATGATGACGTGCCTGAGACAGAGCGGCTACTCGGAGACGCTGTCGGACCTGCACTCCCCTCTGAACCCCAACGTCCAGCTGTCCGGCATCAAGTGAGATTACGCTGCTGCTGGCAGGGGGGGGGGCCGGGTGGGAGATCAAGTTCGATTGCACCCTCTTATTCTCTGTTCTTCCCCCCTCCATCAGTGTGGAGAGGTGTCGGTACATGGACTCCAAGATGAAGCCGCTGTGGATTGTTTACAACAACAAGCTGCTGAGCGGAGACACCCTGGGGATTATCTTCAAGAATGGAGACGGTAGGAGTCGGAAAGGGAGGGGACAGAAATGAAGGGGGGGGGGTGGCAGCCTATAGGACGTCTCCCAGCTAACAAAATAAAAGCTTTTTTCCCTCCTCATCTTGTCTTTCTCCCTGCAGACCTCAGACAAGACATGCTGACCCTCCAGATCCTGAGGCTGATGGATCTCCTGTGGAAGGAGGCCAACCTGGACCTCAGGTGAGTCTGTTTGCCCGCACACGTGCGAGCTCGCGCCTTCAGATTCAGTCGGGCTTGTTTTTTCCTGCTCTCTGTGGGCGAGAGGAAGCTCTGGCAGGGGGCAGCAGAGACGAGGTGGTGGTGGTGGGGGGGCTAATTACCCCATGCAAGTTTGACCTCCAGCCCTTTCACGCTCCAAACATCCTCACACACTCTCTCTCCGAGATGATATCTTCCTTCTGCCTTAATCAGATCCACACTTTCCACACTTTTGCAAACCAGCACTCTGCCTTCATCGTGCACCGTCACATCTGGAGCTGAGTGGTGGGGTTGGTTGGGGGCGCTTGTTTTGACAGTTGAGCTTACAGCCAGTGCTTGAGAGCAGAGGCTCAGGTTCAGGGTTCAATGATGGGGAAACAAAGCAGAGACATTGTCATAAAATGCCTTTAATTTGGTAATTTAGCGTTTGTTTGATGTCTCACTTCATGTTTTTCTTACTGTCTGACAGGATTAAAGGAATTTGAGATGAATTTAAATCATTAAACATCAAATCTATGACGAGTGTATGTATTTGTGCATCACACACCAAGTATTTTAAAGGGTTTGTTCCACATTGACAGGAAACCAGCAAAGTCTATTTGGTGGTTCTCCATTCGAAATGTGCTCCCCCCATCGCAAAAACACTTCACAGGTGGTCCGACCTCTTGTCACAGTGGAGGCTGATTGAGCCCTTTGAAATCATAATGTACTACTGACCACTAAATGACTTGACTCAGTTTGCATTAGCTCTGCTAACTGCAGCTAACCTGTGACAAACACCGACGCTCACACACGCGTCACCAAAGTAGTTATTCACGTTATGAGACTTAAACTGAATTGCCTCTCTTGCATCCACACTCCTGTCAAATATGTCCATGATTTATCATATTTTCATCCCATTTTTGCAGGATTGTGCCATATGGTTGCCTAGCGACGGGTGACCGGGCCGGGCTGATCGAGGTGGTTTCGTCGGCAGACACAATCGCAAACATCCAGCTGACCAGCAGCAACGTCGCGGCCGCTGCAGCGTTCAACAAGGACGCGTTGCTCAACTGGCTCAAAGAGAGAAACTCCGGGTACGGCCTGAACACACAGCGGTGGTCTGTTTCCGAGGAGACGGTCGCGTGCGCGCCGTGACCATCTCCTCTTCCTGTGCTTACAGCGACGCTCTGGATCGGGCCATTGAGGAGTTCACGCTGTCTTGTGCAGGCTACTGTGTAGCCACCTACGTGCTGGGCATCGGAGATCGCCACAGTGACAACATCATGGTCCGCAGCACTGGACAGGTAGGACCACCTGGCACGTGTTGTTCATGTGATCCGGGTCACCAGTTTTAAACCGAGTGCCGCTTCACTGATTGGCCGTTTCGTCCGACAGCTGTTCCACATAGACTTCGGCCACATCCTGGGCAACTTCAAGTCCAAGTTTGGCATCAAGAGAGAGCGCGTGCCATTCATCCTCACGCACGACTTCATCCACGTCATCCAGCAGGGCAAGACGGGCTACACTGAGAAGTTTGGCAGGTTGGCTTCACTTCCTGATTTTTGTTTTTCCTTCAACCTTCAGATTCTTTTGGGGGAAAAAAACAAACAAAAAGATAAAAGAACTTTTGACCCTCCAAAATGTTTTACTTATCAAATAGTTCACATACATTATTAGGAAAAACTCTATTTTCAATGTTTTTAATTTGAAACACAGAAGAAAAGTGCAGTCTTAAATGCCTAAAGCCAGAAAGAAGTGATCGGTGGAATATGAAATCAGTATATTTTTTTGGAGGCTCGAGTGAGCTTTGAAAACTGTCTTTGCAGTGCCTTCTGTGACCACTAGATGGAAGCAGAGATTAAAGCATGTATGAACATCTCAAGTGCCACAGATGACGAACAAGCTCTGGAAATTCAATGTGATGGTTCCTTTTATTACAATTACAAACATTTAAATCTTGTGCACTATGTCAGAACCTGCAGAGGACAGAGATTTTGTTTAAAGTAAAAGATCAGTTTCACAAAAAGTTACTTGATATTTTTTCACAACTAAAGAGGTGCCTTAAACTCAACATGACGGTGCAAAAATGTATGACTGCTGAGGTTTTTATTCAAAAAGATAGTGTAACTTTAGCATGTTCCTCCATTCCATGGAGATATGCTCAAGCCTCAAAAGCACTCGACGTGTTGCTGTTGATGCTTCTTCCCCTGCACGAAAAGTAGCACACGTGAAACGGGTCTGCTCTGTCTCCTCGTAATGACAACACTGTGAACAAACCACAGACACATTTGTTCAGGGAACATGAAAACACCTTTGTGTGTCAGTCTTCTGTGTTACGAGAAGTTATGGCAAAAAAAAAGAGTACATGGTATTCACAGAAGATACAAAAGTACGTCATGTGGTACTTTTGCATGAAATGTTGCATGGAAAAGAACCTCAGACAGAAGAGTCCTGATGAAGCTCATATTTACTCATGTATAATATTGCAGAAATTTTAATTGAAGTTAAATTGTATGTAAATAGAAGGATTTTGCCAGTTCTTTTGGTGAATTAATTTGTTGGATTTCTTCCATATTTTTAACTGCATTTTGAAACAAAACCATCAATTTAGCATAAAGTCAATCAAATACCTCTTCTGGCTGTATGAACTTGATTTCCAGTTACTTTGTGTGTTCACTGAACTGCCACAAAATGCACCTAGCTGCTTGAAGTCCAGTCCTACCGGATGTGTGTGAGGCTGAGAATGACACTTGTTGTTGTTTATGTGTTGAGAGAGAAGTGGAGCAGTGAAGCATTCCTGTGTCAGCAAATCAGACAGTTTGTGGGTTCAGCGTGGCACAACCGAGCACTAGCTCGGAGGGCGCCTGCAGACTTTCACGTTCAAAACGCAAACGTTTGCATGCGTCAGGTGCAGTCAGAAGGTATTTGCTGCTCCTGTGTGTGAGAGTCAGAGTGCTCTGAGTCACTGAGTGGATGTTGTGATGCAGAGAGGAAGTGTTTTGTCACCCATTATGAGCAGTGTGTGGGCTGCTTGTTTTATTCGGTCCCTTTAACATCAGACAAATGAAGTGTAAACGCAGATCTCAGGTCAGCCGCAACCAGACTGATCGACTTCATAGGAGACTGACAGGATCCCCTTTTTTCACCCCAAACTCTTTGCTGAGTTGTCACTGCCTTATTTATTCGATTTGGCTGAACAATACACAAACATGGCAGAATAATAAGCAGCCATTATTAGGAAGCATACATGCACATACAATAAAACTACTTGAATGTGCTTCCATTGCAGACAATGCAATCAAATAGTGCAGTAGTATGTAAGTTGTTGAGCTTGTTGTCAACAATGTGCGCGTGTTGTTCACAGCTTCCGTCAGTACTGTGAGGAGGCCTATCTGATCTTGAGGAAGAACGGGAACCTCTTCATCACGCTGTTTGCTCTCATGCTGACTGCTGGACTGCCAGAGCTCACCTCAGTCAAAGACATCCAGTACCTCAAGGTAACACACGCACACGCACACGCACAAACACGCAGGAACAAGTAAAGTGGGAGGTTCAGAAGATAAACCTGAGGTGCTGTGAGAACAATGATTCTCAGGGACACGTTAGTGTTCACCTGAACGCTGGCAGAAGACAAGCAATGTCACGTAGCCCACTGCAGTTAATCATTGTGCGACTGATGAACTGTGACTGAGGAACTGCTCGCTTTTCTCAGCTGAGGAGCAAGTTAGTGAACTCGGCCACCGTCTGAGCCCGGTCCGTTTTTGTCCTCTGGGCTGACTCGATTTACTCGTTGATAATGAAGTTCTCGGGACAGCACTCACTGCAGAACGAGTGAAACTTAGTCAATAGTCTAATCTCTTTATATTGAGGAGCGGGGCCAACAGTGAACTTGGCCAAACCTCCTTCAGAAGTGGGATCATGGACTCTGAGTTTAATGATTTTTTTTCCCTCCCTGGAAGTGTTATGATTACATGAGTGCTTTGTTGAATTGTTGTGTCTAAACTTGCTATGGTTGCATGTTGGTAATCTGTCCATCTTAAACCCCTCCCCCCTCCCCCCAGGACTCTCTGGCTCTGGGTAAAACGGATGAAGAGGCTCTGAAACAGTTTCGCCAGAAGTTCGACGAGGCCCTCAGAGAGAGCTGGACCACCAAAGTCAACTGGATGGCCCACAACGTGGCCAAAGACAACCGCTCCTAGAGCAACCGCAAGCCTTTAAAAGACAGGAAGTGCCCGGGGGGGGTGGGGCCAAGAGGAAACGGCGAGGGGACTGTAAGGGAGGGACGAGGAGTCCCGACTCGAGGCTGGGTGGATGGCGCGCCCTGTTTAAAGAAGGGAATCTACCGAACCGAACGCGCACTCTGGGTCCGGCCCCCCCCCCAACCCACCGGATTCCTCCTCGCCTCTCACAACTGCGACATGGTGGCTCCAGGACGTCTGAATTCAGGGTCTCGTGACATTTCCGTGGGGTTGCCGGTGGGTGATGTCATTGCAAGTTTTGCACAGGCAACAACAGCTGATCGAGCTCGCGGCCAAAGGAAGGGAACCGAGGTACAAGTGCTCACAGGGCGCTGCGGACACCTACTGGCCCACGTGAAGCGGCACGCGATTGGACTCTGAAGGGGGGGAAGGGAGGGGCTGGTCCAGTCCGATGTTGGGCATCCATAACGGATGGGTGTGGACAGGATGGAAACTGGGAGCCCTCTGCACGCAGCCCCCAACAAGAAAGTGCATCTTAACACTCGCTCCGGCCGTGCCTCCAAGCTGCAGGAACATCGTATTGTTCCTGAGGTTTTCTCTCACTTTTTCCTTTTTCGCCATCTAGAAATCACGAGACACTGCTGCGCCAGGCCACTTTAGAGAAACTTGAGGGGAGCACGGAGCAAGAAGAACTGAGGAGGGGGAGAGAGAGACAGAGAGAGAGAGACGCCCTGAGCCTTTCGGTCCACCGTGTGATTCTCACTTCATTGTGGATCGTTGAACACTGGAATGTTTGTAGAAGAAACAAAAGAATCTCTGAGAACTTTCACACAGTCTCTCAATGAATGAAACACCATTATTGTTTT
>JAUESF010000016.1:10942574-10953451 GCA_032274765.1 Malacoctenus tetranemus | reverse complement strand
AGAGTGGCTCGGCAAAAGTAGCATTTCTCCCGATCTTACATACTGTACCTTTTAAACCCACCGCCACTGATCCCATTAACAAATAACTTCTTGCTTTTAACACATTAGGACCAAAAAAGAGAGAGAAAAACGTGGAGTTATTTAATTGTTTCTACTGTGTTTTTATCGATCTGTTTCCAAACTGAATGTGCGAACATGTGCCGCTCTCTTTAAGTGTATTTGTTTTTATAAAGCCAGCAGGTGTGGGTGGGACTTATCAGTAGTGGGACATTACACTGCAATGCAAAGCTACTTCCCTTGTTTTCTTTTTGTTTCTACATGTAATGCAGCACGTGCATCTCTGTTTTTATTTTTGTGCAATATCAGAATATATGAACCATTACTTTGGGGCAAATAACTAATGCCGGACCCCCCGGCCTCAGCCTCGACTGGTTTCATCTGCTGGTTTCGAGTGTGTGACGCAGCTGCGTTTCGCAGCACTCGCCTTCAGAAGTCTCAGACACTGGATATTGTCAAACGTGCAAGCTTGTAATGTTACGCTGGTCTATCTGTTGTTGTCATAGGAGTTTTATTAAAGTTATTTTCCATCGCGCTGCATTTCCGCCCGCGCCTGGTGCCTGTTTGTTTCCTTTCCTCGGCTGTGGGCCGTGTGACTGCATCCACCCACTCAGGGCAGCAAGCGCAGATTTTGCCTCTCGTTTTAGGAGCCGTGATGGTGTTTTATTGATTCTTGAGCAGAAAAAAGTATCTTTATATCCGTATGTACCGAGGCCTGGGTTTTTTTTGGTCTGCTGTAGCAAAGAGAATATAAATGAATTCCACTGTCACACTGGAGAATTTGAAAAATTCAGCGATGAGAAGAAACATCATGTCAGAGTGATGGAGGCAGCCTCCTCTTTCTTCCTCAGTGGAATAATCAGATGAGCCACAGTTGTTGGTGCGACTATTTGTACCCAGGCTGCATATGGAGGTGTTACACAAGTGATACTGGAAAAGGTTCAAAATACTTTGGAGTGTCTCAGGGGGGATCGTCTGGTTGTTTGAGGTCACACGGCCTCGGTTCGCCTCCGCAGTTCAGACACCGTCTCCACGGAGACTCATCCAGGAGACGCTGCGTCTGAGCAGACACATTACATATTGCCACTAGATGTGACATACTTAACTGGGGGGACGAAAGCAGACTCTCACCAGGAGCTGGAGGAGCTCGGTTTGTACCACCGTCACTTATAGAGTCACTTCAGTGCAGTATCAGACCCTCTCCTCTCTTTGACCCCATCAGCCAAGCTAAGTGTACTGCAGCCAATGGCTGAATCCAGTATAAAATGTTGTTTAATGGACGTTTCATGTTACCAATAAGCCTGATGGGAAGTGAGTTCAGGAAGTAATGTGAATCCTAATGTAGAGAAACTGTTCGTGAGTTTAAAATGTACACATCCACAATGTTCTTATGCTTCGAATACAACATGGGCTAGAAGTGGCTCTGTGTACTTCCTGGAACACCCCCTGTTTTTGGATTTCACGTATGGGACGCAAAAACAATTTGGGAATGGAAGCTCTAAACTTTAGCTCAGATGACACGCTTTACTAACTGAGCCTCTCGTTGGATCTTCCACCAATGAAAGTGTCCAAAGAATCATCTGAAAAAACTTCTTCAAATGAAGTGTTATTGTGCTAGTTTTAAACACCATCGCTGTGTTTCAAACAAACATATGCTCACCATGTCCATCGGTTCAGTTCAATGCATCTTCCCACGCACGCATGTGTTGCTGCGCTGCTACCTGTGCCTGATTCCTGACTCTCTTTACTCAAGGATTACAAGATATTACCGGGATCTTCCTAAACACCACCCTGGTGCTCGTGATGATTCTTTTGTATGGGAGCCACTCATCATCTGAGCAGCCCTCAAATGCCCTTTATTACAGTTTTGTGTGAGTCAGGGGGTGAAATTTTTTTCACTCCGCAGGGAAAATTCACCAAGTCCCCGGGCGTTGGAGATCATTATTTATTGATTGCATGTGTCTCAGAGCAACAATCACCGCTCGCTGTGAATCATCCGCTCGGTGTGTGTTCTTTTCTGCAGTTACATAATGCAGTAACCTGGAAGACGGCGTGTTTGGAGGAGCTGTGGCAGATGTATCCCTCATCCAGGCCGTCGACGTGGCTTTGAAAATATCAACTTCAAGGAGAAAAATCAAAGATCAAGGCTGTACGACAGATAAAGTGAAACAGAGCTGCAGGTGGAGCCAATCCAGATTAGAATGACACATTTATAAAACAACTCTAAACATTGGTGTAGTTGTTTTACGGCTCTTTTAAGCTATTGAGGATGAAAATATCAAGTTCCAAAATACTGACTAGTAAAGTTTAATGTAGTGTCTATGTTTTGTGTTTGGATTCCTTGATCAACTTCAGTTTTAGCTGATAGTATCTATTCTACAATATGTTACCATGATTTTACCTTTTAAATATCAGTCTGAGTCGCAGTGCAAACATCTGTCATGGAAAGACACACAAAAACTGTGATATTCCATACACAAGGTGCCACAATATTGATTTTGATACATTTCCCTTGTGTGTGTGAGTGCGAGTGTGTGTCAAGCTCCACTGTGCAACAATGGAACATCAGAAGAAGGACAAAAAAGGTCTAATTGATCATTCACACATATGTGGGAACGGAGCATCATGAGAAGTAGAGGATTTCTGGTTAGATAATCATGATAATCACAGCTCCAGGGTCTCACAGACAAAGAAAGCCACCCACAACATGACTCACTCACTGTTTAGGGAATTCCACCCACCCCGTACCTTCCCCCTATCTGCTACCACCGTCACCAAATGAAGCGTGCGCTGCTGAAAGAGGCGACGGTAACAGGAGCGATCCCTGAAGGAGGTGTCTGTCAAAGGCAGATCCACCCACGAGTACAGGGCCCCTCATGAATATAAAGGAAGTGGCACCTGCTCAGGAGGGGGGGGGAGCAAGCCGGTGAGGCTCAGGCTGAGAGTGCGATATCCTGCGTGCGCTACCACAAACTTCTGGCAGGGAAAAGGCAAAGTGGGTGGAAGCGAGAGACTGGGATCTCACATGCTCTGCTGAGTGGACACGGAAGCATCACACGGCAGACAGCGGGGAGCGCGGCTGACTGGAGTGCCACCTCAGCGGGGACGGTGGGGGGGGCTGCCGCCCGGAAACTGGCAGCCAGACCGGCTCAGGCGTCCAGATTGCGGCTCTGAGCTGCTCACTGGAGGCTTCTTGGCAGGCAGAGAGAAAACCTGGTGTTGTGGCTACCAACGGTGGCCTGCGAAAGTGTAACAGTGTGGGCTCTCCCTCTCCCTCTCCCTCCCTCCCTCAGTCTCTGAAGCCCATGACGAAATGTGTGATGAGTAAGTCTTGGCACAAACCAGTTCCATTCACTGAGCGGCGTGTTAAATAAAGAAGCGAGAGGAGGGCGTGTTGCGAGCCCTCATCTTCCACACACGTGACAGTCCGACAGAGCTGCCGTTCCCAACATGGGGTAAAGGACGTCGTCAGGGAAAGGGCACAAGAGGTCAAACGGGGACATGAGGTTTGTCACCCACCCAAGCATCAAAATTCGAATTGCACATTACTAGAAAACTAGAAAAAGACACTTTGGACCAGACCAATAGAACTGCCCACTGCTCTTTATAAGAAGTTTCCTGCTTTTGTTATGATTGTGTCTTTTCAAGAGTGTGTGAGACACAGCTGTGATGTTTTGGCAAGTCAAACAATGAATAAGGGTCTTCAGCTTTTCTAAAAAAGGTACATGAGTTTACATGTCCAGACGCTGGGAATATATATATATATATATATGTTTTCATCATTTTGGGCATTTTACTAAACATGTTGGTCAAATAACAGCCGGCACAAGCTTCTCATTAACTTCAGAGAGTATTCCCCGAGTATATCCTTGAAACAAACCCCATATTTCTTGAAAACTGCAACTTCACGTCCTCTGTTTCATAACCTCTCAGCTGTGCGCCTGCTGTGGCCGTGCTCCCTGAAGGAGAGGCGGCATCACCGAAGCGCAATGGAAGCTGTGACGCAGCTAACGTGCAGAGAAATATGTCAAACTCGGTGCTTCGAGGCTCTGTCTCTTACTGCACCACCGCTCTGGCCGGTGGAAAACGCGTGTCTACGCTGCAGTCATTGCCTCAATTTGTAAAATGAAGTTTCGGTTTGTTACTTTGTTTAGTTACCTCCTGGACTCGGCGTTTAGCCCGCAAGTTAAAGGACTGGCTGCATTTTTTCGTCATGTGTTGTCCTTCTGACTTGGTTCCGGTTTGTTTTCTCCTCACTATGTTTTTTTTCATTTATGTAATTTCCACAGTCCGCACGTAGCTGCGGACTTCACTATTCGTCGTAACTGCCTCAGCCCAGCGACGCAAGACACACAACATGGGATTCCACGTGCGGTAGATAACGTGTTTATATAAAACGATGGACAGCGCTCTCCACCAATGAACGTACACTACAGCAATTCCGTCACATTCTCCATGGAAACCCTTAGCTTGCGCCCAATCGAGTAAAGTCAGAGGAGGAGTCTGAATTCAGGTCGCGTGTCGAGCTCTGTGATTGGCTGGCGGCTCGGCGTTGGAGAGAGCCGGGGAGGAACCGTACACTAGTGTGTCAACCCGTCTGAAGCCCGTCTCCCATTGAGGAAAACTGGACGTTTAAACTGTATGTTTCATCACACGACCGGATTTATTTTGGTTGTCACCGAAGACGACCGGAGAGGTGATTTTTACTCCGTCGGCACAGGTTGGTTGGGCTCCTTTTCTCCCTTCGGCTGTAGAAAGAATTAAAACCGAGAGCAAAAAAATAAGTTGCATAACTAAAACCGATGTGCGCATGCGCGAAGATCCAGCTTGCTCTACTTATTCTACTTATTTCGCTAAAATATGCCGGTTTGGGGTTTTCTAGTCGTTCACTTGGTCGGATAAATGCCTGCTTTAGTGATGTGTGTCCTATGTGGGCGAGCAGGGGTCGTTTTAGAGCGGCTTTTCAGCGAAACGGTTACTTTTACATAACTGTGTCAGTGTACCGTGCACTGGATTGCAGGTCAACGTGTGTGTGGATTGTGAATAGCAGGTCAATGGGAGTTATGAGGGGGAAGGGTTCTTGCTTCCCCTTATAGGAGCCCTTTTTGACAGGTTTTCTTCATTTTACCGATTCTAAAACAAAAGCTAATAAATGTGAGAGAATAAGTGGGGATAAATAGGATCGATTTACTTTGAGAAAATCAAGGCTCTTTGCAGTGTAAGCTGCTGGAACACGGCAAAACAGCACATTCAACAAGATTTTCTTTATCTCCAAAGCTGAACCAAAAACTTTCATTTTGATGGTTGTTACCTGACTGTATTTAGCTCAATCGTGTCAAAGCTGATTAGTTTGACAGTGTTTCAACAGAAAAGAGGTTGAATTATCCGAGTAAATCCTACTTCAATACTGTTCAAGGTCTATGGAGGCCTACGTGCACAACACACAAGTTTGTCCCACTGAAGCTCAGCAGCACCGAAACTTGATTTTGACTTTGACAACCAGCTCGATGGCAAAATCAACTGGTTTTATGGGGGAAAGTCAGTGGGCACGTTCCCTTTTCGGTAGAAAAGAGTGATTAATCAACATTGTAACAGCAGCACTGTGATCTCCTCTGTTCCAGTGGGTTTAAGTTCTATTGTTCAATGGCCATTACAGGCGATAACTTTCCAGGTAAATGTTGCGAAATAGTCGGATTTGTATGTTTACTGATGTATGTTTTCATGTAAATATGTCACCTTAAAAGTGTCCAAAATAAACAAAGTGAAGGGCCAAATATGTACAAACTTGCGTTTTTTAGCTCTTTTTACTTTACCTTTATAGGACTAATGTGCTTAATTTAGAGTGGGTAGGTTGATTAACGGAGAATAACTATATATGTACATATTCTAATATAAACACTGAAATGTTATATAAATTGTGTGATGAGTGCCCGTTCAGAGAAGTTGGTTCCTTGTGAAAGCATGTGGTTTTATGAAACAGGGCTCCCTCAGCTTTGTGTTGCGCTAGAGCCAAATCCATGTGACTGGAGCAGCGTTGTATAATGCCTGGGATCTGTGCTAGTGTGTTGGGTGTATCAGCGCTCGGGCTGAAGCGGGGCAGAGCTGCCGGGGAGTTCACTTTCATTATGTCATTCCGCTACTCCGGCCGGACAATTACACGCTCGTCCCGTCTGCTCTGCCATTTCTCAACTCTTTTGAGTAAACCTACCGGCGTTTCTCCACGTGTTTTCCCGAAGTAAAGGACGAGCCGGTAAGCTCCCATTCACGTCCTCTCAGTGCCTTATATGGGGATTTTTTAGTGAGCGTGGAAATCTTGGAAATGCGATGTTGGTCACTTTGAGATCTGAAGTTTGTGACTCGCGTCGTGTGTGTTTGACAGATTGTATGTTTAATATTGTCACGATATTTAACTGTGATTCACAAGTTTACATGTTAATTTAGCGTGACGTATTGCTTTCACACATCTATTGTCTCTCTGTCCGTATGTTGGGGGAGATATCCAGTCTGATGGCCGAACAAAAGCTGTCGTTACTCTTTATCCGGTAAAACTGCTGTTTTCCATCAGTTTTAAACTCACTGCTGCGTTTACCGAGTGCAGTTCAATGCTGCCGCATACAGTGGGAAATCAGAGTGATCCGAGTCGCGTCTGCGGTAACGATGTTACTTTTTATGTAACGCGCTGTCAGCAGCCTTCGGTTATTTTTGTCGTTCAGTATAAAGCCTTAAAGACAGACGCGTGACAGTGTGTATGTATGATACATAACCTGTTGTCATAATTACCTGTGGACCATTGGCTGACATCATTTTTCTAACCTGTTGTCGCTGCCCGCTCTCTCCTGATTGGCTGTTCGCCGCAGCCAATAGAAAGTGCTGTCAGAGGGTTTGGCTGCTGCCCGGGTTAAACTCAGCAGTGGGTCATTGTGAGGGAGCAGTAAACCTGCGGGTGATTGGAAAATAAGTATTTTTGTACACCTTTTAAAGGATTCCCAAAAAAAGGAGAGTCTCACTTATGTAAAAGTGCTTATGTAAAGAGTGAAGAACTGATGAGCTGCTGAGTGCACTTACATAAATAGTTGCAAGATGATAAGAGGAACAGAGTAACAGTTTTGAGAGCCAGTTCTCAGTCTGTCCTGTAGGATGGTAGCAGACAGAAATAGCTCACAATTTGGCTGTGGAAGGTGAAGGAGGAGGAGGAGGAGGAGGAGGAGGAGGAGGAGGAGGAGGAAGGTGCCTGCAGAGACAATAAGAAAACTGCTGTTGTATTGTTTTCAGGTCATTTTTGGACAGGAAGAAAGATTATTGTTTTCCCTCCTCCACATTTTTCTGAATAATCTTATCTAATTGTGGTTTTTCAAAGAATCATAAACAGCTTCGCATTACAGTGATTTGAGTTGGCAGGGTCATCTGGAGTGACTTGCATATTAACCAAATGACTATATGAAAATGCGTTTGATAATTGTTTTCACTTCTTTATGATTTCAAGGCATGTCTTGCATTTATGTGTGCCAGGCTTTACTCTCTTTCAAGGGTCCAAAATTCAAACTAAATGTGACACCAAGGACAATTTTCCAGCTGTTTGTAGTGCCACAAACTGCCATCCACAAACAATGCTGCACAAATGTGTGGGAGCATTTGTCTGTAATGTGAAGGTTTCTGTTCGTGTCGTATCTTCAGAGCTGCGTTTTCATCTCTGCAGACCTTTAATGTGGAAAAAGCGCCTTTGAACGGCTGAACTGGCCCATGCTGGTCCGGGGCTTAAGTTCACCTGGAAAGGGCAGAGCGCAGCTGATTTCACTCTGCAAACCTTTTCAAATGGTAGATGGCTGCAGCCTCAGTGTGGTGTGTGTTTGTGTTGGGAGATCACTCCTGTCACTGCCCTTTTTTTTGTGGTTGACTTTTGCTGAGACTGCAGGCTACAAGGTGGATAAGATCAAAGTGGCAGCGACTGTATTTATAAAGGATAGTTTGTCTTAATCCTTATTGATTGCGTCCACTTTTAGACGTGTGTTTCTTTTGTGTTATTATTGACCTGCTATCAATAGAGCTGTGCTGTAAAAAGGTTCCAGGTGAGTGATTTCATCTATTTCAATTTTTTTATCCATAGACTGCACGTCACTGCTGAAGCATCGATTCCATTCTCCTCCCGGTGCCTCGCACTTCCTGGCGCTACCATGTGGAAGATAACTTAATCTGGCATCTCTCGCTCACTGGCTCGTCCCATGTCTGAGGAAAGTGATCCAAAGCACTACCGGTATTCAACGCTGGAAGGGCGTGATCGAAACCGGGACAGGGTCGGCTTCCAGGTGGAGGAAGACCAGGGAGCCGCCCGAGGCTCCATCAGCCAGCTGCACCGCATGGCCAGCAGTTATAACGAGGACTGTGGCGGGCGGGATGGGGTGGAACTGGAGCCCGAGTTAGGGATGGCCTCCGAGGGGAGCGACAGCAGCCACGAGCATGCGGCCTCGCCGGGCTCCCCGCATGACGACAGGAAGCGGCCGCGCCCACCGATACACGAGGACGTGGAAATGGGCGGCAGCGGGTCGAGCGGGAGCGGGACCGAGTCCCATGGCAACGAGTCGCACGGCAACGAGTCCCACGGCAATGAGTCTGTGGGTAGTTCCAACGGAAATGGCAAAGATTCTGCCCTCCACGAATCGTCGGGGAGCAACAAGAGGTGAGTTTCAGGCTGCTGCACTGAATCATGGGAAGTGAAGTTCTCGAGCCTCAAATAGAGCTTGTTGAAAAACATTATAATTTTTTGGTTGGTTCAAAAGGAAACACCCAGATGTGAAATCCTCAGCTTATTGTCTGCTTGTTTCAGAGTTTATCTCTATTATTTTCTTTTACTTTAAATGCTGTTTTCAGGTACATGCTCTGGGAAATCTTTTAGTTTGCATGTTCGCTTCACCTATGAAGGCGTTCCCTTAACATCTCGTGAAATCTTCACTTTTGTTCCTTGTCCGAAGAACTGGCTGTTACATAACCAGTGCTGATGTTTACTCCATCTCCATTTACATCAATTGTAGCACACCCCATAAGACATCTTTTACCTAATGCAGTCGAATGCAACCCTGAGATAAACTTTAGGTTCATCATGTCATTTAGACTGCTTTGGATAAGGTTTCCCTCTAGTGCTCCCCCCTACATTTAGGTTACAGTTTGCATTTTGCTCTGAAACCTCCTGCTCTTTATCCTGAGCTGCCTCCTCGTGTTTATATTCCAAATTCAAGGACAGAAATGATGGGATGGTGTTTCCTGTTCACTGGCATACTTATTTCTTCTTCTTTGTTGTGGTAGAAGCAGCACAGTGCCACCTAAAGGCCTGGCAGCAAAACTCTAGTGTTGACGGTGATCGGATGTAAACAAAAATAGCCAAGAGGAAACCTTTTTTTGTCAGATTCTTTGTCCTTACATAATGTGTTCTGTGTTTTTTATTCTCGTGGCTAAATATCTGTGACACTGAGTTAACACTCTCCAACATCACATCCTGGACATGCTCGGCATGCTCTGCCTTATATTCAGTTGCGGCATCAGAACTCGTTCTTCATGTGGCTTTCTGACATTTTACTCCCTCTCTACCTTCATCAATAACATGTCATGTGTTTGATGGTTACAGCTCCAACTCCCACAGCCCCTCCCCACCCAGCAGCTCCAACGCCTTCAGTCTGGTGAGCTCGGAGCAGGACAACCCGTCAACCAGCGGCTGCAGGTCAGTGCACCTACAACCAAGTACAGGTGTCAGTTCTAGAAGCAAAATTCAGCAAAAACGCAGTTTATCCTTGGTAGAAAAACCTTAACAGTAACAAGAGGTGCATCCCCAGTGTCGGTTAATTGCTCCTGGTAGCTCCCCTCCCCTTCTCGTCCTGCTCCATGTGCTGGAAAGCAGAGTGGTGTCACAGCAGTGGTGAGACCTCGTCATTTTGACACACGTGTATCTGCCTCGTTTGCAAACTGCAGCAGCGAACAGTCGGCCAAAGCTAAGACACAGAAAGAGCTCTTCAAGACCCTCAAGGAGCTGAAGATGCACCTGCCATCAGAGAAGAGGAATAAGGGCAAGTCCAGCACTGTCAACACCCTCAAGTACGCGCTGCGATGTGTCAAGCAGGTCAAAGGTAGGACTCAAGATTTCCATGCTTGAAATCGTGAATATTCGTGTTCTGTTTTTATTTGTGGCATCACATTATGAATTGATCATGGAAAGTCAAGTACTATTGCATTTGCAGAAATGTGATGCATGCATTGTCTTGTTTTTATTTGCAGCCAATGAGGAGTACTACCAGATGCTGATGACCAACGACAGTCAGCCTCCAGGATTTGACGTGTCGTCTTACACAATCGAAGAGATCAACAGCATAACGTCGGAGTACACCCTCAAAAACACAGTGAGTGCCTGCACTCTTCTGGAGTTTACAAGTCAATGTTGTTGGACATCATGCTAATGTGTCTTATCTGTAAATTTAATAGTTTAGTACATCTAATAGTTTATTTATGGGCATTATAGAGCAACAACAAAATAGAGTTGTATTTTTTCAAGCATGAAAAATCTGCAGCCCAATAATTTCGGGCACATTGTTTTTTGTTTTTTTTTCTCTATGTGCAGGATATTTTCGCTGTGGCTGTGTCCCTCATCACGGGGAAAATCGTTTACATCTCGGACCAGGCCGCGTCCATCCTGAACTGCAAGCGGGAAGTGTTCAACAACGCCAAGTTTGTGGAGTTCCTGACGCCTCAGGACGTCAGCGTGTTCTACAGCTTCACCACGCCCTACCGCCTGCCCTCATGGAGCATGTGCACCGGCGCAGGTAAACACCGAGACCTGA
>JAUESF010000016.1:10825217-10839111 GCA_032274765.1 Malacoctenus tetranemus | reverse complement strand
TTTATTTTGAAGAATAAAAACTAAAACCATCCGTTTGTGTGAGAGAAAATCGGGCCTTTTTTCCGATGGATCGTGTGATCGATAATCACTGACGCCTGACATCAGGCAGAGCAGCGAGCCTGCAGTGGACATTAACACTTGATGTGGCCGCCGACCCCGTTATTAGCCTGAGCTGCGAAGTCTTTCCTCATGTATGAGCAGAGTAGTGACACACTAACACTTGGCCTCGGCAGGCTCAGCTGGGTTCCATAAACCCTTTGATAACCTTATCCTGGGAGGGGTCACGTTACATAACGTGCACAAAAATAACATTTTCTGTGTTTAACTGAAAGAACAAGGAATTAACTCCTGTGGAGAAAAAAATCCCTCTGCAACAGAAAACAAGCAACACTGCACAGTGTACAGAGCACTGTTGAGGGGGACAGTAGGATTAACGATGCGAGAGGGTCGGGGGGCTCCTCGGCGGTCTTCATGTGGTATTTACACAGTCCCATTGAGGAGCACTTGAGGTTTTTAGCGAAGTTGCCCGGCTGCTCATGTTGCAGCTGCTGTGGTCTGTTGTTTGGTCTTAAGTGATCTCTCTGAAAGCCCTCTTCTCCACGTACTTCAGCTTGAGCCTCCTCTTGAACCTGCGACACAGATAGGAAGGGGGGGGGTACATTTTACTCCAAGCACACCTCATGTATCCGTATGTCACTGCGGACGTCTGGCGAGATGTTACGTAAGAGTGAGCAGAGGTCCTTACTTGGCTCGCTCTCTTGGCTCGATGAGGTTCCTCTTCTGTAGACTCTTGAAGCGGTCCGTGAGGATGCTGCCCTCTGGCTGCGAGGTGGCGGTATTGCAGGGGGGCGAGAAAAGAAGCCCAGACAAAGATCCACGTGAGAGAAACATCACTCAGCTCTGACTCCACACACACACAGTCCCCACCCAAATTAAAACGAGCCCATTCACTCCACAGAGGCTGATTGAGGTGCTATTCAGAGAGCCACAATGGAAGCAGATAAGAGACATTTTCACAGACAACTGGAAAAAGTTGAAACCGAAATGATAGCGGAGGGGGAAAGTGGGTCGTCGCAGTATTAGAGACGTGGATAAAGCTTAGAATAAGACAATACTGAAGATAATAAACCCGAAACTCATTACAGATAACAGTGTGTCCTCACTGGCAGAGGTCAAATTAGATGGAGGAGAAGCACAAACTGTGAATCTCAGTGCGGTACCTTGAGCTGTCGCAGGGTCCCGGCCAGCTCGTCGCTCAGCTGCACTTCCATGTCCTGAGGCTGGAACCTGGGAGCAGGTGTGACAAACTCATCTCAACAACGCGCAGGAGAACGGTCACATTCATCAGTCTCGAGCTTAGGAGACAAACAAGGTCCAAACAGGACGGAACGCGTACTTGAGCTTGCCGAGGCGCCTCGGCTGGTACTTCTCAGCTTCCTGCTTTGCTTTGCGTTTTATCTGGTTCAACTGTGTCGTCTGCTCCTGCTGTTTGAGGGAGGCCTTGATGGAGCGCAGCTGGAAGAGCTGCTGCTGCTGGTCGGTCTTGTATCTGTTGGCCAGCCGCTGCTGCTCCTGGAGGGGGAGAAGGCGAGTGTCAGCGTGGGAGGAAAACACGGAGGAGATGGCAGGAAGGACTCTCCGTATCATGGGCGTACCTTTATCTTGAGTGCTTTCTCTCTCTTTCTCTGCCTCTCCGTCTTTTTCTGAGCCAGCACGATTCCTCCCACTGCAGCGTCCTCTTCGTCCTCCTCAGGAGCCACTGCTTCTTCCTCCTCTTCCTCCTCCTCAACCAGACCCTCCACCTGCTCCTGGAAGACCGTCTCCTGAAAAAGTCCATCGGAGCAAACAAAGACATGTTGAGAAACGATTCAGAGGGTGAAGAAACCAGGACTCGTTCACCGGGCGAATCCTTTGCACCTCTGTCGCCGTGTTTTTTCTGTCGACGGCCAGCTGTCGCGCTATTTTATCCTCCTGCTTCTTCTTCTTCACCTCCACCTGGTGGGCCTCCTGAAGTAACGTCTGGAACCACACAGAGAGATGAGAGAGGCACACACTGCAGATGGGAGTCAAAAGCTCCTAATTGAAAGCTTTAACACTGCTTCCACTGCATCCCTATGCTGCCACATTACCTGGTGGGACATGAAGTCGGGGTTGTAGGACCCTCCTGGGGCGATCACCTCCACAGCCGGCAGCGCAGACGGCTTCTCGTTCAACTTCTCTGGCCGCTGACAAAGTGATGCAGTCACGTGAGCTTCACTCAAACTTACAAACAACACAGTCATAGTTCACCTGCACGCAGCAGTCGAGTAAAAACTTAGATCCCGACTAATGAGTCGTCACACACCGGGCCTTGTATACAGGCTGCAGTGTGACGTACAGGAACCCGCAGTCATTCTCACCTTGACTCGTTTCTTGCCCGTCTGTTGAAGATACCAGGGATCAGCTGAATCTTTGGCTGCATGATAGAAAAAAACTACATTCACTTGAAGTTTCAGATACTTCTAAAACATTACACTCATTCTACTAAATGTTGCACCAGTAAAAAGCTCTAATGTATCTTTAGTCATTCTTTTACTGGATCTTCATTGTGCGTGTTCACATCCTAACACAATGAATTTAAATCTTCGTGCAGTGTTCGTTTGAATCAGGATCAAACGACTCAAACTGTCCAACAGATGTTTTTCCTCTGTGTCTCCTCAGATCCCAGACAACCGTCCACATAACAGTCATCTGAGCTCCTGTGTGTCGTCTTCACATTCCCATAAAGGAAATACTGCGAGCGCAAGGATGAAATCATCACAGGACACACACAGACCCAAACGAACACTCACGCACACAGAGCGCGTGCACACTCACTCTCTTGTCCCCATATGTCGTAGTAGCTTCTGTCTGGGTTGTTGTTGGCCTCTGTCACCGCCTTCTTGGCCGTCCTGTCGACGGGCCGTCTGTTGAGCAGCTGTCTCTGCCTCCGAGGCACCACGCCTTTGGCAGCCAGCTGCTCGGCCTTCTGGGCCGCGCGACGGAGCTTCTTGGCATTCGGCTGCTGGTGGGCCAACACGCTGGTAAGGGGGGCGGAAGCAGAGGAGACGTTGACCATGTGACACACGTGGAAGTGAGGGAGGTGGGTAAAAATCGCACATGACGGAGTCAAAAACATGCAGCGATGCCACTCGTTTTGAGGGGGACGCTGCATCGTGTTCGCGCTTCCTCAGATCTCAGGACAACGTTCACATAACGCTCCCCTGAGCTCCAGTGTGTCGTCTTCACATTCCCAAACAGGAAATACTGCGAGCGCAAGGATGAGATCATCACAGGACACACAAGCCTCTCAAATATGAGACGGAACATCCTAATTGTACGCTTACTTCTTAAGTAGTTAAACTGACGATCACTGAGCTTCCCTAAAGGACGTATCAGCAAAAAAATGTTCAATTGTGGTTCATTCTCTTGGTTTTCATGCACAACAAACACAAAGATTTGTGAGATTAACACTGTCTTTAAAAGTTGTGTGTTTGCTTCACACTGTAAACATCTTCATTTCTTCACCTTCATCACATTAAGCCACAAACAACATGCATTCACTACATATTGTTTCTTTTTTTAGTGCTTTAAAGCTTCACTGCTCAAAACGCGCTTTAGGAATCCTTGAACAACCTGAAGCTGATGTGCATCACCAATCAGGAACGCACCAGTTCTCACTGGGATCGATCCAGTTTTTGCACAATAATGCGTCAAAAACTGAGGGATAAAATAAAACTTGAACTTTGAACTGTGGGTTATTTTTCCCCTCTCACGCAGTTTGAGAGTGAAGCCAGAAGCAGATCTTGGAGACCAGTACTGACTCTTTGGGCGGCTGGACGAGGGAGTCGTTCTGGAGGATCAGCTCGATCCTCAGAGGACGTGATGCCTTTCCTTTCCTCCTCTTCCCTTCAACCGGTTCTTCCTCTTCACATGGAAAATGAAAACAGGTCGGTTGGTCATCTCAGACAACAAACATCACAGTAGGACTTAAAACGAACAGCTGATCTTTTACTGCTGTTGGAATCAGTGAACACCAGTTTACCTTTCTGTTCAGCTTTCTTTGGTTGACCAAGATCCAAAAAGAACAAAGTGTCGTCAGGCTTCTCAGACAGCAGACCTCTGGAAAGGAAGAAGGAAAGCAGAGTGAGATGTTAAATAAATCAGAAGGAGCAGAAGGAAAGTGTCCTCTGTTTATGTTTTGGATGCTCTCGTTCATGTATGTTGGAGTGAGATTTTGTTTCCCTATCTTTTGACTTCCCTGTAATGTTTTGAACAGAAGACTTAAGAGGGTGTCCAAATTCTTCCATACAGGCAATAAAAGGGGCGCCATCATAGATACAGGTCATTATCAGGCAGCAACCTAACGCCTTACTCAGTTGTGTTGAAGCAGACAAACATGAGACACAAACGGGACAGCGGCCACTGGGACGAACATCTTTTGTGCTTGGAGAACTGAAACACAATGCCTGAGTTTGGCCTCTGCCCGAAGATGTTTTCCTTCCAGCAAACGACGTCTGCGACCGAAGGTTTACATGAAACGCCAGGAAAGCTGCTCCGTCTCTAAATGATTCCTGAGCAACACTAAAGCAGAAAACGGAGCCGGGACCTATCGGACTCCTACCAGAGGGGTCCCTCTGGGCTCTCGTGTCTGGCTCACCCTGTGGTCCTCTCCTGGTGCCTGACGTCCTCGAGAAAGTCCTCTACGTCGTTGATGTCGCTGTGTTTGTTCCAGTTTTTCTTTTTGTTTTTGTTTATCCGTTTTCTCCGACTGCTGACCGGCGGCGCTTCGGAGTCTAACTTTAAATACCCGGGCTGCGAGGCAGCCACGCGTTTTAGCTTTCTGGTGGGCGCCATGTTGGCGGAGGAAAGAAAACAGCGTCACTCTTCTTCTGCTTGGTGCAGCCGGGAAAGGTTTACTGACACCTATAGGCTAGAATGCGTAAATGCACCCAGAGTGTATTTGTAAATAAGTAAAGTAAGTATGAAAGAATATTAGGTTTTTTTGCCCAGTTTCAAAAACTGATTTGAGTTTATATTTTGCTTTGTTCAAAGAAAAAAATAAAAGTGTAGGTGAAATGGGAAGAAACAAAACAAATCTGTGAATGTTTGGAAATGACAGTTTATTACATTATTCTCAAAACAAATTAAAAAAACCAAAAAGAAAAGTCTTTTAGTGTTGAAAAATAAATCACACTCCAACTGTGGTGAATTTTTACATCCTGAATGTTTGCATTTTTTTCCCAATAGTGTGACACTTATCGAATACGTAAAAACTCTCGGGACAGCTAAAAGCTGGAAACAGGTAAATAATCAGCAATCAAGGTAAAAAACCAGTGCGACATTGGCCTGAGGAGGACGATGCAATTTGTTTATCATGTTGCAGCATGTGTGTAATATGTTTGTCCCAAATGCATCATGGGAAACGTGTCTCCTCTTGCTTTCCTATGTTCTTTTTCTTTTTTTTCCACCCTTCATTTTATTGCGAGAACAACGCTTTAGAGACTCAAGAATAAATACCAATTTCAGGCAGCAATCTGTCACAAAGTTTTCAGAGGTGAGTGTCTTCATTTCAATAAAACTTCAATCTTTCATTTTACGTCGCGCTACTTTCGGATTGAAGCGTATTTTCGTTTATTTTCGGCGAGAAAGAAAACGCAGAGCAGCCGAGCTATTATCTGGCTGCTCGGGGAGTCAGGGACCTAAAAGGCACTTGTGATCTGGTCGAATTTCAGTCGAAATTGCGCCCAAAGTGAGGGGTCATCTGACAAAATATTGTTCACCAATTGATCCACTGACGTGTCTAGTCTCATCTTCAAAAAGTATATTCCACTTTGGTGTCGCGGTTTTAATGCTATTCCGTCGTTTTTATCGTCACCTTCTTCGTTTGGTACGGCGATTTTTCCTTCCCGTTTACATTCGTCAACACAGCAGCCAGCCATCATCTTCGGGTTTGCTCGTTTAGTGTCACCGTGCAGCCAAGGTGGGCGGGGCCGGCTGGTTTTCAGTCGAAATAGCTCATTCTGATTAAAATAAACATGACTTGTGCCCAACCGGCGAGCCCAGTATGAAGAAACGAACAAACCCTTCTTCATTGCGCAAGAGGCGGGGTTTGAAGTGAGAGGCGCGTACGATGAGTGGTCGAAAGATTCCAAGTAGCCCGCCCCTCAGGCTTGTATGGGGATAGTGATTGGAAGAGCCGATAATGATCTGTAATCTGATTCGATACCTTTGCTGTCCTTAAACTTCTCCGATTGCATAAGCTCCACGGCTATTATTTTAGGAACCGAAGATTTTAATGCGTATTTTTCCCCCCAAAACCACACACTTCCTGAAGAATAACACTTATCAAATGATTATGTGAGGTTTCATATAGTTATAATTACATCTGAAAAAAAGAAATACATATTCCTTTTTTCTTTTTTAAAATAAAATCAATTTGAGACTACAACTGTTCTCACTTTACTTTTGATAGTTTATTGGAGCAAACTTTATTTGAGTGAGAAAATCACAAAAGTACTGTTGGTGGAACAAATGACCGGTACCTCTGCTACCTTAACCATCAAATTATTTTTTCGTTTCTCATCTTTACCTGCAGGTGATCTGTAGCAGCCATGGCCCGTACCAAGCAGACTGCCCGTAAGTCCACTGGAGGCAAAGCCCCCCGTAAGCAGCTGGCCACAAAGGCCGCTCGTAAGAGCGCCCCTTCCACTGGTGGCGTCAAGAAGCCCCATCGTTACAGGTGAGATTCAGTGGGCTCACTCAGTGTTTCGTTGTCTCAACTTCCAGATTAAAAATTAACTTGACACATAAATTTCAATGATGAATCGTAGCTGCATGACCGTCCGTGTGGTTGACACAGAAATGTTTTGTAGAGTTTCATACTCCAGTGTTTTTTCTCAGTGTCCTAACACTTGTCTGTGCATTTTGAAGGCCCGGCACTGTGGCTCTGCGTGAGATCCGTCGTTACCAGAAGTCCACTGAGCTGCTGATCCGCAAGCTGCCCTTCCAGCGCCTGGTGAGAGAGATCGCCCAGGACTTCAAGACTGACCTGCGTTTCCAGAGTGCAGCCATTGGAGCTCTGCAGGTCAGAATTACATTTTGCCCTCAACGATATCGTAGAATGGATTCATATCCTCTTTTGTAAATATAAGTATTTGGTTCCAATTCTAACATTTGCCATGTTTCCTTTGTCTGCAGGAGGCCAGCGAGGCCTACCTGGTGGGTCTGTTTGAGGACACTAACCTGTGCGCCATCCACGCCAAGCGTGTCACCATCATGCCCAAAGACATCCAGCTGGCGCGCCGTATCCGCGGCGAGCGCGCTTAAGACCATGTTTCCTGACTCATTGTATGCTGTCCTCTTGTACCCTTCACCACTCTTTTCCTCTCTCTATACTTAGTTTGTAGTTTGGTTTGAGGTTCTCTATATATCATATGGTTGTGATAACCGTAAATGTGTGATCATGTCTTCTTTGGTGCTACAAGTAGCAGTTTTTGTATGTTTCCAACTTTAAATCACCGTAACACTCACCATCTGATAATTAGTCGTTGCACAGAAACGCCGCGTCGCCACGGTGACTGTGGTGTTTTTGCAAGCCAAGAATAGTGTGTGATCAATCAGCATAGGAATTAGCGTTAAAGTCGAGGCATTTTCATCTTTAGACGGACACACGCATTGATATAATGGGTTTTTGAGAAGAAGAAAAAATTCCCTTTTTTTATTAGAAGTTGTTGTAAAAGTAGTGATTTTTCTTTTTTTTTACAACAATGGTGTATTTCTACTGTTACTGTTTGATGTATCAAAATACAAAAAGATTAATTCTGGTTGTCAGTTAGAAATGTCATTGTGCTTTGATGACACTGCATGGTTTGACAGACTACAAGCGGCATATATGTAGCAGACCTATGTTGATCATATTTTGATTTTCAGCCACGTTTATTGGTAGGTAATGTTTTGTCTTGTTTTGTTTCTCTCTCAGGTTGATATGATAACCTTTTTTTTCTACTGTGTTTATGATTTATGATTTCAGTCATTTTTAAACGCAAAAATATTTGTATTTGGAAATTCACAAACATAATAAACGGATACTTGTGGTTAAGTGAAGTGTGTCAGAAATCACATGTGTGGACACAGAAAGTTCAAACTGTTTGATGAATCGAAAAGTAGCAAGTTGTGTGTGTGTGTGTGTGTGTGTGTGTGTTCACCACCCCGAAAAAGTGTCCCTGAACAGTTATTTACATCATTATTTTGATCATTTCAATATATTACAGCAACAAAAACAGCAAACCATGAAGAAATATTATGAATACATTGTTTGGATTAACCAATAAAGCATCAATTGCTTATTATGAATAACTCCACTAATATGACTGAATGCCAGTACTAATTCTTGCATTTTAGTGCTTAATCTTTTAGTTTTCACTCTGAACATTTTCAAAATTCCTCTGTGCAGCGATATTTGCAATCAGTTATACAAGGCATACATTTGGGGATTTTTTTTAATGTTAGTCAACAAGGCAAAGGAAATACATTTAATACAAGACAAAGTGAATGACAAGCTACAGATTTTACAAGAGTGAGTTTAAAAGTTATCGATTTTATTTTTTTCTTGACTGTATGTATACACATGAAAACTCAACAAGTTAGTGTACAACTTCCACGCAGTAAAATACATCAAAATAAGTCGTTAAATTCAGATTAGCATTGGATGTGTCATTAATCACTACCATCGTGAACCACAGTGGAGCAACTCCAGGTAACTTCAGAGTACCAACCGTCCTCTGACAGTTGCCACGTCGTTATTAGACATGAAAACTGCAAACACTCAAACAGGAACAGCTCGTTCAAATTGTCGCATAAACTTCCCCAAGGAGTCAATAAACCGGCTAAATTGTGCTCAAACTAGCGTCCAGGAGTTGAGCTGTTTGTGTCGAAGTGTCCGTAACCGTAGAAATGTTGTGTGAACACTGTTGCATTGTGGGACAAATGATTGACGCGGCGGCCATTTTCCCGCTGGACGCTGCTTCCCATTGTGGATACGAAGAAGAAAATAGAGACAAGCGAAACATTTCTCACGACTTCTACTCACTTTATCCCTTGGTAAGCCTTCCCAAACGTTTCAGCGCGCCAGCAAATTAACTTACTTTTTTAAAAGTAATGTTCTTTTAAATATTTGTCGGGTTTAGCAGAGTGAAAACATGTCATTTATGTCGTGTGCGAAAATAACAAGAGGCGGTAGTCGGAGCGGCGGTGAAATGCAGTCTTTTCTGCAGCCGTTCAGAGAGGGGCAAATTCGCTTTCAAAAAATCCGCCGGTTCAGCTCGGTTGTACGCAGCCGTTACCGGCCGTTCAGCGCCCCTGTCACCATCTATGAGTTCTCTGAAATGTCTTCTGTGTTGTTGTATTATTTTCCGACCGGCGGGAACAGCGGTTGTCCGCCAAATTGAAGTTGTTTAGGCGCTACTCCTCTGCTCTTCTGCCCTGGGTCTTTATCCCGTTTGCGCATCAAACCGCCGCCATCATCAGAGCGAGGTGGGCGGACCTAGCAACAGTGGAAGGCAGCTATAGAGTCCGCCTCACTTTTTGTCCTCTGCAAGCTGATTGGTTGCGAGGTTGTATTTTTTGATACGCTTTGGCTCTGTAGCCAATGGTGTCGTCGCTTGTGTTTGATTGATGCTTGTCGGGCGGACCGTAAACGAGTGTGGCGTATGTTTACTAACTGAAAAGTTAACTTAATTCAAGTTCTTTGTTTTTTGTTTGTACGCGATCATGAGCAAAATATTGATACAAAACAATCAACACTCATTGTTTATTATTAACGTTGCTGATTTTGTCTTGCTTAAAGAAACAATATTCTTTGTTAAGGGTTGAGCCATCGAAACAACAACAGTCTACTTACACAGTCTCATCAAAATAGTTGAACGTTACTGAATATCCATCTTCAATGTTCAAGGTTTGCTCCACAAATAGCTTTGCACCCTGTCACTGGAAATTAAGCTAGAAAATGTCATTTAATGGGGAAAAAATCAACATGTTGGAATTGAGATTTTTATTTGCACTTTCAAAGTATGTGCAAATGGTTGAATGTTGTAACGATTTTTTTGGTCATTGTTTATGAACTAATTACTGGATTTCTTAACAAGTTTTGGAAAAAGTCTGCTTATGGATATAATTTTGTTTTTTTGAGACAAACTTTATATGCAAGTAATTTGAGCCCTGATGCTTAAACAAACTGCATAGAATACAACAGATTTGTAAATATCTGTCTATTCCTTGCGTCCTGCAGGTGATCTGTAGCAGCCATGGCCCGTACCAAGCAGACTGCCCGTAAGTCCACTGGAGGCAAAGCCCCCCGTAAGCAGCTGGCCACAAAGGCCGCTCGTAAGAGCGCCCCTTCCACTGGTGGCGTCAAGAAGCCCCATCGTTACAGGTGAGACTGCAAACCACCAGCAACAGGTTGTTGCACCAATGTGACCATTGTTAGACCACACAGTAACCAAAACCCCAAAATATTGATGTTTTACTCGTGCAGAGCACAAAGTATCCAGACAACCAAAACATAAACTTACATCTTATTATCAAACTGTTTTAGATGATGCGTTACAGTATAAATACTGCCAATCTGGAGCAATGCATAACTTTTTAAAATGTTTTTCTCTGTGTCCTAACACGTGTCTGTGCATTTTGAAGGCCCGGCACTGTGGCTCTGCGTGAGATCCGTCGTTACCAGAAGTCCACTGAGCTGCTGATCCGCAAGCTGCCCTTCCAGCGCCTGGTGAGAGAGATCGCCCAGGACTTCAAGACTGACCTGCGTTTCCAGAGTGCAGCCATTGGAGCTCTGCAGGTCAGAATTACATTTTGCCCTCAACGATATCGTAGAATGGATTCATATCCTCTTTTGTAAATATAAGTATTTGGTTCCAATTCTAACATTTGCCATGTTTCCTTTGTCTGCAGGAGGCCAGCGAGGCCTACCTGGTGGGTCTGTTTGAGGACACTAACCTGTGCGCCATCCACGCCAAGCGTGTCACCATCATGCCCAAAGACATCCAGCTGGCGCGCCGTATCCGCGGCGAGCGCGCTTAAGACCCTCTCTTCCTTTCAGTCTTTCTCCTATTCACCTCCTCCTGTCCTTCCTTCACCTTTCCGCCTCTCCGTCCCTCACCCACCCCTCCCCTTTCTCCATGTGTTAGTAGTGTGTAGAGGAAAACTGATTATATTATAATAAAAGTGTATAGTCGTGTTTTTCTTAGTGCTCTCTGCAGCAGACTTCTAGGTACTCTCTTTGTGCATGTACCGACTCTCTGGTGATAAGATCCCCCTCAAGCACACATTTCCTAGTTTACACTGTTTCTGTCTGAGTGATTAGATTGTAGGCACCACAAGGGTCAGCGTGGAGCAGAACAGTGCAGAATAAGGAGGGACACGCAGGAGGAGAGGCTGGCTATTTTTCTGCTGTGGAGAAATCTGGTCTCCTTTCTGCAGCAGGGTGCTAAAAGAACACAGCCGGTCCTCTTCTCCCATTTCTGGCCGCCTGCCTCCACTCGCACCGGCGCTCTGGGGCCTGCTGGCAAGAGCCGAGGCCGGACCTTTCTGTCCCGCGTGTGTCTGCCTGAGTGTGGGCTCTGATCACCACAGCAAATTGTATACAGTTCATCAGAAACTTTACACAAGTTGATTTAGCTTGTTCATCATCGCTGTCATTATTCATGTAAGCTTTATTTTTTTTCTTTCAAATAAGTTTCACACTTTTTTTTTCTGCTTGATGACACAGAGATCAGGGGAAGAATTGGAATAAAAAATAAATTGAGCAAAGCAGATTTGAATTAGTTTTTTTCTACTGAAGTTTGATGCTACTGACTTGTTCTGACACCAAAGATTGATCCTCGTGTAGACATTTGCCTCCCAACTAACTGCAGGTTTTTCCTCACCTGTCCGCGTTGAAATTAGTTCCTTTCAAATGATTTCAAAGCCAAAGCCTGAGAGCTCCGCAGTGGTGTCAGACATCCTTTTTTAGCAGTGGCTTTTTATAGCAAAGCTTTATCCAGGTTTGTAACTGCAAAATGAAAAAGTCTCAAAGTGTAATCAGGACTTTGTAAGAAAACAAACAAAAGTAACTGACTCAAATGTAACCTCAACCAGTGTGGCATGACTAACAACAGTAAAACTAGTCATGCTTCCTGCAAACGTCCCCTCGTGCTTTATTTCTCTCTCTGCCTCAGTTGATCATCTTTCTACCATTTCTCAGGTTGACTTCTCACCCTTTTAACTTAATTATTCTTTTGTTTTGGTTTCTTCCTCAATTTGAATTTCTTTTTCTTTTCTTTTATTGGAAGTGTTGACTATAATGTTTCAATTTAACAATGTTTGTAATTTCCAAATTTGTCATATAAGGTGGTAATAAATGGATGTTACACACACACTGCTGTGTCTGTCCTCCATAATCGTGTACAGTGCACTGAGATGGATTGAGTTTGAGAGGGTTAAAAAGTTGACTGATTTTCTTACTTTTTTATGTTAATATTGATGGGAGAAAATGAGGTCACACAGTGATGTTGATTGAACATGTAGAGTCCTGAGTTGCATGTAAAGGATGGATAGTTTTTACTTGTGACGTGGCCACTGCCTTTGGTTGGGACAAGGTCATCGTGACTTGCTGTGTGAAACCCTAACCCTAACCTTTGAACATCATTTAAAAGAATATTAATTAAAAATAAAACCCTGCAGAAGTGGAGTCTTCCCAACCTGATAATTGATCAGCTTCAGTGGGAAGATCAAGATGAAGTTCACCTCACACAGATTTGAAGCAGGTGTTGTTTTTAGTTTTTACTGTATTACTCATTTTTACAACAAAAAGTCAAATGTGCCAAAGTTGATCTTGCTTAAAGACATACA
Organism: Malacoctenus tetranemus; assembly: GCA_032274765.1. Taxonomy (NCBI): domain Eukaryota; kingdom Metazoa; phylum Chordata; class Actinopteri; order Blenniiformes; family Labrisomidae; genus Malacoctenus; species Malacoctenus tetranemus. Next base: position 10,826,196 of record JAUESF010000016.1, on the reverse strand, counting down.
ATAGATAAATTTCTTTTTTTAATCAAATCAGCCACAATACTGTTTAAATAAATGCTTGTTGTTGATATGACTGTCACCAGTAGATGGCAGCAGAGGACAGTGGTTGCAACAATTTTACTGCTGGGACTTCAGTTTGTGATACAGTGCGTATGTAGCCGTTCTGACGGCAGACTACTCACTCACTCACTCCCTCCACAGCGACAGGCTACTCCCCATAAAGGGAGCCGGTCCACCACAGGACAGACACAAAAAGACACAAACACAAAGATTCACATCGATGGAGAGTTCAGAGTGGCCACGAGACCAAAATGCTATTCTTGTTTTTGAATTGTGTCAAGGAGTCGAAGTATCCAGAGGAAACTTGTCCGTGCTCAGGGAAAACATGCACAATCAACATAGATAGGCCCCACTGGAGTTTGAACCCTGGACCACTGCACCGTGAGGAGCGGTACCAACCATCACACCACCATGCAGCGCCCAGACAGGATAACACAGAACAGTGTTAATGGTGAAATGATATGGGGGATTTTCCAGCTCCATTTCTGCCTGTATACGTTGTTTAATTATGTCTTAATTGAAATCTAAGTCATCTAACTGCATCAGGAAATCTGACTTGAATGACTTTGTGTCTGTTTCTCTCTCTTATGTGTACAAATACACCCAGAGATACTCTGACATTACATTTATTATCTCTTTCCTGGGTTGACATCATTTCCCTTATCAGTGTTTCATTTCATCCTTCTACTTCCTTGATTAAAAGGGATAAAGCCGTGCCCTCGAGCATGTTCATTACAATCAAACACACAAACACATACTTTCCCCTATTTTTACCAGTGCTGCTGTGGCCTCGTCTATTACTTATTACATTGAAACACACATACACACACAAACAAACATCTAATCAAACACCAGACCTTTAATCCTGTTGTTTTGAATGGGCACCACAACTGGAACAAAGACACATGGCACACACGCACGC
>JAUESF010000016.1:10775648-10786846 GCA_032274765.1 Malacoctenus tetranemus | reverse complement strand
GTTAAACCTTAACACATTATTGTAGTAATTAATGCAAAACAGCACAAGAAATACACCGAACCCTTCATACTGCTTTATTTTATTGACCTGAATTATTTGCACAATATTTTAGAAAAACAAACATAAACATAGATGGAAAAATCTGCACACACATTTTTAACATGAACACAACAAATACCCGTTTTTCCAAACTTCACCTCAAGACCAATCTGACCACATCTATTCCATATGAATAACGTGACATTATGATCAGTGTGTTTGTGCTTCAGCTTTAATATGACTGACAGTTACAGTATTTCTCTTTCAGGCCTTAAACTGAATGAACTGTTACATGTTCAAGCTTCAAGTTGCTTCACTGACGACTAGCTGTTGGCTACTCGTCCCACATGCAGCTCTGTGGCTCTGAAAAGTAGCAATAAGTGAGACAATGATGCTGAGTTTAAGTTAGAACACACTTGATGCTTACGAGTGCTCATCTGTGTTTATTCTCAAACACAGGAGCTAAAATATGGACTAGCTGAACAGGAGCTGCATGAAACCCAATGTTAAATCAGCAGATTTTCACCTGCAAAGCCAAAAGCTCAAAATCTAGAAACCAACTGCAGGAAAGCACCCCAGCAGCCCCCTCTCACTACACTGTGCATGTCTGTGAGTTACACTGACCTGTAGTGCAGCTCCAGTGCAGAGAACAACTCTTTTTGTATGGAGACGAACTCCTCCAGAAGCTGAGCACTTTCTTCTCCCGTCTCATTTGCCGTCACGCCGAACATCTCCACCTGAGCTCAGCAACATGCACAGAATTACACGTTACGTTGGCCGGAAAAACACAGACATTATCCTCCCACCTGAAGTGACACACAGACACACAGAAAATATTGTATCTTCAAACAGATGAGCTGTGTTGAGATGCCGTATCGCTGCCAGGCCAGGAGAAGTCGTGGCGTGCTGCTGTGATCCTGACCTTATTGAAGTGATGGACCCTGTAGAGTCCCCACGTCTCTCGGCCCGTGTCCGTCTCTGCTCTGTAGCAGGTGCTGCTGCACACCGTCCTGCAGCGAGAGACCACAGCTCACGTGAGTGGACGCTCTCCAGTGTAATACTGGATGAACCAGAGGATGCTGCGTGAGTGGTCGTCCTGACCTGACGGGCGTGTCCTTCCAATTTACAGCATGGTCCATGAAATATCCTGAGGAGGACAGACACAAAAGGAAGAGGCCACATCACACCACAGCAGAGAGAGGGTCAAGAACGATCCCAGCAGCCCTGCAGCCATGTGAGGCAACGCTGATCCAATATGAAGGACGCGTTAATGACACGGTGGAACGAGCGTCACCTGCCACGCCGACCTCCCCCGTCCCTGCCAGGTTGAGGTCAGGGAAACGAGACGGGTCCAGTGAGTAAACCTGAGAGCGATGGGCGTTTGGTTGCATCCCACAGCCCTCCTGCAAAGGGAAATAAAACACAACTGCTCTCACTGCACAGCAGGACTGAATAAACCACGAGTCGCTGATTACACAGTAATTAATGCTGCTATAATTACAGATATGAGCTTTGGAGAATAGGGAGGAATCCATGACTGTGGAAGTGTGGTGTAAGGACAGCCAAAGTATAAAAGTATTGAGTTCAATAGCTAAAGAGCTCAAAAGAGCACTGCAGTGTAGTTTACTGTTTTTACCCAACTCAAACATGCAGGTTCTTCTAAAATTGCAGAACACTAAAAGCATGTAGACTGTGGTGTAAAATAGGTGACATTTCAAATTCAGCTATGGTGCTCCCCCCAGCTCGCACTACTCACAAACACTGGCCCCTTCAGCATGTCAGGCACAACCATGGGAATGAAGCCCTGCAGGAAACGAGAAGAAACACCTTGGTTCAGATTCTCTCAAACTCCAGAAACGTTATTTCATGCAGTATCCAGAAGCAGAACATGAGCTCACCCTTCGCTGTAACGTGTCCAGGGCAAAGTTCTGGAGGGCAGTTTGTAGTTTGGCCCCGGCCCCCCTCAGATAGTAAGACCTGTGACCCGAGACGTGAGCCAGGTGTCTGCAGCAGAGCACAATGAAGACCCACATTAAAGTCAGTGCAGCTGAGACAGAGGACACGAACACAGAGATACAAACTGCAAATGACCCTCGTCACCTCTGTCTGATGAGACCCAGCTCCTCGCCCAGCTCCACGTGTCCTCTGGGTTTGAAATCAAACTCTGCAGGACACAGACAAAGACTTTTTATTCGTTTGCTGTAAGACAATAAGCAGTAGCTGCAAACCTGTTTACTTTGTGGCCTCACCACACTACCTCGAGGAACTGACCTCTAAGCAGGCAGAGCGACAGTGGTCCCTGGGATCTCTGGCACCCCATAAAGGTGGGCTATAAATTTATCAGAACATCACTCACCTGGTTTCTGTCCCACCAGCTCCACCACCCTCGCCTGGCTTTCATCTCCTACTGGCTGAGAAATAAAGAAAGTCGCAGTCAAACAAAGAAACTCCACCACACACCTCCCCCACAGTGCCGGAGTTCAGTGGACCCTCACCACATCTGGATGGGTGGTGTTGGGCAGTCTGAGCGCTCGGCTGTAGTACTCGTGGTCGAGCTCGGTCTCAGACAGGTAGAGCTCGTTCAGTGTGCTGCGGATCTCTCGGCCCCTCCGCAGGGCCTCAGTGTACTCTGGGAGCTGCAACAACAACAACAACAACACAGAAGTTGTTTAGAATGCAATGTCTACAGAGAAACAACTGATTCCACCAGAAAATGAAAAGAAATCATGCTGTCATTGTTGAACTTACATTAGCAAGCGCTTTTTTGTCATTCTTGGTCTGTCAGGGAAAGAAAACAATTATTAAGTAGCTTGATGTTAATGTTTTTCTCCACACAATGATTAATAAAGCCTCAAATCATAAACAATGAGGTCAGCATGATGAACCTGACACAACACCTTGAGTACAGTTCCTCTCTGAGCAGCACTATAACAGCCGGGACTTACGACGAGTGTTTTCACTGTCTCACTGATGTCTTTCTTCTTGGACTCCAGCTCGGAGATGGTGGTCCGGACTGCATGCAGCTTTTGCCACACACACACCTGTAAACACACACACACACACACACACACACACAGAGGAACATCATTGATTTGATGTGGGGGGGGCTTTGATCGTGAACCTTTGAATGAATCCTTGGCACTTTATTAAATTTTCTCTCTGTATGAGGAACCCAACACTCAGTTGGATCAGATTGTGAATAAGGGCAGGAAGGTGCTTTTAATATCAACCAGCCGTCAATGACAATTTCAGAAACCAGTTTTTCACACAAAAAGTTGGTCTTTTTTCAGTGAGTCCAGCCACGATAAAACAGACAGCTAAGGGGGACACTTACAATTCGCCGGACATCGTCCCCTCGCAAGTCTCCCTTCCGGTTCTCCACGTTCGCGATGACTTTGTCTGTCTCCTCGCACACCTCCGTCATGTCCAGCTCGGGTTTGTCGCTGTAGCCCTCACGGGCGTGCTCGTACAGGCTGCTCCGGACCCCATGAGAGAAGCGGTGCGGGAGGAAGACGACCGTGGTCCGTGTTGTCTTGAAACACTGCCTAACTGCGGGATTGATGCCTTTCAGGGCAATGCCTCCGGCTCGGACTGCCATGCTCAAGCAGGTCGCCATGTTTGTCTAATCATTGATGCTGCATTCAGGGAGCGTCGTAAATATTCGCGCAATGCTCTCATCAGTTATTCACTGCTCTGCATTTTATGTTTTTGTATTTGTTTAAAGATGTTGTATTTTGGTGAATCGAGGATTTTGAGAAGGTAGAGATTTTTTATTTAGATTTTTTGGTCATTTTCAAAAGTGCACGTTTAAATGTATCCAATCGCTCGTCGGTGCCGTAAAATCGGCTTGAATAATGAACGTTGCAACAAAATAACAGCTAAATCCAAACTTTATGAAAACCCCGTGTTTACATGTTGCGTTAGAGGTCCAACATATATGTTAACGTGGGAAAATCGTCCTATTCTTCGGTGAAAGCAGGGAGAAAGTCAAATTTTCTGGTGAAGAAAACTACTCAAACAATCGTCACGAGCCAAAGGTCAACCAATCAGAGGAGCGGAAGTTTACCGTTGCGGTAATCCGGTTCAGACATGACAAGTGCGGCCGACGGCGGCGGCACAACTCAGTGCTCGTGTCTCCTCCTCTGCCCCGAGCCGACTCCTCTCTTTCCCCTCTCCCCCGACCCGCTGAGCCGGACGGCTGCTCTCGATGCCATGGTGGACTGACGTGTCGAAGCGCGTCTCTACGGGAGCAGAAACGGGTCCCTTTGTAAGCTAGTTTTGGTCCGTCGGCGGCGGCGGCGGTGGCGGCTGTTATGGCGTGCGCCGGACTGGGTGAGCAGCGAGGAGCCTGACGAGTCTCCAACCGCAGGCCGTGAAGAGGCTCTGAGCTGCAGCCGGAGGACCCCAGGACGGGCCAATGCTTCCAAGTTTCTGATAATATCCCGGGGGGGTTCTCGGGTCCAGTTAGCTTGTTCCAAGCTGCCTCACCGATTTCTGTTGAAAGTGAGACCCAACCAGCTTTCACGGTGGAAACCAGAAGAAGAGCAAAGGTGATGGCAGCTAACAAATACACCACGACCCCAAACCAGTGCGCCACCAGCAGTCTGCTGGCCCATTGACTGTGGAAAGCCTCCTCAGCAGCGGCTGCACAGATTGTTGTACATTCCATAAGCCCTGATCAGGGTGTCTGAATGAATGTATGCAAAATTCACGAGAAAGTGGTCGAGCTTCCGCCCCCCCAATTGTGCCATTACAGCCTTTTAACAGAAGCAGCAGTGTTTTCACAGATGGGTGTTATCTGGGTCATGTGTCTCTCAAGATAAGGCTGTGTTTGGAAGTGCATGCATGAAGATAATTGCGTGAAACTTTTGAGTGTTTGGCTCCTCTTCAAAATTGACTTGATGGTCTGTGTGTGTGTGTTTTTCCACACCAGATGAACGCCGTGCGCGGGGGCACAGTCACCTGGCGTCCCCAGCCATGGCAGGACGGGGACGGGGGAGGAGGGGAGCCCCTGTCGGACAGCGACTCTGAGGAGGAGGACTTCCCCGATGACAGCACAACCCCGCTGGGGGACTACATCACTCATGGTGAGACACAGAAGGAGGCCGTTTGGGGTGTTTTTCTGTTTCGCTGTGGATCCCCCCCCCCATCCTTGCACCCCCCTCTACCCCATCAGTATCAATTCTCTTTTTCCTGCTTTTTTTTAGGGCTGAAGCAACTTCTGGATGCTCAGCAGCTGTGTGACGTTACCCTGCTTGTTGAGGGGAAGAAGTTCATGTGTCACAGGTAGGCGTCTCATGCACTTCTGCATTCAGAGAGGGCTCGGTGGGCTGCACGTCGATGGCTTGTATCATCACAGAGAGAGAGATCCCTGGGAGCTCATCTTAGTCGGGTGTGAATGTGCAGAGTTGGCATGTTTCCTCGATGTGCATGTTCTTTCTGTAGCGACTGGTTTCTTCCAATGGACCAAAATGCATACGAGGTCCAGCTGTGGCTCCAGTTTGTCCATAGCTGTGTGTTGGGATTCAGTGTCTGTATTTGTGTTTGCCCTGTGATGGACTGTCTGACAGTCCAGGGTGCGTCTGCCTACATTTATATTGGCGAGAGAATGTTTTTTTGAAATTACTTTCCGTAATGTGAGTGAACATCTACTATAAAACAGATCCTCATACAGTAAATTACAATTAAAGCACTGCGACTTATAAAAGTGCCTTTACCAGCTCTATTGGAATAACACACGTTGCGTGTATGTTCGCTTCGTCCCCTCCTGTCCTCAGGGTCCTCCTTGCAGCTGTGAGCCCCTACTTCAGAGCCATGTTCACCAGCCCCCTGGTGGAGTCCCGCCTCACCGAGATCCGACTGGAGGAGGTGACGCCGTCCGTCATGGAAACGGTCATCCAGTTCGTGTACACCGGTGAGGCGGGGCTCTCCCTCGACACGGCCGAGGACCTCTTTGTCGCCGCCAACCGGCTTCAGGTCATGCCCCTTCAAGATCTATGCTCCAGGTGAGATTCTTGACTGGTGGGTTTAAGTGTGGTCACATGATGCCAAAGTAAATGAACTGCTTTTAATCTTCGTGTTTTTGAACCTCATTGATTTTATTTGCCTTTCTGTGTGTTTCACTGATGCCGCTCAGGTTTCTGTTTGAGCACCTGTCTGTGGAGAACTGCCTGGGGATGTACTCTCTGGCCCGCTCCCACCACGACCAGCTCCTCCTGCGGGCCTCCCTGCGGCTGGTGGCGCAGCACTTCCCCCGGGTGGCCCGACAGAAGGACTTCCTCCTCCTCGACCACGGCACCCTGGGCAGCCTCCTCAGCTCCGACCGGCTGGGTGTGGACTCCGAGGCCGAGGTCTACGACGCGGCGCGCCGCTGGGCGGAGCACCAGCCTCTGGACCGCTACGTCCACATGCCGGCGCTCCTCCACCACCTGCGGCCAGGCCTGCTGTCTCAGGAGGAGAGCCGGAGGCTGAGCCAGGAGCTGGGGCCCGCCGCCGCCGGCGAGGGCCTCGGAGGGCCCCTCAGACCCAGGGAGGGGATGTTCGAGAAGAAGATCGTGTGCATCGACCTGACTCCACGGGAGGAGGAGAATCTAGCTGTGAGAGACTACACCGTGGACTGCTTTGACCCTCGGACAGGGAAGTGGGAGAAGCTGGCGGCGCTGGGCTCCCTGGTCAGTCCCGGTTGCACGGCCGTGGGCGACCGGCTGTTCGTCGCCGGTGGCATCCTGCGGACGGGCTCCGTGTCGGCGGCCGTGCACGAGTACGACGCCGTGCTGGACCGCTGGATAGAGCGGCCCTCCATGATCCACCCCCGGGCGATGCTGGGCCTGCTGGGCTGCGGGGGGTCGCTGTACGCGCTGGGGGGCAGCAACCGCTCGGCCCTGCTGGACTCCAGCGAGACCCTGGAGCTGGCCACGCTCCGGTGGGGTCCGGGGCCCCGGCTGCCGCTCCCGCTGCGCGCGTTCGCCTGCGCGGCGCTCCGCGGGCGACTCTACCTCCTGGGAGGAACGACACTTGATCAGAACCGGGCGGTGGTCCACTCAGGCGTGCTTATTTATCACACCCTCACAGACTGCTGGACACGTGTCGCGCTGGACTCGGGGGCCACGTGCCTCGCGGGAGGGGTGGCGGTCCGGGGTGGGGTCTGCGCCATCGGAGGGTACATGAGGGACACGACCAAGTTCCTGGATGGAAACTACACCAACTTGGAGACGCTGGACGCCACCGGGCGTGTGCTTTTCTTCAGGGAGGGCCGGGGCTCCACGGTGGAGCGGGAGGTGACTGGGGGCGGGGTGCTGGTCAGCACGGAGCAGCGGGGGGGCGCCGGGGGCGGGAGTGACCGCGCTCCGAGTCCCGTCGTCTTTCCCGGGCTGCCGCGGCGGATCGCGGCAGGGGGCGTGGCCAGGTGGAAACGCCGGATCTATGTGCTGGGCGGCGAGAACGGCGCGCGGTTCTACGACAGCGTGTACTGCTGGAAACCCGGCTGGCGCAGCTGGGTCCAAAGGAGGGAGAAACTCCCTGGGGACACTGGTGGGGTGAGCCAGTTTGGGTGTACCACTCTGAAATTCCCGAAGAAACACATCCTTTCCAGACTGAGACTAGCCAAAGACAACTGCAAGAAGACCACCGAGTAGCTGGAGCGGGGACACGGCGAGCTGAGGTCATCCGAAGGAGCTCGTCATTGCAATTGTTTGGGTTTTGAAATGGAACCACATGAGGAAATCCCATTTTATACGATGTTAGCGCAGCCACCAAGCAGGCCTATACCAGAGTGGATCATGTGAAATGCGTCATCACTGATAGTCAACATGCAGAGAGTAGGCGGAGCTAAAAATCTGCTCAAAAATCAGGCAACACACACCTGAATGTAACCTAAATCACTGTTTGTCAAGGAAGTGAATTCTTTAATTTCAATGTTTTATATTTTTCATTTTATGTTGAGCTCTTTGTTGATGTCATTCTTCTGTTGAGTTGTCTGGAAGTCTCTAAATCAGGGATCGACCGATAACCGTCCTGGCTGATTATCGGCGCCGATGTTTGGTCTTTGCTCTTCAGCCAATAAGAGATCAACTCCAAACCGAGTTATCGTGGCTCTAATGCAGCAGCGCGTCTCTGTTCGCTGTCACTGCTCCGTCTCCAGCAGTGTCCCACCCACTGCGAGGAACAGCCAATCAGCAGTGAGAGCTCACACACGCAGGGAGAGGAGGAAAAGAAAAGAAAAAGTCAGCAGGTTCTTTTAAAATCATAATAAGCGTCAGTGTTCCACAACTCGCAGCTACTGGTAACGTTACTGAGTCCAATCATGTTCCAGAGACACTAGCAGAGGCTCTGCTCACCTGCATGTCTGTGAATCCCTTAGATTTACTGTGGATAAAATCGAAACGAAGACACCAAGTGAAGAAGAACTGTGTGTGAGTGACAGAGTGAAAAAGTACTTTTTAGGAACTATTTATTTGTTCCACAAATGACTTTTTCAAGACATCATCTGAGCCTGGGAGCTTCTTGCTCTTTTTGTTAGAAGCTTTGAACGAGTAACATCTACTGTCAAACCTTTAACACGATCCAATCATGGAGAACTGTTGTTAAAAAAAACACTGAAAGGCTTTTCAAACCTAGTTAACCCTCTAAGCACCAACGTCGCACAATTGCAACAAGCAGCATTGCTGAGTAAAACAGGCTGTATCTATAAATGTAGGTCAGAGTCATGTTAGGTTTTAGAGTTCATCTTGTTTAATATTTTGACACTAATATTTTCACTTTCACTGCAAAGAAATATCAGGTCCAAATGTTGGTTATCTGCCTCTTTGGACCACCAATAATCGGCGTCGGTATCGGCCCTGGAAATGTCGTATCGGTCCATCCCTACGATCTCTAAATGCTGTGAATTTCCTTGGCGGTGTCCTGTTCTGACACGAGGATCCTGCCACAATCCCACAATATGTCCACCGATGAATTTGCTTGAGAGGAACAATGTCATGAGAACGTGTTTGTAATAAACTCACTGGCTCGTAGTCGGCCTCCTCTGGTATCTTTTGGGTGATTATGATTTTCGACTTCAGACAAGGTCACAGTGAGTCAAGAGAGCCTCTTGATAATCAAGCTGCCCACCTGTCGTCCCACTTCAGTGTGGCAGCAGTGAGCGAAGATCAGAGGAGCTGGAGTTTTCCCAGATTTCCCAGCCGGGGTTCAGCTCAGCAGACTGCAAGCTGCTTCCTGTGAACACAGAAAGTCCCTGGTGATGCCTGCTTCCATGTGACTTTGAGACTAGATTAAAGCGCTGCCGTCTGGATGAATGGATGAGAGGGTTGCTGGATGCTCAACAAGAAAACAACAAAGGGAGCATCCCTGAACTGTGGAGCAGTTGGCATCTTCTTTCAACTTTAACGATCTCCTCTTGTCAGCATTCGATGTGCGGTCTTGGGACTCTATTTGATTACCTACCAGGTTACGTTTGTCTCAAAACTGCTCCAGTTTCAAAAACAGCAGCTGTTTAATGAGAAACATAGAAAAAGTCTATTTCTGGGGTGTAACATCCAGCAGTCTCACGTGTCTCAGGGGTCATTTTTCTTTCTTGCAGTGTTAGTAATTAGTTTAATATATAAACTGCTGAATGTGCCCATTGTTCAGGTTGGCCAAAGTTCTCACTGAGACCAAAAAACACCAACTCTGCTCCTCAGCACTTTGGTCCGAGCTCTGCACCAACAAAGACACGGCATCACGCTTTATTTCAGTGACATTTAAGACGAATCACCTTTGAATCGGGTTTTGGTTGGGGGGGCGGGGGCGTAATTAAAGCAGGTTTCGAGAGGGTCGGCAGGTTTTCAGGTACAAGTGGAGCGCCGGGGAGGCTTTCATCAGACAAGATGACCATCAACAACGGAGCAGACATCGCGGTTATTGTCGGATATTTCATCATGGTTATTAGTGTTGGCATTTGGGTGAGTGCACCTGAGAGAGAGAGAGAGAGAGAGAGAGAGGCTCATCAGCATGAATTTCTCAGGTCTTTATCACACAGCCGTGTATCTCTCTGTGTTTGCTCTGCAGTCTATGTTTCGGACCAATCGTGGGACAGTCGGGGGCTATTTCCTGGCAGGGCGCACCATGACCTGGTGGCCGGTGAGTTCAGCAAACAAGACATCCATTTATTTACGTCTCCACAGCAGCAAACAGCTGCTGCACAGAAAAAGCCAAAGATTGCGACAGGGCTTGTTTTTCAGTTCGACATTTATTGTTCCTCAGAAATGCCTCTCACATGTAATATTAATATTTATATATATTAATATTTGTTCATATTCTGTTGTTAATACAACTATTTCTACTATTTGGTGTACTACAGTGAAACCACTCTGCCTAAACCTGATGGCACCAGTACAAACAGGAACAAACATCAACGAAACTTGAATTTTTAAGTCAATCAATGAAGCTGGTGTCAAATTACAGACCTGTGATGATGCGTGCGGCCACAGTAGAACAGGATGCTGCCTTCGGCTCAGTGCAGCACTGTGTTCTCTCCACAGGTTGGTGCATCCCTGTTTGCCAGCAACGTTGGCAGCGCTCACTTTGTAGGCTTGGCAGGCACCGGGGCAGCCGGTGGCATCGCTGTAGGAGGGTTTGAGTGGACCGTAAGTCACACCGTCCTGCTGTCAGACACTAGCAAACAAGCACAACACCAGACAACAAAACGAGGGGAGTCCAATGCTCCCAGTGCTATAATGCCCGTGTTGTGTTAAAACACCACAACAGGCTCTGTTCATCGTGCTGCTGCTGGGCTGGATGTTTGTGCCCGTCTACCTCACGGCCGGGGTAAGGACCTTTGACACTCCGGTCCACCATGAGTGGCATGCGAATCACTGAGGTGATGAGGCCATGTCTTGTGTCAGGTGATCACGATGCCGCAGTACCTGAAGAAGAGGTTTGGTGGGAGCAGGATCAGCCTGTACCTCTCCATCATCTCGCTGTTCCTCTACATTTTCACCAAGATCTCAGTGAGTCCTGCTGTTAAAACCCACACAGGGTTCGAAAAAGTGTCCGCGGTGTTTTATTTTGTGTTTTGTTGATTCTCTCGCTTCCTCCCTCTGGGTCTGTGGACAGGTGGACATGTTCTCAGGGGCTGTTTTCATCCAGCAAGCTCTGGGGTTGAACATCTATGTGGCTGTGAT
>JAUESF010000016.1:10745315-10760292 GCA_032274765.1 Malacoctenus tetranemus | reverse complement strand
TCGATGGTGTGCCCATATATGGCGTCTGCGCAGCTCCCGCCCTCTGCTGCCCCCTGCTACCCTTCCACAACACACACACGCACGCACGGACGGACACACACCATCCTGGACCACACAACATCAAAAGGTCGTAGTGTCAGAGACAGGTGGGGGACACGCATACATACTCATTCCCACGCATGCAAATATCTTTTCCCATCTATTTAGCACCCTCGATTTTTATATAAAAGAAAAAAAACTTTAGATTTCACACATTTTGGTTTTTTTTTCTAATGAAATAACATGTTGCCAAGTTTATTGACCACATCATTTCTATTCAAGGTACAACTTCCAGTCAGACTCGCTAATAAGAGACACTGTTTGCCAATTGTAGAAGATCCTGTGGTGGTTTAAGGTACATGCCCTTGTTTCGTTTCAACATCCGATGCTCAAGCATCTCGTGCTGCTTTGACCTAGTTTGCCAAATGCCAACAAGGATCATTAAAGTTTAATTTTCAAAGGGTTGCGGTGCTTTTCAGTAAACTGAGAACAAAAATCTTCAGGCAACTGCTGCTTTCTCCTGGCAGCTCCATGCTGCAGTGGACTCTGGCAAAAACATAACATTTTGACTTCCGATGGGTCACAGACGGAGATTACAGTCTACAGTCAGTGACATAATGATCAGTATGCGTTGCAGGTTGACATCACCCACAGACTGCAGGAAAGGAAAAATATCAAAGTAACACCGTATCATTCCAGCAGAGGGCAAAACATGAAGCTGGATCAGCTCTCCCACAAACCATGCTTCTGGAAAAAAAAAATATATATATATCAGATTAACCTAATACATGCAATTCCGCATTAGGCCCTGCCTAAGTGGGCTGACAATGCAAATGATCTATTAACAAGCTATTAGAGTGGTGATTGTCATGTCGGTATGGCGCCAGAGGCAGAGTTAGTAAAAGGAAAAAGCATGGTTCGTTTGATGACAAAGGACAAACACATGAATTGAGATAAGGATAATCAAAGAGATGTCCAACGTCCTTTGGATTTTTTTTTGGTTTAGGCTACACCACATGTGATGTGATACAAACTGAGCAGCAGACACTTTCGCTCTTCCTGTAAAAGCCCCTCTCCCAAAGCCCCCCTACTTGAAATATTCATGAATTTAAAATAACATTTGTAGATATAAACTACTAATGTCTACTGAATATGAAAACAGTGTAAGACATTTGCAAAACCAATTTTTTTCTGGTGACAGTGTGTTTAATTGGCTTGTTAATGACTGATGTTTGGTTTGGTTCACTCTAAATAGGAGATAAAAATGCTTGAGGTGTTGCATGATAAATGATTTGCAACAAATGTTTTCCACTTGTAGCCTGTGACTTATTTGCCTGTTATCAGCAAATGCTCTGCAGTTGTTGTAATATATTGTTGCTTTTTGTTTGCTTTGTTTTGTCAGGAGTCATAGCCTGTCCTGAAAGCAGTCAGGCCCTTCGATCTGGTGTCACTTCTACTTTCACCTGACACTAAGAAAAATCCAGGTTCTGGCTGCAGTGTGTGATATCATAGGGAAGCTGTCTGAACAGCATCCTGCTCTTGGCCAGTTTGTGTTGAGCGCGGCTCTCGCACCCTGTGACCTCTTTGACCCGCATAGTAAACTTGCCGCAACTCGGACTCGAACCACCGTCCTCTAAAACCAAGTACAGACAGAAAATGCTCAATATGCAGTTTGATAACTGTACCTTCCTGCACGTGCACGGCACTCTCTCAAATTTCATTGGACAGTGACTACGGTGTTGCCGCGCCTGCTGCTTCCTACGATTGGCCAAAGATTTCTCGTTCCGACGTCTGTCATGTGGTACTCTGCTTTCTCATTGGTTAAAAGGATACACCTTCATTTTAGCTTTGCCCACGAATCATTGTGATTGGATCCGTGTGGAGTCACTCAAATACAAGCTTCCGGGTGTGGTGTGGTTGCAAAACAGAGCAAGCAGCTGGGTAGAAGTGGTAAGCTAGGACTGTTACGAGGGAACACTGGACACAACGACTTTGTAAAGAGTGAGTACCTTGATTTGTTAACTGCAGCGTTATATTTCAGCTATAGATACCCGGTAGGCGCTACTATCATATGTAACTAAAGCATCATTCTGCAGCTACTGGCTTATTACACAACGGGACTGACATCACATGTGTTTTATGAGCTAGCTAAATTACTCGTCACTCGCCTGAAATTTCGTGTTTGGTACTTTTAAATAAGTATATTTTCTGTGAGTTTGTGTTCTCACATGCAGGCGCACAAGGTTACAACGCTGTTGGTGTTGGTTGCCATGTTAGCATGTGCTGAACATGTGTGGCTGGGAACATTCAAGGTTAAACCAAAGACTGCATATGTTGAGGCAAAGAGCTGGGTGAAGACGCATGAAATGACAATGATGGGCATAAATGACTTTGTTGCGATTTTGATATCCACAAACTAGGCTTCAAGCATTGTTTAACACTTATACGTGGGATAGTGTGTGCACTTATGTCATCTCTGTTGTCAATATTGTCACCTTTAATTGTGTAACTCTTTCTGCATTGACTCCCTCCCCTCTTCCGAAGTGATGATGTCAGAAGTCCTGCAGGTACTTCGTGGGGCCAGTAAAGTGGGCTCTGCCTTGGTGTCCACCCAGGGGGAGCAGCTCCGGCTGATGGCCTGCAACTCCTCCATGGGTGCAGGAATCAAAGCTGCTCAGGATGTGGTGGAGGGACTGGTGAGCACCTTTATGGGTGGAGACAGTCAGGTGAGTTCATTTGCTTCAATTTTTGTGTGGGGTAAAATCAGTGATAGTTCCTGGATTTTGTATCTGTAACTCCTTACTTTCATCCCCACTTAAATATTTTCACAAACTCAGATAACAGAGAGCAGGATTGTATAACGCTCTCTTGATGCAATCTGGGTTGAGGCAAAACAGACAGGGACCCAATAGAAAGCATGGAGGAAAATATCACTTTGTATATATCATAAATGTATTAATTATATCACTGTATTTGAAAAGCAATCAATCAAGCAATTAAACCTATGTTGTAATATTTATCCCTGTAAATTTATTTTATTTAATAAATATTTGGTCTGATTGATTTTTCCAATACTACTGTTTGTTCGAGTAGCAGCAGGCAATAAAGGAGGATGTGTTCCCGGATGCTGAGGGCTGGGACAACATGGACCCCGACGAAGCAGCCAAATGGGCGGTGGGGTCCGAGTTCCACTCTGAGAATGTTGAGCAGGGCCACGCGGCTGAATCTGGTCCCGCAGCAGGTACATGGTTGGCTTGAGCTCCTTCATTCAGCAAACCACTCGTGGATTTTAAAACAAGAAAGGCTGCATCAGTTTGTATTCAGCAGAGTCAAACACGAGATCTTCCTCTCTTGATGTCAGGAGCACCGTCAGGTCCAGGGACGGCAGCAGGAGGGGGCGGCTGGCCAGAGCAGGGCGCTCGCTTCCTCCACACCGGCACCAGATGGAACAGGTGGTACCTCCAGAACAGGTCTGTTCACAACACAGTGGTGGCCAGGCTGACGCCAGAGGACATCAAGAAAGCCAGGGAGGCAAAGCAGGGCCAGCTCAAACCTGTCAAGCAGAAGGTGAGCTGAATGACCAGAGACTTTCATTATGTCACTGTAAATTATATTCTCAATGAGATTTTTCATCTTTTCTTTAGTTATGCATTAATCGGTTGGGAGACGTCTCTATTTGTAACATGGGTCTAAATCATATTCTAAATGACAGGTAGACTGCAGTTCAATGAATATTCATCATTTGTAGTTTGTCAAGGGGAGTTAAAGTAGAGGTACGAGTAGAAGTGGGACTAAACAAAGGTGACCAATGACAAACATCTTGGAGAGAGGTTATCAGCTTGTTTTTTAAGGAAATCAAACTTCAATAAATTTTAAAAACAAGAAGCTCTGATTTCTTATCTAATCTGCCCAATTCTGCTCCTGTGCTTCAGCTCAGTGATCGTGCCAAAGAGAGGAAAGTTCCAGCCACAAGAATCAGCAGACTGGTTAATTTTGGGGGTAAGACTCTCCTGTCGCATGTCTTTTGGTTATTGCCCTTGTGATTGACGTCCAGCTCAGTGTAAACAACAGACAAAAGACATGTTTTGAGTCCAGTCAGCTGCTTTTTTGTTTCTTGCACTTTTGCTTGAGATGACTGATGTAGAAATGACTTGTGTCTGTGCTGTTTCTGCTGCAGGACTGGCAGTAGGTCTGGGGATCGGAGCCATTGCAGAAGTAGCTAAACAATCCCTCGGTGGCAAACAAAAAGGAGGTAAAGCACTTTGTCTTCTTCTGTTTCTTTACACATGTAGAATCATCTTTAGTTGCACAGATCCAGCTGGCAACAGACAGCTGGTTGACCCTGAGAAGAGTCCAAGGCAACTAAATCTAATGTGCTAACAAGAGGCTTAGACAGAAGTTTCATCATGTGGTAAATGAACAGTGTTTAATGGTGTTCTACTGCCCCAGATTTTTCGCTCCACTCTGTACAACGAGCCCAGTTCAGGGCCACAGCTTATTTATTTTACATGCAGCAGCACGAGGATAATTGCTGAGATAAATTGTTCCTGTCATGCGGTTGTTCCAAACCTTTTGTCCTAATGGCACCACTTAAACTTCTTCTTCTCTGTGGGTTTGTGTTGTAGACGTGAACGCCCTGCTGGACTCGCCTTTCCTCTCGGAGGCGAACGCGGAGCGAATCGTCAACACTCTGTGCAAAGTTCGCGGAGCTGCGCTGAAGATCGGCCAGATGCTCAGCATACAAGGTACCACAGCTCCACTGCCGAGTGCTGCTCAGAGCGTCCACACAGTCGAAGCGTTTCTGATTTTTTTTTTCTCTCAACACCCGTTTTTTTTTTTTAAGACAACACCTTCATCAATCCGCAGCTGCAGAAGATTTTCGAGAGGGTCCGGCAGAGCGCAGACTTCATGCCAGCATGGCAGATGAATGTAAGCCGTCCCTCCTCATCTTGCAGATCAGCTGGTCGAGTCCTCATCCTGAAAAGTGCTGCAATGTATGCTGACTGGTTTGTAGAAAGTTCTGGAGGAGGATTTGGGGCCGGACTGGAGGGATAAGCTCTCCTCCTTCGAGGACAAACCTTTTGCCGCGGCGTCAATCGGCCAAGTGCATCACGGGGTGTTAAAAGATGGCAGGGAGATCGCCATGAAGATCCAGGTCAGAATGCTGACACACACTAAACCTTTCGTCCTTTTTCCCCACAACCTTTGCTTTGTCGTCTGTGTTTTCTGACTGTGTGGTGGTCCCTGGTTTCTCCCAGTACCCCGGCGTGGCAGAGAGCATCCACAGTGACATTAACAACCTGATGTCAGTGCTGAAAATGAGCGTCGTCCTACCAGATGGTAACTGCTGCTTCGATGCTTTGTAATGTTTTAATAATTGAGCTTCTGTAAAGAGGATATAAAAACTCCCCCATCACACATTTTTGGTGTTATTGTTTGGTGACATGAAGTTATACAAAATAGATGAACGTTCGTTGTCATACAAGGTATTCGCCATCAGGGGGTGCTGTGGTGCAGATGGATGCAGCTGTCTGAGTAACTTGAGATTGTTCTCTGTGCAATGTTAACTGTGACTGGGAGTAATAAAGATGCTGTTTTTTTCCCCCTTGTTTTCAACAAAACTTGCATAATCAAGTCACACTGTGCCATTTAGTGCTGGACAGGGATAGTTTTGTGAGCTGTCAAAACAAGTTTTACGACCACATCACAACCGAAAGTAATAATAGCAATTAATGTGTACTTATTGGAGCACTTTTTACAAAAAAAAAGTAGGCACTGGCTTTACAAACCCAAACTCAAATAAAATATCATAGAAACTGTGCAGCAATCAAGTAATTAAGATGAATGAGGACTACAGATAAAAGCTAAAGTTTGAGAAATGTAAACATGCTGATTGTAAGAAGACTGACGGGCAGTGCTCATGATTTTTAATGCCACGCCCCTCCTTTTGGTCAGGACACTAGAAGCTCTGCATGATTGTAAATAAACAGTATCAACATTTCAATGTGGGAGAACTACATCATATGTCTGTTTTTTTTCTTTGCTGTTCCCTGTTGACTTATTTCACCCTTTACATTGCTCGCAGGTCTGTTTGCAGACAGTAGCTTAGAGGTCCTTCAGAGGGAACTGGCCTGGGAGTGCGATTACAAAAGGGAAGCAGAGTGTGCCAAGAAGTTCAGGTACGTTTATGTAATTAATTCAACCACGAAGCTCAGTCCACCGCAGTTTATTTGTCTGCAACACTTCACATGAATGCACAAAGGAGAGATTGACCCATGCTGTTATTGACGCTACAGTGCAGGCTCTGTGATGAGGTGCTTGTAGAGGTCAGAGGTCACTGGCTGCTCTAATCAGCCGTTACAGCAGTTACGAAATGTGTTCACACATAGACTGAAATCAGTGTGGCACACTGATGTTTTGTGCATATTTTCACTTCAGTCCTGTCTAACTTTAGCTCTAATGTTATTTTTAGGTCTTCCCAGCAATTTTTATCCAGATGTCTATTTTGGATGTGTGCAGTATAGAACTGCAGGAGACAGATTGTGAAGCCCAAATTTTTAAGCTCAAAATTATTTTTCTGGAGCCAAAATTTTAGAGACTTTTTTTGCCTTTACTGATAAATTCATTTCTGTGTAACTTTGCCTCACAGAATATATTAATACAACAGGCAGAAAATGCTCAAACTATTATTGAAGAACATTTTTTC
Organism: Malacoctenus tetranemus; assembly: GCA_032274765.1. Lineage (NCBI taxonomy): Eukaryota > Metazoa > Chordata > Actinopteri > Blenniiformes > Labrisomidae > Malacoctenus > Malacoctenus tetranemus. Next base: position 10,753,547 of record JAUESF010000016.1, on the reverse strand, counting down.
CCTGTCTGACCTTCCCTCGGTCTCCAGGTCACTGCTGGAGGGGGATGAGTTTTTCCAGGTCCCTGAGGTGATCGATGAGCTGTCGGGTCGCAGGGTGCTGGCCATGGACCTGATCCAGGGGGTCCCACTGGACCGCTGCGTAGATCTGGATCAGGATACAAGGAACCAGGTATGTTGTGAACGATTCGTCAACTTTAAGGCATCTGTGTTCACTCGAAGCAAAGGTTCTCCGCAAGAATGTGGCCATCATGCTGGACTTGGCTCCGAGTATTTTTTTCAAAAGCGTGCATAGTATATTGATATTATGTTGTCCCATCAGTGTCTGATCATTGTTAGGTTTATTTTTGGTGAACAAAAGTATTGAAGAGCAGTCCAAAGAAACAGAGACCAGACATAAAGAAGACAACACTTGCCCTGTTGCCACAATATTGCTGGTACAGCAGCACTAATCATAGATACATTCGTAAACGTTGACAGTGCACAATATTAAACATTGCCGTAAATGTCCACTGGTCATAAAGCTGTTTTTGATTCTCTGACAGATTCCCCAGAGTTAGTCACGATGAGGTGAACATGTTGTGTTGGTGACGTCCATCCAGACCTTTATTTTAATGCGGTTCTATCACACCAAGAAAAGCCATTAAGAAATAAACCACTTTTAACTTCTCATAAATTAGCAGAAGCACTTTACGGACTGAAGTAAAGGTCAGAGAAAGGCTGCGGATGGGCCTCCATGGAAATTGCACACAAAGCAATAACTGTCTGTAAGATGGACCATTAGAGCTCTGTGACTGTCTGCAGCTTCAATGGTTGGAACTAATTACAGATAAAATCCTGAAAAGACATGAAAAGCCAAGGTGCCGTTCAGACAGATCTGCCCACATATCGGCCTTTTGGTAGAAACTACTACAGTTTTGAGTACTAACCACCATCATTCTAAGTACTTGTAGGATTTTTCACACACTATTTGTCACCAAATCTGTTGCCAGAATGAATGAGAGATGCACTGATACTACTGGGAAAAAAAACAGTAACCAAATTGTTTTCTTTAAATATGACATATAATGTTCGGATGTTTTTAGACGTTATTGTAGGTTCTTTGTACTTCCCTGTAAATGCTGCAATATCAATCAGTGACCTGGTGCTCTATCAATAGGACTGCATTACAAGCGCTTACTTTCCCCCTTCCAGATCTGCTTCAACATCCTGCAGCTGTGTCTCAGGGAGCTGTTTGAGTTCAGGTTCATGCAGACGGATCCAAACTGGGCCAACTTCTTTTACAACGCCGACACGAAACAGGTGAGACGGGTTTATTCCCCTCCTCCCGATGCTGCACAGTGCAGCTGTTGAAGATAGGTGGGCGGACTCCAAATGTCTTAACCTTGTGTCTGTAGATCGTCCTGTTGGACTTTGGAGCGTGCAGGGGCTACCCAGAATCCTTCACTGACGACTACATACAGGTAGGGTGAATCTAAAATTATAAAACACCCACCAGTGGGCCTCACAACATGATTTATGCAACGAGATTTCTGTAAATAATTAAACGGCGGCTAAATTTTGCAGCGGTCGAGAAAAAGTGATCCAACATACAAAATGTATCGACTTTCAACAATAGAAGGAGAGTTTTGTCATCTTTTTGTCTGTATGTGTGTCTGATTGTGTGTTGTGCTCAGGTGGTCCACGCGGCCTCTGTGGGCGACCGAGAGACCGTTCTCTCCAAATCGAAGGACCTGAAGTTCCTGACAGGCTTCGAGACCAAGGTGGGATATTTCAGTCCCTGCTTCTGCCCTCATTCATTTTTCATGGTTGATCCACATCCGTGTCCTGTGTCCTCTCCATTTATTTGTGCTGCTTGTGTATGATGCAATTATAACTGCACTGCAGGGTCCCTCGCTGCTTCTGTTGGCACACGAGGTGAACAATGTCTGAGAGCTTTCAGTCGGCTTGCCTCCATCAGGAGATTCCTGTCAACCGATCAATTTTTGATGGCAATTATGCAGCTGAATGTTATTCACGCTTGAGATAAACATTCAAATCAGGCCGGTTTACTTGAACATGAGGTTGTGAGGAGTTTAAATGAAACTTTATTTTTAGAAAACAAAAAAAAACTGAAGGACTGGCTCTTTAAATCTTGAAGATAATTTTTCACTTTATTTAACAATGTGAGATGGAGCATTTTTAGCTGACTCAGTGTCTGAGTAAAATGCTTCTGAAAGTGTGAGACGAGTCTCCAGCTGGGGAGGGGGGCATATTATCAAATGTTGTGCAAGAATAATTTCCCGCTGTTTCCACATGGGATCATTTCAGGACAGTAAAGAAACTGTTTCCAGACAGAGTGGAGTGGTTCATCAGAACTAAAAGGAAAAGATGCTTCAGAAATGCCAGAAATAAACCCAGAAGAATTGAAAAAACAACATGACGATGCTGATTCTGCTCCCGGTAGTAAATGCTGGAGAGGATGAAGAGAGAGAGAGACTTCAGTGTGTTTCTGTTTGAGATAAAACAACCTGTCAGCTGACAGCACGAAGCCCAACACATCTAAAAGACACCTGGAGACGTCGCCGCCCACTCACGCCACAACGCCACTCACAGTCTTTTTTTCTCCGAAAAACTTCTTGAAATACCTCAAGCAGGAAAATGGCTTCACGATGGCAGCATCGGTGAACAAAGCACACCAGGCATCACTGAGTCTCACACAGAGTCTCACTGCTCAAGAAACCCAACACACAACAGCAGAGCGCACAAAATCAGTGGTGCAGTTTCTTTGGGCAGAATGGACTCGACTCTATATGATTGCACAGAGTAATGTTAGTTAATTGAACAGCGAGTCCATTTCTGTCTGCGAGACAAGTCCTCCCAGGGTGGCAGGGTTTTTTTTGATCAAAGCGTGAAGATGATCACTCGGAATAATTTGGTATTGATCTGCAGTGACCCTTCTCCTCTGAGGGCGAGAGTGGACTGAACTCGTGCCATCAAAGCGCTCCCCGGTGCATGTAAAGACAGATCATCCGACTGGAGCGATCAAGCAGTCAGATTTTCCCTTTAAGCTGTCGCCGCTGTCCGTGTAAGTGGTTGCGGTTGCAGTCCAAAGTTGGTAAATCACAGAGAGGATGAATGAAAAGTCACTTAGCATAAAGGAAAGTGCTGCAAAAGAGGAAGAGTTTGAATAAAAGGGGATTTGATGTCAGGTTGTTCCAGTGAGTTTGTGTCCAACGTGTCGGGACCGACAGAACGTCTCTGTGACGCGTCTCTCTGCCCTCTGCCAGGCCTTCAAGGACGCCCACGTGGAGGCCGTCATGATCCTCGGCGAGGCCTTCGCCTCCGCCGAGCCCTTCGACTTCGGCACCCAGAGCACCACCCATCGGATCCACAGCCTGGTCCCCGTCATGCTGCGCCACCGCCTCACCCCCCCACCGGAGGAGACGTACTCCCTCCACCGCAAGATGGCCGGCTCCTTCCTCATCTGCTCCAAGCTGAAGGCGCAGATTGCCTGCAAGGACATGTTCCTGGACGTGTACAACGCCTACAACCAGAAAAGGCAGCTGGCACAGGCCAGCGCTTAGACAGCTGCTGCAGAAATGCAGAAACCTGCCTTGGAACTTTTTGGGTCGGGGAAGGGGGGGGCGGCGGGGGGGATGTTTCTGAGTGCAAGGACAGAGAAGGTTTGGTGCTTGGAACGACAGGTGGAGACACTGGATCGGTTCCGCCTGAAACTCCACACCACCCCCACCGCGCCGATGCGTCACAGACAAAAGCTGATGTGCTCTAATGAGGGACCCCTGGGGTCCCTGGACCCCCCCTCTCCACCTCTCCACCTGTCTCCTTGTAATGTTTCACTGACCGAAACCGACGGGCGTGGGTGTAATCTGCGCTGTTCTACCTCGACATGTAACTCTGAGGCTCATCCAGGTGTGACTCAGCTCCCATCTGAACAGAAGTCACTGCAGACTTTTATCGTTGGAATAACTGACTGAAAAGAAATCATTGATCATTTTGCCGCAGAAACACGCTGAAATTTCCGTGGCTGTTTCTATATTTAGAAATCTATGTTTGACTATTTTGTTTTTTTAATTCCACGAGCAATACGGTTCATTCCAACATCAGCAGCAATGTCCACGGCATTTCTTGGAGAGTTTTCTCCCTTCTGAGCAGATAATGAAGCTTTCATTGGAAGAGCTGCTGCGGCTGCCAACCGCTCTGCTTTGTATGCTGCCTGATGAGCTGGTGAATGCAGCTTTCACCGAGAAGTGGCGGCCAGAGTAAACAGCAGAATATCCAAGGAATCAGCAGAAGATAGTGGCACGGAGCCCCCCCCCCCAGCTACGAGGGGCCTTAGATAATAAACCTAAAAAACTTGGCGATGTGAAATATTGTCATCTCTTGCTAATGCCTAATTCATTCTGGAGATGTGTACTGTATCCTGTAAAATCGTGTGCTGTGCATGTTGTTTTTTAAATTAAATGAAGTGGTGGGAACATTGGTGTGTCTGTGTGTGTCAAACGGAGCTTTCCTGGCAGGTATCAGAGAGGTGACCAGCCAAGGACTTCATCCACTTGCTATTGATCTTTCCATTTCAGGGTCAGCTCCACTTTGGAAATGTCACCGACCGGAGGCCATCATTGACCTCGCTGTCCCCCACAATGTTCTACTATTGAGCAGCAGGTGTAATAATAGTTGTAAGACTGAGATAATGGATGCATCGATGACGGCTCTTCTTTGTTATTTTTTCTCTCTCTTCCCAGGAACTATTTTAGTTTCAAAGCACCGCTGTCTGCAGTCAGATCATCTCGGCGCTGTGCAGCGGCCTTCAGCCACCCAGAGGTGAGACGCTTTCGCCAAAGACTCAAACGTGACCTTTCATACATTTTGATTTGCTCTCCGAGGCCACTGGTGAGTCCAACCTCTGATTAGCCTGAACAATCACTTAGCAGGGATAGGTGCAGCCTTCAAAGTAAAAGCCCAGGACAGCTCTTTAAATCTGTACTGCATTGAAACAAAGTGTCTTCTTGTAGTTTTCTTGGAGCTGTCGAGGGCTGCGCTCAGGGACGCGCTGCGATCTCACGTTGCCAGACTCTGGATGAAGAGAACGTTGCTCTGAAGCACAAGTTCGGAGCTCCGACAGCGTCGGTGTCTCTCTCTCTCTGACTTGTTTGGCTTTGGTCACAGCTAATGACTGCAGCACATGTGGAGGAAAGAAAAAGACCATTCTTCTCTTGAAGCCTTCACGCAACGGAAAGTTGGAGCGCTTCTCTGCGTGTAAGAAGCAGCTGGCTCCGCTTTATTGGAGCAGATCTGGCTCTTTTTGTGTCCAGAGTTTTGCTCGAGACTGGATGATTTTAATCAGAAGCAGTTCACTTGATTCTGAGGTTATTTTAGTTCAAAGCGCGGTTTAGCTCGAGACAACTTTTGGTTTTTCATTAATAGTATAACTCAGCTTTTGCTATAAAGTAAAGATGTGTTTTTACAGGATGCTAACAAAAGGAAAAAAAGGCTGTTTTTGTTTACAAGTACTGATGCAATGATCATCATTATAAACAATCTCTTAAATTATTTAATCTTTTCCCAAGGATTCCTCCTTAAAGGGTCCCTGGGTCCAATAAATCTCCTGCCTCTGTTCGGCCTAAATAAAGCTGCTCCCTCCCTAGATTCCTCTACTGGGACGATTGGAGTAACACGTCGTCACAGGCGAGCTCGACGCCACACGGTGGCGCAGTGGAGCGGCGTATCCGGAGCCCTGCGCCGTCGCTCCCCTTCTTTTTCTGGAAAACATCAATGGGGAGAGTAGATTTGCATGTCCGGCCGCCTGTGCCAATGGGCGCACTGGGAAGGCTGGGTTAGCGGGTGGAGCCGGGGGAAGGCAGCCCTGGAAGTGCACAGTCAACAACCAAAGCATCAGAGATTACTACAGACACACCGATTTCCACCGAGAATCACTCCTCGAAACCCCGAATCGGCGCTGCGCTTTTATTTTTTTTCTCCTTTAATATCCTGGGTTTGATTTTTCACCACTAGTAAAGACAGGGCCGTCGTTTGTGTGCGTGCGTGCGCGCGTGTGAATGTGTGTGAGCTCGGCGTGTATGCATGTGTGCGTTTGTGCGCGCCGATCAGGTTGATTTTGCGCTCGGCGTCCGCACAATATCGCTGTTAACGGCGCTGGATCCGGAAGGTTTCGAGAGGAATCGCCGATCGGGGATCATTCCGCGCGCGCCCGGGGTCCTGGAGCCGCACGGAGGGGGAGCGGGGAGCCGATCATCCGTCGTTCTCTTGGGTGAGTTCACCGGATCCACGTCCAGCCCCGGCATCCCTGCTCACTGGCACTTCCAGGCGCATTCAGCCCGCTAATGTGTTCGCTACTGAACGATTCCGGCTCCCAGGAAGTCGCCGATCCTCGCGGGATGCTGCTTGGATTGTTGATTTGGGGAGTTTGGGGGTGTTTTTTTTGGTCTGAGGGTGGGCGATCCAGTTTTGTGGATGTACCGTTGCATCGCTTGCTTGGATCCCACCATCGGGCCCATCCGCGTGAAATGAATGAGACGTGGAGGCTCGAGCCTGCTCTGACAGCGCTTTACTGCCCCGATCTGTCATCAGATCGCACTAACTGTGCTCAAGGATGACTTCGATGGTCTCTCACACGCCGCCACGGGAACAAGACGGGGGTCTCAGGGCAATGCTATTCTATGGAGGTGTGGGAGGGGGGGGGGTGTTCCCAGCGATGACATATCAAAAAGGAAACGGTCCAACTTTGCCACATATCCTGAATTAACGCGCCGATGACGACTTTATTGCGGTGATCGGTCGCAACAATGGATTTATTGCGTCATTATCGGCGCATTGACGAGGTGATGTGAGATTGATTGAGCTGTAAAAGCCCGAGCTGATTGGTTAATTATCGCTCCTTGGGCTTTCTTTGGTTGCTCGGCTTTTTTCTTCCTTCCTGGGAGGGGGTCAGTGTGGCCCCTCGAACACGCGCCCTGCATTTGAATGTGCACCGTGATTGTGGCTGCCTCCGCGGCTCTGCCAGTCTCTCTCAGTTGCATCACGCTGTGTGCGCGTCGAGCAGCGTCCTCAGGGCCCCATTGCATCATTTCTCCAACTTCTTCAAATTAGAGCTTCTCCTCCTCCGCGGACGTAGCGAGAAGTGAGGCAGCTTACAGTGATCCCCCCCTCCGACCCCCCATCCCCCCATTCCCCCTCCCTCATCACGACTCATCAGCGGAACACAGGAGCGAGGCAGCTCAACTATAAGTCATTCAAAGTGCTGCTGGGAGGATGGTGTCCTAATGCATTCGTGCACGCGCACGCGCCGACTTGGCACATGCCGTCGTATATATATAAGGGCCTGGTAGATGCATGCGGCTCCATTGTCTGCGGAGCCCCATCTGTTCCATGACATGGCATTCCTCAGACAGCCAGTCATGCTGCTAGGAGGGGGTGGGGGTAGGGTGGGGTGGGTTAGGGTGGGGGTGGGGGGGGGTCTACCTCTGACCCATGAGCTCAGAGCAAGGAAACGGCCACATGGGCGCCATCCAGAGTGTGGTGAGGGACCCAGAGTGTCACTGTCCTGCCGTTTGTAAGACCCTCTTTAAAGGACAGTGGGACTGGGTTTTCGTCTGGGTGGGTGGCTCACTGAAGCTGGACCAGGAGAGTCCAGGAAAGAGCTGCGCATTTAGGCTGCATCTGAGGGATTTGAAGACATTTATACTCGAAAGGTTTGTAAAATGTTAAACTGGTCTTAGTTCATTAGGTGGGGTTGGGGAAAGAACAGATTCTTTAACTGAGGCTCAATGAAGTAAGTGATGCTGTGCCAGAGCTACTATTAGATTAGTTTGGCATACAAGTGGAGTAAACGTGTGTGAGAGGGTCTGACAGGAGAGTCTGTTGTCATTGTCATGGTTCGTTTCTGGTCAGAGCTGAAGCAGAGAGTCATGTATCCTGGAGGAACAGGAAGACATCATGAGTTTGATCCAAAGTTTGAGATGTTCAGTCAAGAGCAAGAATTAGGAAAAGGTTTTTGGGAGGTGAAGAATTGGAGCTTCAAGACTCGGAGTGTGTTTGAGATCACAGATGTTTTGGTAGTAAACGACCAAAGTCAAGTTCTGATGGAGGAGCTGGCTAACCACCACTGACCAGTCACAGCCAGAACCTAAGTCCACCCCACCCCAACACACACACACACACACACACACACACACACACACACACACACACACACACACACACACACACACACAC
>JAUESF010000016.1:10642496-10655523 GCA_032274765.1 Malacoctenus tetranemus | reverse complement strand
CGTGCGTGTGTGTGCGTGTGCGTGTGTGTGTGTGTGTGTGTGTGTGTGTGTGTGTGTGTGTGTGTGTGTGTGTGTGTAACAAGGTGATACTGGGTGGGGTAGGTTTGATGGGTGCAAAGATGGAAATGGAGAAAAAAACAGAGGAAGAACAGAGCATGGCACTGGTGCAGGCATTAGTGTGACAACAGATGGATTGCAGGAAAGAGTTCCAATTTCCTCTTTGAGAGTAAAGCGGGAGGGGGGGGGTGCAGAGACCAAATAAGGAAGGGGAAGGCAGAAAAAAAATATATAAAAAAAAGAGAAGAAGAAGCACAATGAAGCGCGGAGAAGAGATCGAATCAGAGGCAGAGAGAGCAGCAGCAATAATGAGAATGCATGAAAGTGCAAAGAGAAAGAGGGAGGAAGAGGATGGGAGGAAGAGAGAGATAGAGAGAGAAAGAGACAGTGAGAGAAATAGAGACAGAAAGAGAAAGACAGAGAGAGAGAGAGAGAGAGAGGGGAAGGAAGCCAGTGACTTTTCATGTGTGACTGACGGTTTCCATCTGACTGCATCTCTGCCTCCTTGTCTGCATAAAAAAAAACCTGAAAATGTCTCCTTGAGCTTTTGGGATCTGGGTTTTGTGTGTGCATGCGTGCGTGCGTGTGTGTGTGCGCGCGCGTGCGTGTGTCACTTGCACACACACACACACACACACACACACACACACACGCTGGTCTTTGTACTTTATGTGTTGTCCGATTATCTCTCCCCATGCTTCATGTTAAAATACAATGTTTGTGACTTGGGAATTTAATTATATATGTGTGTGTGGGTGTGGATGTGTGCATGTGCGTGTGTGTGTGGGTGCATGGGGTTACAGGGACTCTCATTCATCACATTAAAGGGAGCAAGTGGGGGGATGGGACCGGAACTGGACGGCAAAAGTTATTATGCAAAGGCTAGGCTGTAAATCTTTGTGTGTGCACGTGCACTGTACTGTATGTGTGTGCTTGTGGGGGTTTTCATCTGTGTGTGTGTGTGTGTGTGTGTGTGTGTGTGTGTGTGTGTGTGTGTGTGTGTGTGTGTGTGTGTGTGTGTGTGCGAGTTCTCATTGTGTTTGTGCGTGCATGCGCTACTCCTGAGAGGCTCTCCTCATTAAGCAGCGAGGCGACAGGAGTGCAGAGTGTGTGTTTTCACACACTGCTGCTCCGTTACAACGGGAGCCACTTTTTTTTTTCCTTTTCGGCTTCCTTTTCCATCTCTTTTCCCCCTTTTGTGCTTCCTCACCTTCCTCTTCCTCGTCTGATCCTCCTCCCTGCTCTTTTCGTCCCCCCCCACCTGAGCATCCTCCCCCTCTCCTCCTCCTCTTCCCTTTCTGTTTGCACTGCAGTGCGAGTGGGCTTGTTGCCTCTCCTGATTGTGACGATTGTGCTGATTCCTCCCAAAAAATATTTGCACTCATCACTCATTAAATCCCTTCTATGGCTCAACACTTGAATCACTAAGTTTGTAGTTATTTTATGTAACGGTGGGAGCGCATCACCAGCTTCGGCAGGAGTTGAAGGAAGCTTATTAAATAAGTTCTTTCAATTATAGCAAATGTCATGCAAATGTTAGGCCTCAATATGCGGAGTGGAGAAGCATGTCGGGAAGCAGAGAGAAAGATATGAGAAAAATTTAAGGAGAGAGTGGAAATGGCAAAAGTCAACAGGTAGATTTATTGTGTGTGTGTGCGTGTGTGCCTGCGTGTGTGTGTGCATGCATGTGTGTGCGTCCTTGTGGATGCTAGTTTGATGGGTCTTCCACTGTGGTCAGCCACAGGACGAGATTATGAACCACTTCATAGGCTGCAGGATTGGTTTCATGTCAGTCTCTGTGGTGGAGGAGGAAGAGGAGGTTGAGGAGGAGGAAGATAGACTGGAGGGAGAGAGAGGAGGTCTATAAAGGAAGAGACTGTGGTTGGATGACTTGTGCAATCTTTTTTTTGGGGGGGGGGCAGCAGGAGAACACAACACTTTCTTCTTCATGAAGCGGAACCATTGAACTTGGGTGAAATTGCAAATACGCTCAATCAGATCAGAAAAACACTGTCAAGAAGCTGTTATATGTTCACATATTCCTGGTGTACTTCATATTTTTCAATAGCCGCACATACAGTTTCAGACAAAACTCAAAAACCAGGGGGGGAAGTGGGGGGTGTGGGGGGGGTGGGAGGCGAAATAACAACATGAGGTAACGAAAGAGATGCGTGGAGCGGGAAAAGGGAGAAAATGAGTCGGGGGGGGGGGAGAGAGAAATTATAAGGAGCGGGAGGAAGGATGGGGAAGGGGAAGGTGTTGTAGGGAGGAGGAGGGGGAGGTGGGGGTGAGGAGCATTTGAGGATTCATCTCTTGCTGGATAATTCCCAGGAGGATCTCTCTCCAACACTTGAAAGCTGTGAAGTGTGCGGTTCTGCTCATACTCCTCCTGGTAATTGGAAGAGGAGGGGAGGGGAAGGGGGAGGGAGACGCGAGGGGGGGCTGGGGGGGAGAGAGAGGGGAGAGGACAGTCAGGTAAAGGAGGGAGATGTGGATGAATTTAAAGAGGAGAAGAGGAGAGGCTGGCTGGCTGGAGCAGGTGAAAATGCGGGGCGGCGGTGAGAGGAAGGAGAGGAGAGGGGGAAGAAAGGGAAGGGCGTCGGACGACTGGAGGTCTCGCTTTCTTTCGCTTCGGCTTCCCTCGCTTTCATTCCGCTCGGCGTATATCTCTTTTATTTCTGCTCATTAGCTCACTCCTTTTTACTCGCACACTCTCCATCCCTGCGCACCCCCTCCTCTTCCTCCCCACCCGGCCCCCCACCCCCCCACTGCCGGCGATGGCGTGTCTGCGGTTGCAGGCGGCTTCTGAAACATGGCCGCGGGCGTTTAATCATTGATGGAGTTTCTTCCTCCACGCAGGCAGGCCAGCGGGCAGCCCCGACTCACTCACATGCGTCAGGACCTGCTGATTCACTCTCTGGGGTCCGCGCGCGCGCAAAATACACACACACACACACACTCTTACGCACACACATACACACACATGATGTAAAGCTATAGCACAGAGGCGCAGATAAAAAAAAAACTAAAGCATGAAATAAATCTGCCTTAATACGTTCCGTTGTGTGTGTGTGTGAGCATGTGTGATCTTTCACATGTGTGTGTGTGCCCGTCTACTTCATCCCACCAGGGACTGTGAGACCCAATCAGCAGCAGCGCGCCCAAATAAAAGCGGCGAAGATAAAAGCAATTTATTTGACCAGAACACAAAAAAAGAAGAAGACAAAAGCGTGTTTGCGTTGGCTCCAGGCCGGCGCGCCACGTATGCCTCCACAGCTTCATGCGTCCTCCTCTCTGTAAACATCTGGCTCTGTTGGTTTCTTATAAAGCAAATACACTTATATAATACGGTATCATCCACCATCGCTCTGGTCTTCATCTGCTCTATCGTGATCCCCCCCCCCATGACTTTTTGCTTCGAAACAGCGTGCTGCTCCTTGGCTCCGCACAGATCGCAGCAGTTCAGGTGGTCCGATCCACCGTCTGATTGGTTGACGTAGAAAAAAACAAAAAAAGCTAGAAAAAACGTAGGTATCCCCACACGTTGTGGTGGTCCTGGAAAAATGAGACGAAAATAGGAAAAAAAAACCTTCATTTGGAATTCAGCTCTGCTAAGTACTGTTTATAAGTACAGGGAGGAGGAGAGTCTAAAGTAGAGGGAAGGGATTAGCCGCTTTTTTTTTTTATTCGCGCAGTCTTCCGAGAGCGACTTCTCAATGAAAAAAATCGTCCACAAAGGAGTGTGGGGGGGAGGGGGGATGCGTACAGACCACAGAGTGCAGAGGGAGTAAGAAATGAAAACAAGTGTGCTACATGTTTATTTCCACTCCTTGCGGTTCTTAGCTCGAACGTCGACGTATAAAGCGAATAAAAAAAGTGCTGCGGTGTCGCCGTTTGAAACGACAAACTGTACACACAAGATTTGCTATGAAGCTCACAAAAAATTGAAGAAGTGGTTTACTAAAGTGGGGGGGGGGGCAGGACCTCCTGGGAGGGCGCCAGAGATCACAGGCTTTTTTGGAGGTGGGGGGGGGCGGCTCCGGGGGAAATGATTTGGGAGCCACTGATCAAAAGCAACACAAGAACGGTATTTTAGTAACAATGATGCATTCGGCTAATCTCCCTGTATTTCCCTGGTGTGTACACAGGATTCATTAACGCGGTGCCGTTTGCAACAATGCAGATTCACGGAAGACCACGAAACCTGAAGGATGAGTTTAATTAGAGGGGGCAAAGAATTTTGGTCAGTGCTCGTCTCCTCGCTGCACATCTCACCTGATCATGTGCAGGTCTCTCTTTCTTTTTCCACAGTTAAATTTCACATTTTGGAAAGTCGAGCACGATCTCATCATGTCATCCAAAAAAACAAGGTCAGCAGGTATCATGAGGGCAGAGGCACCTGCACGAAAATATGCGAATATTGGCATCCAAGATGCTGTTTTAGCCTCCGTAGAGTAAATCTATACGCAGAGGTTCCTTGTTTACATCCAGGGACTAGACACAGTGTGAGCTCATTTCATTTCCATTGATGGTCCGTACCTAAAAATAGACGATCCTGCTGCTTCGACGGCTCGCCGTTCACCGTTGCACCACTTGTGAAAGTCGGCAGCTCAGCACTAAAGTCCTCTGCGGTTTGCACAATAGAGACGGCCGCCTCTTGCTTGTGGTTCCAACCCTGTTGAATCCTGCTGCAGCAGGTACAGCTCATCATCCTCCTCTCCCCCCCTCCTCTCCCCTTCGTCCCCTCCCCTCCCCTCCCTCCCTGTCTGTCAGTCCGTCTCGCTGCCTGTCTCTCGTCCTGATCAGGAGAGAAGAGCCTTTCTTCTTCCCTTTTTATTATTTTATTTCTCCGAGGATTAAAGCCAGACCCTGTCGAGTAGAAACCCAATCTCAGCCTCTCACCGCTCCTCCTCCCCCATCCTCCTCCTCCTCCCCCCCCCCATCCTCCTCCTCCTCCTCCTCCTTCCGTTTCTCACCATCAAATTCCATCAAACCCATCCCCCCCCCACCACCACCGTCCTCCCCCTTTCCGGCCGAAGCCGGACTCCACCCCGAAAATGGGTGGATTAATGACCTCTCTGTCCCTCGCGTCGGCCGGCACGAACAGCATCACCCACAGCGTTGTTTGTCTGTCTGTGTGCTGCTGCGCTTTCTTTACACCCCCCTCCCCCTTCCCCTCCCCCTCCCCAACCTGCATGGAGGATGGTTGTCTACGTGTGTAGGAGTTTTGCGAGCGCGTACCTGTGTAATACCCTTCCCATTGTGCTCGGCGCTGCTCTGTCCTGTCGGGTTGGTGAGTCACTGTGAAGGACCCCGCGCACTGCACTCCATCTTCAAGAAGAAAGAAGCCCACATACAAAACAGTCTGCGGCAGTTATGTGATTGCTTCCATTAAAGTGATTATGCAATCAGCGGCGGTGAGACAGACAGGAGGCAGGCAGGCAGACAGAGAGGGAGAGAGAGAGAGAGAGAGAGAGAGAGATGGAGAGGCTAGATGTGGAACACACATACGTACACAGCAGTGAGGCAGGCGGGGGGAATTTCTCTCTTGTTAATAATTATTATGAAACGGCTTCACACGGAGCACTCGGCTTTCCGTGCTCAGCATGAGGGCAGGTCTGTCCCAGCAACCTCCTGCTGCACGCACATGCACGCTCGCTGCCTGTTACTTCTCTCTCATCCCTGTTTCTCGTGCTCCCTCCTCCTCCTCCTCCTCCTCCTCCCCTCTCCGTCACTTCCTGGTTTGAAGCAGAGCGGGGGGGCTTGCACGGTCCCAGGCCTCGGCTCAGGCCTGCGCCCGGCACTCGTGTTAGACAAAGCAAGCAAATAACTGAGAGAGCAAACGGGGACTTTCTCCTTTTTTTCTTCTTCTTTGTTTTTACATCCCCACTTTTCATCTGTAATCACTCTCTCGCTCTCTCTGTCTCTCCGTTGACGGCGCTCGTCGGCGGCAGCCTTGTTGATCTTCCAGGGACTTTTATAGTTTTTCTCATTTCAATCTGTCTTACTGTGGAGAGACTGATACGGCCTCTTCACTCTAGGGCAACATTTCATAAGTCTGACTGATGAGTTTGCGCTCTCCTCCTCATCCCCCTCTCCCGAGAGTTCTGCTCAGAAGGAAAGGTGAAGCCACACTCTCTCTTACCTTCTCTCTCCCCCTCTCTCTCTCTCTCTCTCCCTCTCCCTCTGCAGCCAAGAAAGCACCGGACGGCTCGGTCATCGCAAATGGCTACTGCGATTTCTGCCTCGGGGGCTCCAAGAAGACGGGCTGTCCTGAAGACCTTATCTCCTGTGCGGACTGTGGACGCTCAGGTAGGGCACCGCTGGAGGGGGTGATTGGCAGGAGGAAGGCAGTCGTCTGTTGATGCACTATTTTTTCTCGGATATTTATAATGAGCAGTCGCGACTTTTGGCTCCTTTGGTAAAGCTTAAAGTGGATGGACCATACCAGCGTTTCGGTTTCAGCCCATCAAACACACAAATCTTTTTTGTACAGTGTACCAGTCATTTGATGTTCTGTTTGGACTTGCAGATGTGTCATTTATACCTTTTCAAGGCAGTCGTTGGTTGTCTAGATCAGTGGTTCCTAACCTGTGAGGGGGTGCCAGAGATCATGGGGTGGGGTGAGGGGGTGGGGGGGTGGTGTTGCTTTGCCTACTTGAAGGTTAGCAAAATTAGATTTGCACATATCAAAGGAGATCCAAGCAGACCTGGAGCCTGCCCAGTGCTTTTATATTGAAGGGGCCTACTTCTGCATGTCGGTGAGAGTGTGTGCGTGTATCCACCAGTGTTCAACTTCACTCTGATGTTTTGGCCAATCAGAGATCAGAGAGAGGGGGGGGGGTCTACAGCCTGGATAAAGGGGGGGGGAGTCGACTGAACTGTGTCTAAGGTCAGAGGCACGAAAATCAACTTGCAGAGACTCGGGGACACGAACTTCACCGTGATGTTTTCTAAACAGAACAATAGTGAGAACAGCTGGTGTCTGTAGTCTGCGTCTGGTGACATCACTCTGCAGAGAAAAAGTTTTTAGAAAAAGTTCATGTCACACCTGATTTTCTTTACACTTCTTCAAACTCAGCCAAACATGAGGGCTGTCATTTCTCAGGCACCATATTTGTTACCAAGGAACTGTAGTGAAAACGACAGTCAGAAGGGATTAGAGATGGCTCTTTTATTCACGTCTGCTTTTTTTGTCTTTTTTTTTTTAGATAAAGTGGGTTGCAAAAGTTTAGCAATTTGTTAAAAGTAGGTTCCCTGAAAATAAAGTTGAGGAAACTCAGATTTAGATGACGTGTCCCCAAAACCCCCTTTTTTTCCAAACACTTACAAAGTGATCTTGAACTAACCAAAGTTATAAAACCTTGAATATGAACAGTCAAGCGACTTAGACATGACTTTCCAAAACTTAGGACATGAGTGAGCCGTCTCATAAAGCCCCATAACATAACTCACACGACCAAAAAAGACACTTTTATCCCAAAGATCCAGACATTTTAGTTCAAACTAAAGTTTTGCAGCCTGTCACTGGTTCTTCATTCCTTGTTTGCATGTCGCACCTCAAAATCTCCTCTAACAGAACCTGTCTGTCTGCCGAGAGATCACGACACTTGGCGGACGCACAAACACACTAAAGTGGGTGCCTTCAAAATAAAACGCAAGCGGGAGTTCAGGTCTGTTTTAGGTTGTGGAAAGTTTCTTGAGAGGTTCCCAGACCTCGCGTTGGGAATGAGGGCTCCATATCTTGTACACACATGGTGGGTCATTGTTGCTATGTCGACGATGGCAGAAACTTGCAATTATTTATATTTCTTGTGCTCAGATTTTTTTTTTTTAAACTTTGGCTTCTGTTCCTGTTGCTGACTGAAGGAGGGGGTGGTTTTATTGTTGTTTTTTTTACTGCAACCAGCAAAAAGAGCCGTTACAGTTATTTTGGACTCGGTTTATTATTCTGCTTCGAGTCTCTAATGCACACTTGTTCCAATTTGAACTACATTACTGGGAAAAAAATTCAACACATTGCTGGCAAACACTCAAATATTATGACATTTATTGTAATATGATTCCTCCTGATGAAGTGCTGGAGCCTTTGCAAGTTGATGGAAATAACCAGGCAAGTAATGGCTGCTTGAAAATAAAACCAAAACAAAGCACGCTGTCACTTCTTTCAGGAAACGATTTCTGGAACTGTTCTGAAAGACCAGATTCTCACATGTTCAGTGATGGGTGCTTCTGAACCAGGGGAGGTTTTGCTGCAGTTCTGCAGTTGTATTTGTCTGTGGAAGCATCCACGATGAACCAACAATGGGGGCTTGTCGGTGAGCTGTAAAACAAGAAAAAGGAACTTTTTGGAGTGGAGTAAAACTTTGGCCCAAAATGTCCCTCGATGACATGATCACACAGCCCAAACAGAGGTGTTTGGATGTGGCAGACAGTGGACACATGCACTGATACAGCAGGACTGGGGGAGGGAGGGGGAGTGGGAGGGGAGGTGGGGGAGACCCTCAGTGACATTTAATGTGTTTACTTTCTCCCATCACAACACTCTGCTCTGCAGTTCATACAGATAGATTAACTGGCACTGAAATGTGAATGGATCCGATGAAATGTCATCATGGTTTGACCTTCTTGTTGGGCCCCCAAAAAAGAAAAAACAACACACACACACACTCATGTTGAGGGTCTTTTGTGCTGCACACTTTACAACCTTGCGCACCCTTGTACATCCGCCAAGTGTGATTTTTCATAAAACTTTGTCCAAATCTTATTTTTGCGAGCGTTTTCTACTGTTTTTTTCTTCCAAGAGTTTGTGACAGACACTCTTCTGGTTGTGTGTTGAGGTTGTAAATTATCTCAGTGGTTTGGAGGTTGTTGGTTTTTTTTTGTTTTATTTTGTTTGGTATGGTTGTGTCATTTTTTCCCCATCCAAGGCTGAACATTGTTTTTGGTATAGCATGTGTTTGTACATTCTGGTCATACATTGCAGTGTATATGGTGTATTTGATGGCATGTACTGTATTTACATACATTCTCCTTCATGTTACTTTATTTTGAAAAAAATAAAAGTAAGAGAAAAAAAAAGCTGTATGTGAACTGTACTTAATGGGCTAATGGATGCAAAACACTGGTATGGTCCCCTCACAAGGTCAATACAGGAAGTCCAGTCAGTGAGACGGACAGTAAATGTGCTGAGATCGAAACATGGCAGGAAGTAATAGTGAGAATAGGAAGTTTTTCTTAAAATGCAAAATAATTATGTTGCAATTCAAACCTTTTTTTCTGTGTTGAAGTGTCATTTAAACAGTTTTTACGACAAAATCAACTCCCTGCCTCATGATTTTTTCATAATTGTACATTATTAATGGCTGAAATACACAGTTTCCTGTCACACTTTTCATATTTTTGAATTTAGGCAGACAACATAATGGATTTTTATGCCAATCTGCAAAACACCACAGCTAAATCATTCAGATAAAGCAAGTCACAGCAAGTCAGTGAATTCATCAATGGAGAAAGCAAAATACCAACATTTATAGTGGAAAAAAAATGTGTGGCCATGTGCTTGTGTGTATGTGTGTGCATTTGCGTGTGTATGTGTGTGTATGTATGTGTGTGTGTGTGTGTATGTATGTATGTGTGTATGTGTATGTGTGTGTGCACCCAGGCCACCCGTCCTGTCTGCAGTTCACAGTGAACATGACGGCTGCGGTGAGGACTTATCGCTGGCAGTGCATCGAGTGCAAGTCCTGCAGCCTGTGTGGCACCTCTGAGAACGACGTAGGCGCTCACTCTCTACTACATGTTAACTCTAAACACATGTGGCTGCACACACACATACACACTCACACACAGACACACGCACACACACACACGGATACTCCACTGATGTACTGAACAAACTGTTTCGGGGGGGCTTTCCTGCTCTCTGGCCAACAACGCTTGCTTCTGCTAATGTCAGGCTGTAAAAAATAAACCGGAGCATCGTGAGCGTCGCCGCTGCTCAGGAACTTGTGACTGAATTCATTTAGTTCCGTCCTGTCAGCGTGACCTTGAATAGTGAATGAAGGGAGAGAGCTACGAGTTGTGCAGCTTGAGTCGGAAAAGTTCACAAAAATGTGAAGAAAGCAACCACAGTGAAGCTCTGAAAGTTTCCAGCTTCCAGCAGCCTCATTTAGCCTCCTGTAGCGGGCAAGACAGTCAAGGCCTCACTGATCATCTCTGTCGAGACTGAATGCGAGATTATAAAAAACAGATAAAACAAGACTTTTTTTCTGCTTGTTTTAAACAAATTAAATTTGAGGCTTCAGTTCAGAAATCGCATAAAAGAAGGAATGAAGTTTCATGACAAAGTGCTTCTGGCTTGAATATGAGGATTCCATCAGAGCAGCTTGTGGCTTCCTCCAGGTGGAAACCTACAGCGCCACTTACAGGCCCAGCATATGTGCCACGGCGCTTCAGTGGTTTTGTGTGAACGTGCACTAAACCCAATACGATTCTGTTAGTACGGTAAACATTGTTCATTTTGTCTTCGCGTGGGCGGAGCCGGAAGTGATGAACCTGGGAGGAAGTCAAGCTTTACGTTCTCAGCGCTGCTACGGCGCGAAGGACGCGTTTAGTGTGGGTGATTGCTGAGAAGCGAGCTGGTTCCCCTTTTCTGTGACTGAAGCAGCTTTGGCATCGACGCAGATCTCAACCTCAGCTCTTCACTCTTTAAAAGAAAAGCCTCTAACGTCGTCAGCATTAACAACAAGTCAGCAGAATCACTAGCCTGTGACAGCCAGACCTCTTGTTTGACACGTGTACAGTCTCACACTCTCAGCCACTCGACACGTTGCCTTTTGATGTCGTGCGTGTCCCGTCTTTGACTTCAAACCCCGGGTCTCCGCACCCTAACATCTGCTCCGCTCTCCTGTTGCAGGACCAGCTGCTGTTCTGTGATGATTGTGACAGAGGCTACCACATGTACTGCCTGAGTCCTCCCATGTCTGAACCACCGGAGGGTATGTAATAACACACAAGCTGCACAGTTCAGAGCAGACGTGAGCGCCGTCCTGCCCGCGGGCCACTTATGGCCCTCTTGCTCTCCCGGACCAGCCCGAATGTGTTCAGGGAGACATTGTGAAGGCAAAGGAATTTAGCATCAGGACTCACGCAGGATAGCTGCTTTTATTTTTGTATGTGGTGAGTTTTTATTCTTGTAGGTTTACTTTATGTTGGGAAGCTAAGCTGAACAATGTTGCACCACAAAAATATCAGCTCAAAAAAAGACTCTAATAAGGAATATGGCTTTTTTTTTTAAAGACAAGGACATTTAGGTAACATTTTATGACGGAAGCAACGTGCTTTGTTTGTGGAGAATAGATTCACGTGCTCAAGACTCGTCATTTAAATCAACCTCATTGTACAAAACATGCGTAAGAATTAAAAGAATGTGGCTGACGTGGGCAGGACAATGCATCTTGTGGACCGCTTTACCGGCTCAGGGTCGCGAGGTGCTGAGTGGATCCCGGTTCATTGGTTCATTCGGTGAAGGCACCTGCGACAAAACACCAGCTGAGCACGATGCTGGTTCAGTTGTTGCCTTAGTCAAGGCTACAACTCACAGAAAAGAATCGTTTTTAGCAAATGAAAACAAGAAAAGAACAAAGTAGAATTTTTTTGTTTTAATATACATCCTGAGACTCTGTTTAGATTTAGAAGAACTTCTATTGAGGAGATTTCTTTGAGCTAATGCAGACACATAAGTTTTAAAAAAAAAAACTTGGATGTTATTCCTGAGTTGATCATGTCTCATCACACTCAATTCATGAAAATCTACAGAGGCAAAGTTGAGATTTTTGGCGGTGCACAGCGTCACCTGTGTGGGAGAAGGTCCCGGGGTCACGTCTGCCATGCACAGTGACACCAAACGGTGCATGAATGTGAATGTGTGAGGTTATCTTGTGACAGAGCAACGGGGAGATCAGTGGCCCACCCCCGTCATGCCGTCTGGCCTGTGTCCGGTCGGACCGCCAGCAAACTCATCCGAGAGGATTTCAGTTGTTCGTGCAGACTTATGTAACTGTCTGTACTGTAGGTGGGGAGGGAGCCACAGCCAGACGAGTGAAAACAGTGGTCAAAAGTCCCTTTTTTTGGGAGGGGGGGAGGGGTTTCTGTGAATAATGTAACCCTTAGGACTCGACAGCTCTTTGTTGCGGCCTCCTAATCTGAACACACGGGGCTAAAAGAGGCCCGACGCCGCAGCTGCGGTCACGAATGAAGGAAAGGAAAAAAAATGGAGCAGGTACATCTATTTAAATCTGTCATTTGCCACATAAGATGGCTGCCTCGGGGTGTTTGACAAGCGTTGTCATGGAAATGAGTAGTAGAAAGATAATCTGTTTCCATGGCAAAAGTGTCACTTGGCTGAACATACAGTAGCGGTGCCACTTGTGTTCAACACTCGCTAACAGTGTCAAGCTTTGCCCACACACGCAATGCTTTTCATTTACAAGTCGCAAGTTTCGATTTAGCCGCAGTAGCCGGTTATTTCTGGTCGGCGCTCGCGTGGCTCCCGTCACGCGGGCTGCAGGAAAACTTATATTTTTATACCTTCTGCGCTCTTTGCTTGCAAAAAAACACCTTGAGGCAACAGCCGCGCTCACTTTGATGTATTAAGGTCGAGAGGTACATTTTAGCATCTGTCTCAAGTTGATGTTTAATTAATGTCACAAATCCTGTGCCAAAATCCAAACTAGTTGTCAAATCCCCGGCATCCACAAACCACAGGCACAGCATGTGGCGTTTTAACATGGGGCTTTAATTTACAGTGTTACTTAACGCTCAGTGTGAAATGAGGGATTAATCCACAAGGCTTTACAATAGCTGTGATTGAACTTCCGATCCATGATGTGCTCTCTCTGTGTGCGTGTGTGTGTGTGTGTGTGTGTGTGTGTGTGTGTGTGTGTGTGTGTGTGTGTGTGTGTGTGTG
>JAUESF010000016.1:10630807-10642396 GCA_032274765.1 Malacoctenus tetranemus | reverse complement strand
GTGTGTGTGTGTGTGTGTGTGTGTGTGTGTGTGTGTGTGTGTGTGTGTGTGTGCGTGTGTGCGTGTGTGTGTGTGTGCCGTACAGGGAGCTGGAGCTGTCATCTGTGTCTGAGACAACTGAAGGAGAAGGCCTCAGCCTACATCACCCTCACTTAATCTTCGGAGCTGCGCCTTCTTCTTCAAGGCCCTTCATCCCCCTCCCAAGCCACCTCTCCGTCTCCCCTCTCTGTTCCTCGGTGTCCCCCATCCAACGCCCCCGCAACCTCCCCCCAACCCCCACCCCCCCTTCGGCCTCCGTTGATCCGCTCGTCGCCTCTATTGCTACAATCTGTCCCCGTGACCTTTGACATGACTGAGCCCACAGCACCCGTGGCGCTGCACTCGTTCTCGATACGCCTCTCCAGTGGCGAGCCGGCCTTCGTAGTTTTTTTGTCACTCAAACTCCCCGTTGTGTTTGACCCAAGACCCACCACCCCACCCCACCTCGCCCCTCTCCCCTCCTCCTCCTCCTCCTCCTCCTCCTCCTCCTCCTCACCCTTTCACATTCCAGCTCTGTCTCAACTGAGGAATTCATCAGCTGGCAATAACTTTGCTAGCAAGACACACACTTCAGCCTGCCAAGGGCACTTCTGAGGCATACTACTCCACAGGAGCCCTCATAAGGGCCCTCAGATGAGCCCTAATGATCTTCAGCTGCAACTCAGTCAAGTAGTGAGTGAGAATTAATAAGACGGATAGGTGTTGGGCAGAGGACAGGCCGTGGAAAACCCCGGAAAACCATGGAGCGAATATGTTCCAGCGCTAGCCAACTGTGAAATAGACACCCAACCAAAACTGTCATTTGCTCCCTCTGTCCTTTCCAGCAGTATGGTGGAGTTGGTACGTCGAACTCTGCTCCAGGATCAGCCTGCAGGGCCCCCCGCCTGCGCCGTTTTCAACAGAGGAAGAGGATTGTACAGAATTTCAGGCAGACACATCGAAACACTCATAAAACAAAAAAAAACAACAAAACTGACAAAAAAGGACTTCCTCCACTATAAAATCAAGGGGGCCTCTGGTCAGGATGGGGAAGGACTTCGCCGGGACTTCTCTCTCCTCGCATGGAGTTTTTTTTTCCACGGATTACTGATGCATCCTGGGATTGACAGCGGTGGTCTTGATGCTCCTTTGATGAAAGCAAAGGACCTTTCTCTAATCAGCTAACTCTGATCAAACAGTGTATTTAAAAAAAAAAGAAAAAGAAAAAAAGTGACAATTTAGGATTAGCATCTATCACGAGATCCTCTCCTCGACCTTTATTCACCCCTTTTTTCCCTTCTTCGAAATGATGACTGTGAAGCCAACGCGAGACTGAAATGCTCCTGGTGCTTGGTGTGTATTATCTGTGTGTTACGAATGTAGGATTGAGGTGTGGACAATGCAGATGTACGTCTGGCCCACGCCGAGGGCGCCAGAAAACACGTTTTTTTTATTCTTCTTTTTTTAAATTCCTTTCTTTTTTTATTTGCATGTTGTTAATTCAATTGTTTGGAAAAAAAAGAAAAAAAAACTCTTAATTGAAATTGAAAAGAAAGCACACTTAATCCGCAATAATGTGTTTGTGATATGAACTTTTTTTGGCCAAACGGGATGATTTGAAGTCAATGTGTGTGCCTGTGCGTCTGTCTGTCTGCCTGTCTGCCTGCCTGTCTGTCTGTCTGTCTGTGTGAGTTTGTTTTCAGCACTACGGTGTCTGTAGCCAGCTTGAGGCTCGTTAGGAATCTGTGAGTCGCACTGAGTAGCAGCAAGCCAACATGAATGTAAGGAAAGTCAGCGTTTGTTTTCTTTTTTTTTTTCTTCCTATTTTGGCATTCTGGCAAAAAGTGAGACGAGTATCAGTTCTTGGCACCGCATTCCTCGGTGAAGACAAAGCAAGTGCGAGAGGGAGAGCTTGAGAAAAGTTCTGTTCTCACATGGGGCGGGTCACGTGCCAGACGAGCTCTTGGCAGGGACCGCGGGACGTCGCCGTGTCCAGCGGAGACATTCTTTGGCTTGTGATTCTGTGTAAAAACCACATAATGCCAGTTAGACTACACCCGTTTTTAATATGTATATGTTCATCTTTTGGCTTTAGAGGTGCTACTAAACCAATCACGTCCACTTTACACAAAGCCAATCTCACCGTCTCCTCTAAACGCTGACTGTGTTGACGCTGGAGGTTTGCATCATTTTTAAAGACAAGCGAGCCGTGCCAGTTTTGCCATCTAACTCTCGACCACTTCGTAAAACAGCAAGTACTTTAATCTGTAACCAACACGCTCTTTCTCAAATTGCAAGTTATTTCCCCAGGCTTCAGATGCACCCCAACATGGTTTCATTACACTTCTAAGTAAACTATAGACTTCCCAATCTATAGTATATGTAGGAGATCAAATCCTGGCTAAACATCACCACAGCACAACTTTGTGTGCTGAAGTCTTTGTCCCGAGTTTAGATCGATTCCCACCTCAGTCAGCCCTCTGAGACCAGGTGCACCTTGAAAGGGACGGCTCGACGCAAACCGAACCCCCGTCCCGTCCCCTGACCAGCTGCTCCGCTTCGCTTTGTGTGCGATAAACAGTCCTAACAACAAAATTTGGTGCTAAACAAAGTACTCTGCTTCCGTTTGAGAGTCACTCACGTGGAGACGCTCAGAGAAGGAATAGCTTTATGAGTTTCTAGGCTCGGTGAGGTGGCCCCAAAGATGAGGCACACGTGAAGCCACAGAAGTGTCGAGCGAGAGTCAAGAAGTGATTGTTGTGTCCCACCCAGCAGCGCCCAGCCCACCTGTTCAGTGAACACCACTGAGAGAATATGCAGTGAGAGGTTTTCTTCTGTAGTTCCTCTGCACGTTGGAAGCCAGAGCGAGTGTTGAAGCTGACGCTGTCGTGATGGGATTAATATGCCAGCCAGCATGCATTTCTGTGAGCTCGCACTTAAGAGAAACAAAAAACAACAACAAACTTTTATAGAAACTCAAAGGCCCATGATGTTATCCTCAAACGCTTTAACTGGATTACGTAAGGCGAGTTTAATGGCTTCTGTTGGGCTGACGGCTGAAGTGACGGTTCGAGGTCGAGTCGGACAGCAGCCACTGGTAGATCTGCGAGCTTTTGGCTTGAAGACAATAGCTGTGTGTGATCGACTGGAGGGGGGAGGCGACAAAGTGCTGCTGACTGGCAGCGGTTTGCGTCCTTATGTATTCCTGTGTAATGTTCAAATCTGATTGGGTTGGCTTCACTTTGAATAAACAGCTCATTTAAATGCTGCATTATGTCTCCCAAAAGAGCAAAATGTGTGCGATCAGACGGCCCCGCGAGGACAAACCTCCACTGTTTGTGCCGTCTGACGCAGGACAGTCGGTGCAAACACTGTGCTACTCCTCACTTCAGTCTGTTGTACAACTGACACCTGAAATGTTTCTGATTTCATACTTTAATATTGTCAGTATTGCTGTTTTTTTAATGAACAACACAGACGAACCTTTAACTTGTGTTTCTGTTCCCATTTGCCTGTTTTTTTAATGTGTTTTTTATCTTTTTTTTCACATCTTGCACAGGATGGCTGCGTTTGCTCTGGATGTGTGTCGATGCCTCAGTATGTATGTACATGTGTAAACATGTGTGTTTCCAGTCTGTGTGTGTGTCACCACTCATGACTGCTGAAAGGCCGGAAGAACCGAAACCAAAATACCGAATCAGTTTGTTTTTTCTTCCTCGGTGGAATCAGCTCCGCGGCGCACCGCTGCGGGTGGACGGCCAACAGTGCGCATTTTCATTTCATGGTGTGTTAACTTAACGTTGTGTTCGCCAACAAGACCAGAGGTATCCAATCAAAAACCGTTTATTTTCCATTGCCCAATCAGAGCGAATACGGCGACTTGAAGTGCGTTTGAGTGCAAATGGTTTAATGACGGAGTGAAAATGTTGGACAGTGATTGTCAGAGTGTTTGACTGGATATGATGGAAGTGGTGGGATTTGGATGAACGATGACGATGACGATGACGATGATGATGATGATGATGATGATGATGTCAATAGGGACTGCATAGCCTTTATATTGGGAGCTTTCCTGGCACTTACTGGTGGAGTCAAACTGATTTTGATTGTACTATCTGGGGAAGGGGGGGAGGGGGGGCAGGGTGAGGGGAAGCCATGTTTGGGTGTCTTGGAAGTACACGTGTGATTATTGAATCTCGAGCCTCCTCTTGGTACAGAACGGACCAAACCAAGGTGAGGGTGAAGGTTGGGGGGGTGAGAGGAGGGGGGGAGGGGGTGGTGGTCAAACTGGGCCGCATCAAGAACCACCAGGCCTCCGTGCACCTCCCCCCCAGTTTGTTGGCTGGTGGGGGCGGGTGGCTCAGTCAGAGCCAAGACTTTGGCTTCCCTTGTAAATTGTCATTCTGTGATCTTGCTTGCACTTTTACCCCCCACCCTCCCCCCTCAACACAAAAAAAAGGACGAGAATCTAATTGTAAGTATGTGCGAGTGTGAGTGCGGTTTGCACTTTCTGTTTCGTATCTTTGCATTTTTTCAATGTGATTGTCAGTTGTAAACAACACTGGGTGGAGACGACGAAGTTTTTAATTTGTATTTTTTACCTCGAGAGGAAGATGAAATCTTCTTGGACATTTTTTTAATCCCCCCACCCTCCTCCTCCTCCTCTTCCTCCTCCTCCTCACCTTCCTCCTCCCCCTCTTCTTCTTCCTCCTCCTCCGCATTTCCTCCACCCTCCTCTCTATCTCTCTCTCTCTTTTTCTCTCTCTGTCTGGTACCTGGGAATGCTTTGAAATGTGGACTGTGACCGCATTGCTGTCATCACCGCTGTCAGTCATTCTCTGTGAATTCATTGGGTTTTTCTCAATTTACCTGTTTTTTCCCTCTCCCCCTCTCTCTCTCTCTCTCTCTTTCTCTCTTTCTCTCCCTTTCTCTCTCTCCTCCCTCGACTCATTTTTTTTCCATTAAAAAAGATGAGATTGAAAAATGAGCTTTACCTTTGTGTTGTCATTATGTGTGAACGCAAGAATGTGCGCGTGTGCATCATTTGGAGCTGCTCTGGTGTGATGCAGTGAATATTTGTGTTTTGTGTGTGTGTGTGTGTGTGTGTGTGTGTGTGTGTGTGTGTGTGTGTGTGTGTGTGTGGGGTGTTTTTTTTTTTTTGGACAGCAGTCAGTATGTCTGTCTGCTCCTCTGTTCGTCTGTATCACTGCCAACTAGGGCGGCTTACAAGTCAGTCTAGCTTTCTCTCGCTCTCTCAGGTGAGCACGACGAGTCCACACAATCCTTTTCTCCTGACGGTTTTTACTCGCGGGCTTGAAGATGAGGCCAACGCCATTTATTTTTCCTCTTCTTTTTTTTTCTTTCGCTCTGCAGATTACGATCTACCAAAGCGGCTCGTTCAAAGCCAGTCCTGAAAAAAACCAAGAATAACTAATTACCATTTCCAATTTAAACTGAGCACTTTTCAGCTAAGACACACTTAGTGGAACCCCCCCCCCCCTCCAAATGCATGCAGTCCTTTTCATGTGCTTGGAATGACTATGGATTGACAAAAAGATTAAGAAATGGCATTGTTTTGCCTCTGGCCTGGAAAAAAATGGGAACAAGGGGACAAAAGAGCCCCATTGTCACCCACATTTGTTTTTGTGCAGCACTGCAGAAGAGAATACACTTGGCTATTCAGGGCAGGTATACAGTTTTGCTATTTGTGATGTATTCCTGGAGATGAGACATTCATCATCGCGGCTGTGTTGGCCAGACCTGGCTGAGCAACAGCAGTATAGGGTGAAGTCAAGCCGATCAACAGTTCCATTTTTTTTCTCTCTCTTCCTTCCCCGCTTCCTTCCAGAAGACAGAAAACTAGCGCGCACTCGGTTCCTTGGGGGAATATAGGTATTTTTAACAATATGCTCCGAAAAAACCAATTCCTCCATCCATCCTCTGGCAGAGCTCCAACCTTATCCAAAATCCTGCTCTCCACCCCCAACCCCAGCCATCCTGTGCATACAGAAACACACACACACACACACACACACACACACACACACACACACACACACACACACACACACACACACACACACGCAAAAAACGCCTCTCTACCACACACACACCAAGTCAGACATGTGTGTACACAAACACGCACACACACATACACACACACACGCATACACGCATACACGCACAGCCTAGAGCCCTCATCTTCTCATGAGCTTCATTACTCTGACCCCAGTCTCCCTTTCATATCTCTCAGGATGTTTTTGCGTTCTCTCTCTTTCTGTCTATGTGTTTTTTAATACCCAGAAGAGTATGTGTATGTATATTTATTTAGACTCAGAGTAAGTAAAAGTGTGTTGATATGTGAGTGTGTCTGTACTTGTGCAGTGAGTGTGTGTATACTGTATGTCTGTGCAGGGATACTGTACTGTGCGCGCGCGCGTGTGTGTGTGTGTGTGTGTGTTTGTGTGTGTGTGTGTGTGTGTGTGCCTGCGTGTCTGTGTGTGTGTGTGTGTGTGTGTGTGTGTGTGTGCATGTGTGCGTGCGTGTGTGCGCGTGCGTGTGTGTGTATGACTTCCCAGCCAATTACCACATCTCCCAGACAGACTGAGACTGCCTCGGCCCTGCCAGCCAATCGGAGACGGGCTGCGCACTGCCGGGCCGGAGGTGGTTGCCATGGTAACCAGGAGGCATGTTTGCATGGTGGCTGATGGAAGAGTGATGGATTACAGTAATGGGATGGAGGGAGGGAAAGATGGGGAAGGAGGGAGGAAGAAAAGCAGAGGAAGGTATGGCAGGAGGTGAGGAAGGCAAAGACAGAGAGAGGAAGAGGAGGAGGAGGAGGGGGGAGAGAAGGCAAGGGGAGGAGGGAAGGGAGAGGCGAGTGGAGGTGAGGCAGGAGGGAGAGACAGACTCATACATAAAGATATTGGAAATGTATGAATGCATCTGAAATGAAGCGACTTAAAAAGATGAAAAAAGAATGAGAGAAAATGATAAAGGGGGAGAGGAGGAGGAGGTGGTGGTGGTGGTGGTGGGGGAATATTGAGAAATGGAGTTGGGGTGGGGGGGTGTTGGAGAGGGGCATCTGTGGTGTGTGTGATTGAATTCCTCTCTTTGCTTCTTGTGTCTGGGCTGAGACGTGTGTCTGGCCATCTGTCCTTGGAGCAGACAGAGAGGTAAGCCTGTGGAAAGATGCAGTCTCACCTTTTTGCCTCCTCAGCAGCACTGCAGTCAGGCTGGTGGGCGCCCTGTGCAACCCACTGAAACCACCGGGATGATCCGCCCCGACATCACAGCCGAGACCACGGAACAGTTTCCCACCTCCCAACAGGAATTTTTATTTTCGTCAGAGAATGAGAGTGAGTGATGTCTTTGTGCGCATCTTATCTCTCACCTAAAAAAAACCTGCAAAGCTCCAGAAAATGTTACGGACCGGTCGCTGACGATGGGCCTGTGATGACATTTCGGCTGCGGCCCTGCACAATGCTGACTGTGTGAGAAACACAGTAACTGAAAATCCAGCAACAAATTGTCTTTAAATTTGCCCTCGATTGAAAACAACCATTTGAAGAAAAGTCACTTTTTTAATCGAACCAAAACACAGGATCAGCATGGAGTGGAATATTCTGTATTTCAAACCGGCTTTACAACCTTGACCGAACATGTTGTTTTCTGTCACTCATTTCTCATCAGTTGCAATAGAAATCTGGTTCAAGACTAAATGTTCCTTTGCTTTGCCGGAATATCACTTCCTGGTTCAACTTCTGGAGTCCCCATCTGACCTCATAGGCATGTTTTTGGTACCTGGAGCAGGGCTGTCAAGCTCATCCTAGTTTGCAGCCCACACACAAACTGGGCCTAAACTAGTTTCATTAACGCATTTTAAACTCTGACTTGTAACAATTTCAAATGTTTCCATTAGTTTAACAGCAAAAAAGTGCATCTAGACTCTGAAAAATTCATGTTCGAAATATTTTTTCTACTCAATTTTCATTCAATAGAGTAGCTAGCATCCAAGCTCTTATTGGCTGACACTATGACCTATGTCCGGCTGTGACGGTTGAGGGTCCCGCTGCCCCCTGCTGTTCAGTTGTGGGTATTACTACTCTCCAATGCTTTAACTAAACCAGTGTAAGTAAACCAGTCAAGAGAATCGGATGAAAAGATGTTGCATTTATTAAAGATTGTCAGTTGCCTTTCATTTCAAAAGGTCATCTCGCAGGTCAGATAAGATAAGACCCTCTGGCAGGCCAGTTTTAGGCTGATGACATGACACCTCCTGTTTACATTCTGATTAAGAGCAGCTACCAAGGATACACTGAGGTTTAATGATTAAAGGAAACAGAGTTTCAGAAGTGAGAGAAGTCGATTTCTAGCTGCATGGTGTTGATCTTTCACCAGGTCATCTTGCATCCTTTCACAATAAAGGACATGTTCTATACATAGTTCTACTCTTTTGTAAGTGTGAATACCTGTCTGAGTGAGATGACCTGGTGACCTTTCCTGGATTTGCTTTGGGTTTTTTTCATCAACTTTTTGGCTGTTATAAACTGGGAGTGGCTCCAGCTCTCTGCAACCATAAATTGAATGAATGGTGATAAAAGTGAGTTGAATGGAGAACAAAAAAAAGATGAATAGTCTCTGGAGCCTCAGACGCCACGCCCTTCTGGCCTGGCCAAGAAGTTCTGCCAACACAGCAAAAAAGAAGGTTCCTCATTGAGTGATGTTCTACAGGTGTGACCTTTGACAAAGCAAACAGGATTTGTGTTTTTCTAACCTTTAAGTCCAGAATCATCATCAGGGCAGAAAGACGTGTATTAGCTGTTTTTCTTTCATTTTTTTCGCCCCACAAAAACTGGAAAAAGTAACAAACTACCCGTTTGACCAAAAGACATAGAAAAAATAGAAAAAATGCTGTTTCTCAGCTAATCAGCCAACTTTCAGAGATTAATCAAATCAAAGCATCTTCCTCACATTTCAGAGGTCCTTCGTCTCTCTCGCTCAGAGAGTCTTCCTGTAGATCTCCTCTCGGCTTTTACTCGATCACTGGAGGAGTCTGAAGATGCTTTTGAGTCGGGGATTAGGCTAAATCTGCATCTGGGGAGCCCAACTCCCTGTGATCTCTGCGAGCGACAAAGCGCCCTTCAAGTCAATTAAAGACGCAGTCCACTTAAATTAACTCCAGGGCCAAATCAGAAAAAAGCACAACAAAAAACAAAACAAACAAAAGCAAACATAGAAGACATTGCTGGAAATCCATCACAGTGGCAAATCAACGCGCAGTCTTGTCATTCAGAGTGTCATCTTTAATGATTATCTGCCACGGGCCTCACTTGGAGTGTGTTTGGTGGCTTTGAAGCTCTTATTGAGACAAATCTGTAATTTACTCGTTTGGGGTGTTGATAACACAGCCAATCAATGGCGGCATCATCAGACTGCAGAATGAGTATTTTCCAGGTGGATGAGCACTCCAATCATCTAAAATGCAACAGAGATCAAAAAGAAGCAACACCCCCTCGAAGGTTCAGACTGGGACTCATGGTTCAACACTGCTGTCTAGTGGCCAACTTCTGCCACAACAGCTGTGACTGGAAAGAAAGCAGTTTGTGATTCAACTTCACTCATTCATGTTTCATTGGTTGTTGATAGTAAAGGCGAAGCAGGTTTTCTGAGTGAAAAATGCAAAAAAATGTTTCAAATGCGCAACATTTTACTGTTATTGTTTATCGTATTTTCTATTTGCGAACATTTAACAATAATTTAGCAGTGAACTTCAGGTTGTCTCTTATTGTCTGATCATCGGCGGCCATAGTTTACCTGCATGTTCTCCCCTCTTCGCAAGTTCACACATGAAATTAGAAGCACATCCAAACAAAATCATTAGTTTACATTCATTCATTTCCCTTAATAAAGCAATTATACTGAGCAAACACAGCTATAACTCTGTACACTGAGTGCAGTCATGAGTGGAGTGATTCACACTGATGGTTTTTCATTGTGAAAAATGATTGTCTGCAGAGTGTGTGTGTGTGTGTGGGGGGGGGGGCACGAGGCTTAATGAAGGAGCCACAGTGTCTTTATCTGATCCAGACTGCTTTCTGTGTTTTCTTTTGCATCGAGCACCTTCTGTTGCTTTCAGTCCTCGGTCTTAGCCAGCTTGTGGTGTGAGCTCTGACCTGATAGCATTTTGAGGAGCGACCACTGGCGACTTTCGATGGTGCACAATGTGGCTGGTAGATTATCTGTATTGCAGTAGGTGTCCCGAAACGACACAAACCCTTCACTTGTATTGAGGTGTCAGTCTGAGTCCCAACAATTCAGGAGATTTCTTTCCCATTTAATTCTTGCCACCTCGGTTTATGACATTCAGGTTAAATGAATAGGTTCAATGTGTTGCTGTTGCATGCCCACCTGACGAAACGTTCAGTTTTCCTGCAGGAAACAGGGAGGATTCCACATGTGAGGGGCCAAGCCTGCAGCTCTGCGCTGTGACTGCGGGAAAAGCAGCACCTGAACACACAGCCGAGCGTTACCTAACCAGGAGCTGCGAGAGAGCCCGTCGACACGCACGTGTCGTGGATGTTTTCAGGTGGCAGTCGTGAGATCAAACAGCTGCAAAACTAACACTGTTTTGATGGTTTTTCCGTGATAACGCTCTTCATTAATAGGATCAGTCACTCGGATTCGGTGTTTCATCTCGCTCTCACCACAAACCTGTGACTTCTTGTACGATGTGAAACGGTTGTTGTTCCCATGTGATCAGACATGAGCTGAAAATAGATGTTTGTTGTACAAACATGCCGCATTGTCAAAGAAGGAACTTATTGCACAGTACACCAGAACAAACATTAGAAAAAACAAAGTACACAAACAACTATGATTTTCAATTAAAGAATCTCGGTTTTACTAAATAAAACCAAAGCAATTTTAAAATAGCACATTTAATCTGTCTGGTATAAAGGTGCTCTCGCCAATTTTGCATTTGGTTGTGGTTTTTGTATTTTTGCTGCTAATTCACTCAAATCTATGCTTGAGCGTCCACATAAATTGGGTGGAACTAGCAGGAGGGCGAAAGAAGGCTGAAGCTGAATATATCTGAATATAAAGGCTCCTCTATATATACCCAGAATATTTAAAAGAAACAAAAACTAAACTTATCCACTAACAATAAACACATGATAATACCAGTGTGAATGAGTATGAGAGCAGGACCCCCCCTCCAACCACAGCACCCTCAAGACCTTGACCAAACCACCTCCACCCCCCATGCCATTGATTTCGCCTTTAACAGTGGGACTTACTGCGGAATTCGTCACAAATTCTGTTTCACCCCACATGAACCCCTCAGATAAACATTCCTTTGAATAAGAGGAGGGGACAAACTGGGAGAAGGGTGACCAGGGGAAGTCATATATAGTAGCTGCTGGTTTCCTCTGGACACCCTGTGGTAGCAGGCGGGTGCAACAGCAGGTGAGTGGAAAACACACTCTCACCTCTCACACACACACACACTCACACACACACACACACACACACACACACACACACACACACACACACACACACACACAC
>JAUESF010000016.1:10602430-10617504 GCA_032274765.1 Malacoctenus tetranemus | reverse complement strand
ATTTCTCAATCGCTTCAGTGTGCATGTTGTAAATGGCCACTGTTTAGCTAAGCAGCAGTAATCTGCTAGATTTCCAGCTTACACATCAGATTCTTCATTGCTTCATGCTTTAAACCAGAGATGCTTCAATTCGCTGCTGAACGGAAGCATTCCAGTTTCTCATTACTTTGAGATTTGTTTGGGTCATTTTTCCGACTAGTTTTTCCTGCTTCCTACAGAATGTTTTCTGCAACCCCGCCTTTGAGCTGGAGGGGGAGCGAGAGGAGAGGGTGGAAGGATTCAGGACGTCCTCCTCCACCCCTGAACCCATCAAACCGCCCGTGGCCGGTGAGTCTCCGGCTCTGCTCGCAGCCTCTTGTCGGGTGTGCATGCAAATTCTAGTGTCGGCCAGTGAGGCTCTGGTGTCTGTGGGTTCAATGGTTTTCTGTCTGATCGCACCTACCTGCAGAGTGGTCTCTAACAAACCCTCATTTGCTGACATTCATTTTGAGATCTTTGTGAAAATCTGAGGCAGAAGCAAAAAAAATCAACACTGAACTCACTGAACAACATCGCAGCCACGTGAAAAATCACACTCATAATGCGGGCGTTTTAGTGCATTCACTTTGTTCGAGTAGTTTGAAGGCCTTATTCTCACCTAACACCTCAGCCTTGGGGCTGTAAAACTAGCTGCATCAATGACATCATTGGAAGTGCATCGTTGCTGCCACACACCTGGGGAAGAGCCACTTTCCATGAAGAATTTCAGCGATTTAAACCCACCTGTGGTCTTTCCATGTTGTGTCTTTTTGGAGTTTTGTTTTTACTCCAGCTTTCATAGATCCAAAATAACGCTCGTTTGGCCACTTGGTGACTGTGAATTGACCCACAGTTGGTCTGTCTGTAGGCGTCGGCCTCTTTGTGTCCGTGATGATGCGCCTGCGGGGCCCAGGCTCGGGCTGGGGCTTGGTGGTGGTCTCTGCTGCTGCACTGCTCCTGCTGGCAGCCGTCGGACTGGCACTGGCACTCATCCTCACGCGTGAGTGCTCACGGTGCCTCCTTATCATAGTGAAAAAAAGATGAAAGGGTCAGCTGTAATTAAAACAGCTCGCAGGCATCCTGTCGGAGGTTTGCGCTCTGCCAAGTGCCCCTTATTTTGTTCTGTTCTGGTTTGGGTGCAGAAATCAAAGGCCAGGCCGTGGAGGACCACGTGCTGCCCACTGGTACTGCAGACGTGCAGGGTGCAGGAGATCTCTTACCCACCGCCCCTGCCAACAGGAGTCAGGAGGGTGGTACAGCGGCACCACAGCCTGTAAGGATCCCTCCCTCTCAAACAAGTATGCTCATCCTCACCAAGCAGAAATGTTTCTCCTCTGTGCTCTGCTCCTGTTCTCCCCCTGCTTTGAGACAATGAAGGAATAGATCAATTAAAATCCCTCCTCTCTCCCGTCCTGCCTCCAGGCTGTGGTGGTGTCCTGACCGACTCGGAGGGAACTTTCAGTTCTCCGAACCACCCGGGCTCCTACCCCCACAACTCGCTGTGTGTGTGGATGATCCAGGTGCCTCCCCCCTCGGTGGTCCAGATCCGCATCGCATCGTTGACCGTGGAGGGGCCGACTCCTTGTTTGTTTGACTGGCTTCAGGTTCAGGAGCACTTTGAGCAGAACACTGTGGCCACCAGGTCGGTCCTTAGAAAGAACAACAAAAAACTGTATTTCTCCTAAAAGCTGGTAGATGGCGCTAAACAGCTGTAGAATGTTGTTGGACATCTTTTTGAACTAGAGGCCTCTTTCAAGTTCTGATTGCATGAGACTGCTTTGACCCCTTTGCTTACTTGCATTGTTTTGAGTGTTGTAACATGATTCATGAATTTCTAGGAACAACGTTACATAAACTTCTGCTCCAAATCCTGTGAAGAATGTATAGTCGGACTGCAAAGCTCAGTCCAAAGCTGTGCTAAAGGGGGAAAGAGTGGTTGAGATATTCATCTCTGCTGCAGGTTCTGTGGAAATGTGGCTCCCCCAACAATCAACACAAACAGGAGCACAGTGTGGGTCACCTTCTACTCTGACGGCAGCATAGCAGGAAACGGCTTCTCTGCGCAGTACAGAGCCGTGCTGCCCGGACACAGTCAGTGAAGGCCATGTGTAAATGCAGGTCACATCCTGATGCTCGTGCAGGGGTTTCACTGAATCCCTGTGTTTTCTCAGAGACCTGCTCCAGAGACGAGTTCATGTGCGACGCCGGCCGCTGTCTGTTGCCGGTGTCGGTGTGTGACGGTCGCCCGGACTGTCAGGACCAAAAGGATGAGGCCAACTGCAGCTACAAACACAGTGGTGGGGCGAGGCGCTTTCTATCGGGCTTTCACAAGCCTGATGACAACCAGGGTTAATCTCAGATCCTCTGACAATTCCCAGATTGTGGTGGACAGAGAAATGGGCCTCATGGGTATCTGGAAAGTCCCAACCACCCGAAGCCTTACCCCCACCAGCAGGTACAGGTGCCACCACAACAAGATCACTTGTGGGATAAAACTCAGGAATACCCAAAACTCCCAATAAACCTAGTGTGTGTGTGTGTGTGTGTATCCAGTTGTGCATCTGGCAGATATCTGCGGAGGAGGGGCACGTCATCACACTGAGCTTCAGAAACTTCAGCCTGGAGACCCAGGACCTGTGCGAGTTTGACTACGTGGAAGTGCACGACAGCATCAGCACTGGAGCTGGGAGAGTGCTGGGACGGTGAGCCCCCCCCCTCCCCCGGAACAAAAATGTGTTATCAACCCGAGCTTCACACCTGTAGTTCTTTCAACCTCTCCATTGTTTTTCCATCATGTCTGTTTCAGGTTTTGTGGTACCACCTTACCACTGGACCTGACCTCCTCCGGGCCCTACATGACCGTGGTGTTTGTGGCTGACGAAGGTGTGGCCGACAGCGGCTTCAACGCAACCTACCAGGCTGTGTCTGTTCTGGGGAGTGAGTCAGAAACTCACTCATTTTGAGAGTTGTTTTTTTCCTGCTGTATTCTCTCCATCTTCCCTACAGCAGGTCTCCCATTAACCTGGATGACCCACATTTATTCTTTAAAAGCTTGGTTTTATTTCCTCTCGTCACCACAATGTTCAGGTCATCTACAAAGCTCTCATGTGTGCGTTTCCATTTCTTTCCAAAGGGACATGTGGTCCCAAACAGTTCGCCTGCGCTACAGGGAAGTGTCTCCAGCAGCAGTTGTTGTGCGACGGATGGAACGACTGCCCCGACGGAGCGGACGAACAGGGCTGTGGTAACTCCACCTACCCTCCCTTCAGTGAGTCCACGTTATCTCTGACCTCAATCGCAGCCTTTCTTGTTTTCCCACCGTCAAAGAGAGGAAGGCGTGAGACGGGAAACTGTTGCCACTTCACAGACTGTTATCACAGCCCAGTTATTCTCTGTCGGACCACGGCACAACCTCAGGTCTAAAAACAGCTGGAATGAGGTGTAAAATGTGCATAAACTGAGGCATCAATGGTCTCCCATACAATCCTTTTCCATCAGCTCTCTGAACATCTCCATCCACTCTCCTTCTCATTTGGTTCCTATATCAGGGCGTGACGATTCCTCATCATGCATCTTAAAATTCACCTGCCCCCTTCTCTGCAGGACACACACTGCAACATTGGAAGACACAGAGACGATGTTGAATATGATTTAAATGGTGGTGTGACTTGAGACCAACTGGCTATTTTCTCTCCTTTCCCAACATGACACCAGCTTCACCGTGTGAGCTCATCGAGGTGGAGATGTGCCGGGGCCTCAGCTACAACCTCACTTCTTTCCCCAACATCTGGCTCTCCATCGCTGACCAGAGAGAGGCTGCCACACTGCTGCGACAATATCGGGTAAAAGTTCACCTCACTTCATCCAGAGCACCGCCAAAATTAGCCTCGGACGAAAACATCTCCAGAGAGCTCCAGTGTGTCCGTACAACTCCTCCACTCTCTCTGACTCTTCTGTTGTCAGGTGCTGATGGAGCTGGCGTGCTTCGAGCCCCTGCAGAGGCTGGTGTGTGGGATGTTCCTGCCCCAGTGCAGCCCCCTGGGGGGCGTCCTGCAGCCCTGCCGCTCCGTCTGCGCCTCGGCCGAGCAGCAGTGCAGCCAAGCCCTGGATCTCTTCTCCTTCAGCTGGCCGTTCAACTGCCACCTTCTGCCCGACTCGCAAGACCCCATGGAGTGCTCTCTGCCCTGAGGGTCCACAGCCGGCGTTGCTATAGTGACAAAAGCCGAGACAGGCAGAATACCGTATCTGGCACGAGGAGGCTTCGAGCTGGAGATTCAAGATCTCAACATGGAGTCTTTGTATAAAGACTGAAAGGCCTGAAGCTTCACACACTCTGAGCCCAAATGAGACTCAAGGAAAAACAGTATTGAACGCGTGAACTGAACTGTGGAGATGATCAAGTTTGAAGCTTCAGCTTGAAAGTAGAACGATTTGGTGCCTCGTTTTGTTGAGACCTCACCTTCAGTTTTCAGAAGGGTTCAAACTGACACATTGTGCAGCTATAGACATCAATCATGTGACGTTATAAAAACAAATGATCAAAACAAGAGTTGATTTCAGATTTAACTGTGCAGATTTGTTCTTTTGTGGAGGACAAACAGAAGACACAGCAGGGTTGAATCGCACTGGGAATCAAACCAACATGAACAAAAATCACACATGCGGAAACTTGGTGTAGAAAAATAATGTCTGCATAAATGATCTGTGATTTGAGAGACCAACAGCATAATTCAACTGCTGTTTAGAAACCTTATAATTATGTTAAAGGACTGGGGTTTAAAAGTTCAAAGCTGTAGGCTTCAGTTAACATTTCATGATATCGGCTCTGCCATTGAATGGCATTTCTTTATTCACATCTTCTTCACCAAACAAGTGACATATTCTTCCATCAGTAACATCACAACAGCAGAAGACCTTTACTTTTACTTCAGGTCTACTAAGGTGAGGTTCAGAAAGACTTCTCCTCACTCAAACACACAGAAAGGTTGACTCTCCTTTCTGTGTGTGGTTAAGAGGATGAAAACAGTTTGTATTCAGTCTGGATTCCTGGTAGAATTTTGCTCTGCACAGCTCAACTTCACATTCGTGTAACCCTCTGACCCTTGGCTGCTACCGAGACATGATGAGTTTGAGGGTGTGTTCCAGGGCGATCGCCGTCAGGCCCCAAACCCGGTGCTTCCCGTTGCGAAACACTGGGAGCGTGTATCCGTACTTGTTGCCAGTACGGAAGTGTGTGTAACCGCGGTTCTGGGGGTCACACAAGTGGGACAAGGACAAGGTGAAGATCTCCTCGACCTGAAAGGAAAGCAGACCAGTGAGTGAGTGAATGAACGAGTGAGTGAACGAGTGAGTGAGTGAGAACAGAACTGAAAAATGTTCATTTTACTTCATTTAAACCACTATTATAATCTGTTGTATTCCCAGATCACCTCAGGATCACATCTGCTCAGATTGCAGTATGTGGAACGAACTATAACATGCTCCAAATGCACAAGCACCAATGTGACATAATGCCCCATTTATGAGGCAATTAAGACATGCACGACAAAACATGTGGTCCCAACGGTAGGAAATAGAAAGTGAGGTCACCTCTCCAGGGTTCGGCTTGAAAGTCAGTTCCTCTAGAGGACCGAGGTTTGCTAACACGGGAGCGATCATCATCCCTGACTAGGAAGACAGAGTACGACAACGTCAGGCACATTCATCACACCAATAACAATTGCATCAAAAAATAACATTAAAAAATGTGGGAACATCTTTTATCTTCTCTAGGTAACTAGGTAACATTTCACTTGTACCAATAGAACTCTGTATCCTGCACCCGAGTGTGTCGAAACAGAGCAGCAGCACTCACTGCATCCCTGAGCGGCTTCAGGACGCCCCACACTTGCTCCGCGCTAA
The DNA here is from genome assembly GCA_032274765.1 of Malacoctenus tetranemus. NCBI lineage: Eukaryota > Metazoa > Chordata > Actinopteri > Blenniiformes > Labrisomidae > Malacoctenus > Malacoctenus tetranemus. The sequence goes on along the minus strand of JAUESF010000016.1, from coordinate 10,611,585 downwards.
CGGTGACGCCCAGTTCCTCCCGCGCCTCACGCAGCGCTGTGGTCACCACGTCTCCATCGGAGGGATCGCTCTTCCCCCCGGCGAAGCTGCACCACAAAATGACAGAACACAAACGGTCTTCCAATACGTTCAATTTCAAAAGCAGCACGTCGTCTTACTGGCCTATCCCACTGACCTGACGTCCCCCTTGTGCCTGCCCTTCAACATGCTGGAGCGCAGTGTGAAGAGGATCGAGGGCTCGCTCTCGACGGAGCAGAGCGACACCAGGACGGACGCCCACCGTGCCTGGTTACTTCCTTGACTCGGGTTCGCTCCTTTCCTCTCCTTCTCCCGTTGGTAGAGTTCCAGATTGGGCCCCAGGCTCTGTCGGCACCTGGCTTCGTTCTCCGGGGACAGGCAGTCTCTCCAGGTGTTCGATATCCGGGGGGCAGTCTGATGTGCAGCCCTCGATGGGTGAAATGAGATGCTGAGGTGTCGTGGTCTCGTGTGAAAATTTGAAATCTGCGTTGTGCGAGTTGACGAGCTAAAAGGTCTAAAACAGTTCTGCATGTGATGTAAATACTGGGAGGTCTGCTGGGGGAAAATGTGGTGACTCTTACTGAAAGAAGTGTGGCAAAAGTCCCGAGTCCTTCCCTGGCATTGCACACAGGTTGTGTTGATGAAACAGTCCGAGCGTGAGCTCACGAGGTAAAATGCTTGTTTAGTTTTTGCAGCAGCAGAGACCTGAGGATGGTGGCCATGGCTCTCCCAGAAGGCTTTGGACGGGGCGTTTGGTGACGAGCCCGCGTTCGGATGACAGTCCAAGTTAGAGGACGACAGAATGAAACAACCAGCAGTTCCTGTGGACACCGACGACCCGTTCTGGCTTCTTCCACTTTCGCTGTCGCCATCATGTCTCCTCTCTCTGTCACGTCTCTGTTCTCGCCATTCAGCAGCAGCAGCAGCATGTTCAGAGACATGACTTTCCCTGAAGAGCAGCAGCAATGATCTTAGAGGACAGGACCGGGTCAGGATCTGAGGGCACCTCAACATCCTGGAAACACAAGCAACACACAATCACAGATTTTCCAGCTGAAATAGATCAGAAAAGCATTTACAAATGTCCCAAGGACGCAAAATGTCTGAGACAATAAACAGGTTTGGTGTTGAAAGTACCATAAAACTTGAGGATCTTAACTCGGAGATTCATCAAAACTCAACAGTCATCACATACAAATGTTGATCAAAATAATCCGAGCCTCCAACATGGTCTGAATGACCATAATTTCAACTCCATAGAGTCAAGTTTCGAAGCAGTCAGTAGTTTGTCAGTCTGATCAAAACTTTGGCTGTTAGCTGCAGCTGTTTACTAGCATGCCTGATAGATTTAGTCAGCTTCAACTTAAACAGCAACGCGGTAACATGTCGTGCATTAAACCTGGAGCAAAAAAGGCTGCACTACGTTTTCCCCCACAGGAAACAATATTTCATTCAGCTTCACCAGCTCTCCACAAGCTGGCAGGCAGAGCTAGCCTGTTAGCCTAGCATAAACACACATAGCAACAAGCTAATGTTATTTGCTTCGCAACGCTACGCTTGACATCAACAGAACGGCGAAAGGAAAAATGTGTTGACGAGTGGAGCCGACAACTTGTACGTGAGCCAGTTTCCAGGGTGATAAAACGCGGTTTGAAGACGGACGGCGCTCACCTTGAAAGTTGGGTCAGCCGCAGCTGGACCCTCGCGCTGCAAGCCGGCTGCCAGCAGTCAACATGGCGCCGGGTGGCTTCATGTGCGTCACTCTTGCCCTCACTGTGCTGTCTTGACGCCAGGCGTTGGGCAACTCTTTAGGCTGGTTTCTGCTAGAAATACCTGCAAGGTACACGTAAGACAGAGCGCGTCATGTAGCCATGATATCACAAGGAAACCCCCTGAACCAAACTTGCTGGCCTCAGGATTAGCTGTTCAACTGGTCAGTCAAGTTTCTAACTCTACACCAACTTGGTGTGTGCCTTCTGCCTAAAACAAGCAATTGTCCCATTTTAGTCTTTTAGGAGAATGAGTATTTGCCTACTTCGCATTTCTGAACAGGTTTTGGTTAAAAGTTCCCATTATCACCAGTGGCACCAAGTTCCCATTGCAGGAATTGTACTAGAAGTATTTGACAAATTGGGAAATGCCGATGACCTCAGCAGGATAAACTGCTCACCTCACCTGTTCAACCAGCCCCACCCTCCCTTCAGTTTTTCTTAGCTGCTTGTGATTTAAACGTCGAGGCATTTCAGCCTTGCCCTCCTCCAGAAACCAAACGCACTCGAACAGAAGCTGCCGTTTTGCGACCTGTTCAGACCGGGAACATTGTGGTCAGACATCCAGGTAGGACTCTCGCCAGCATCAGGCTCCACTAAGCACCACATGGCCTCTGCCTGGACTGAAGAGGAGAGCTTTGCCTGCCCAGTGTGTCTGGAGACTCTGAAGGACCCTGCCACTCTACCATGTGGACACTCTTACTGCTTGGCTTGCATCAAAAGCCACTGGGACAAGGGAGACAGGAGGGGTCAGTACAGCTGTCCTCAATGCAGACAGGTCTTCAATCCTCGGCCCTCGCTGGCTAAGAGCACTTTGCTGGTGGAGGCCATGGAGAAGCTGAGAGCCAACAGCCTGAAGCAAAGGCCCTCGGCCGCAGCCTCGTCAGCCCTGCCGTCGGTGCCAGTCTATCTAGATGTCCTGCCTGACACAGAGCCCAGACCAGGGGGCATTTACCCACAGCTCCCCGCCGTGGACTCCAGACCCTGTCCCGAACACAACCAGCCCCTGGATCTGTTCTGCCAGGAAGATCACGAGTGTGTGTGTGAGGTGTGTTGTCAACACAAACACAAGGGGCACCGTGTGGTCAAACCGGATGACGAGAGGAAAGAGAGACAGGTATGTGTTTTGGGTTTTTTTTTAAATCTAATGCCAACTTGGTGTGGAAATGAGAGGCAGGAACTGTCGACACAAGTCGCGTATTCCTAAAATGTGATTGAACTTGAAATTCTTGCAACTGCGTGTCACCTCTTGTGCGTCACAATCAGCCATTGTTTGTGCGTTTGTACAGAAAGAGATTGTTGGGATGCAAGCAGAGGTTCATCAGAGAATCAAGGAGACCGAAAGGAAGCTTAAGGAGCTCCCACACGCCGCCCGTCAGCACAAGGTGATGAATTGTCATTATTTATTTGAGCAATCTTTTACATGCACTTGCTTCCCTCCCATAAAAAATCCTCACCATCACCTTGAACCCCTCAGGCGTTGGTCCAGGCTCTGCAGAAGGAGAGCACAGATTTATTCACCGACCTGGACAAAACGGTGAACCTCAGTGGCGAGCAGGTCGGCGCCCTCCTCAGCACCCACGAGGACACTTTGGGCAGCCAGGTCGAGGTGCAGATCCACAAGCTGGAGCAGGAGGTGGCCCAGCTCCACTGGAGGACGGAGGAACTGACCAGACTGGCCGACATGCAAGACCACATCTGCTTCTTGAAGGTTCCACATGTTGCTGCCGTTCAACGTTTTGACACAGAAATTCAAGCTGCAAACCTCAATTTTGAATCTTTGTGATTTTTTTTGTTGTAAAGAATTTCTTCACCATGAACCCTCTGGGGGAGGTGGGCGCCACAGGAGCGTCCGTTCTCGAGCAGGAGGAAGCCGTCGTGGCCGCGGTTCGGTCAGCCATGAAGGAACTGCAAGTCGAGGTTCAAGATCTCTGCAAAGCCTCCTTGGACAAGATCACAGTGCTGTGTTAGTCTCTTGCTTCTGGTTTCATCTCTTCTCCTCTCTTCTGCTCCTCCAATCATCCAAACTCTGTTTTTTTTATAGTGAATCAGGAACCCACAACTACAGTATCTAATGGTGAGGAGGCAGCGAGTGGACCTCCAGCTGAAGAGCCTGAACAGACTAAAGCACAGAACACAGGTTTAGAAATTTATCCTGATTTTTATGGAGCAATCTGAACTCAAGATAATCAAGTTGATGATGTGAAAGACGTTTGTTGTGACTGCAGAGACGGACACTCCTTTTTTTAAACTCCTCTTCTTCTCTTCAGCAGTGTATGAGGAGATAATGGACCCCGCACCTCCGCCCCCTCCTCGACCAGAGGGTAGGCGACTCCACCAGAGGCTTGTGGCCTAAAAATCATGACAGTAAAGGAAGCAAATGGTTAAATCATCCATCCATCTTTGTTAATGTTTCTCCACATATTCTTTTTCTTTAGGACACAAGCATCCATTACCAGTGCGTCCGTGGTCAGTTCAAGGTAAGAACAGTGACTGAGTCAATGGGCGGAACAAGTTGAACTGGTGTTTGGTTTGAGACTCCTTTTGGTTTACTGATTATTATCTCTTCATCTTCTCTGAACAGGAGCTTCAGCCCCCCCTCTACCCATCCAGCCTCTTCATGCTCGAGGTGACTGGGAGAAAAATGTTGACAGAAATTATTTGTCATTTCTTTTTAAAAAAAATGTTTTCAAGATGATTCTGAATTGATCACTTGTCATTTTTAAATGTCTTTCAGCAACTTCTGTGGCAACGATGCAAGCTGTGAATAAAGAGCCAAAAACTCGAGAGGAAATGCTAAAATGTGAGTCTTCTTACAACCTTTAGATAAAAGCCCCCCCCCCGACACTGCTATTGAAGCCTTCAAAATAGTCGTCAGAGTCTTCACAGAAGGGCCTTGTCTCCCCTCAGATCGATTTGAGCCCACCATGGATGCCAACACTGCGTACCGCCACGTGCAGCTGTCAGATGGAAACCGTAAGGCGACATTACGGGCTGAGAACCTGAACCCACCGGACCACCCGGAGCGCTTCCAGTTCTGGAGGCAGCTTCTCTGCAAAGAGCCCCTGGGAGGAAGCCCTTACTACTGGGAGGTGGAGTGGACGGGTCAGAAGGTGACTGGTTGCTTCATCTGGGTCAATTTAGGAGTCAGTAAACTACCAAGACTTTGCACGATGTGTTCTCCTCTTTAATGTATGTTTCCTCACCCACCACGCAGGTCACCATCGGCGTGGCGTACAAAGACATGGAGCGAAAAGGGTCCGACGACAATAGCCGCTTGGGCCACAACGCCAACTCCTGGAGCCTCTACTGGTCCGGGACCGGCTTCTCCTTCTGGCACGGCGGGCAGGAAAAACTGCTGGGCTCTCCCAAAGCCAGACGGATCGGGGTCTACCTGGACCAGCAGGTGGGGGTCCTGGCCTTCTACAGCATCGCCAACAACAAGGCCGGCCTCATCCACCGGCACCAGACGCGCTTCGACGGCGCCCTGTTTCCCGGCTTCAGGTTCTGGTCAGGAGCAGGGTCTGCTGTGACCATCTGTCAACTGGACTGAGCCGTCTCTGACGGATGGTCTCACGGTCTGATCTGCTTCTCTGAGTCAAAATGATGCGACACGGAAACATTTAGCACGAGACAAAATATCCAACTAAATCTGTTTACACGATGTTGTTTGTACCAGTTGATTCTTGTGATGTAAATTTTCTCTCTGTATGTTTTGGAGTAAATAAATAAATAATAGCACATGGTGAGGTTAATTTTAGACATTAGTCTGCTTCTTGACAGTGCTTCAGAACATACATGAAGACATGACACATACATGACAATCCAAATCATACCAGGTTTTGATCTTGTCAGCCTCCTCTTACATGACTGATGAAGTCACCAGTGACCAGTGGATCTTATCTTTGACTCCTCTGCTCCTGTAACCTGAATGTTTAACCCCCCACCACCACCACCCCCGCCCCCTTCATTCACCACTTATCACCATCTTCAGTTTTCCCAAATGGATTTGAAGTAAAATGTTTCAGCTGTCGCTTGTCGTCCTCTCCATCCCTTCATTGTGTGAGAGCCAGGTGCTAAAAACCTCTGCTGGGAAAGAAAAAGCCGTCAGTCATGTTCAGTCAATGTTATTTTGACTTGAAATTGGACTTTCTTGAAAATAATCGTTTTGAATGAATCCTCCCTGTCTCTTATTTTTGCCAAACAATTCTCGTCAGTTTTCTTCCTTTGTGTTCGTTAGAAATCTGAGACTCTACAGCAACACAATGAAACTGTCCTGTGACACTTGGCGATAACTGCCTGGTGTGTCCTGTCCTGATTGAATAAGAGGGGTCAATTAGATGAATACAATAAGCACTGATGACACAGCGTCTATTGAAGCTTTCGAGGGTGATGTGATTGTTTTATACATGTAACATTTTTTTGAGGAAAGTTTAGCAGACAGAAAATGCAACAATGCAAATTTCATTGGATTCAGGCTGACAAAGCAACTAATAAACACTCTGGATTTTTTAAAATCTGACTGTTGCTCATCTGAACATACATTTTGAACAGCCAACTAAATAGTCACAGTAACTTGTTAACACATGTAAAGGTCCCTGTGAGATTCTGGAAACTCACTAACCCACGTGGCCAAGTCGCCACGCCAGAGGACAGATGATACCTGACCTACATCCTCCGCACAAAGACCCGGAGGGTGTGTAGGTTTGTGTGGCCATGAAGTCCCCACAGAGAAATTAAACTTTGCATGTTCGAGGCCACAGAAAAGCCGCTATAGGCGAAATGAGGGAGGAGCTTTCTGAAAGGCTGAAGGAACCACCTGTTGGCTAACGTATATATATGTACATTCACAGCTATAGCTTGTCATCCTACATCGGTCTGTTTCAACCTGTGCTCCTCTACTCCTAAAGACCTCATCTTCTTAGCAGCATCACCATGCGAGGTAAGATAAGAGAAAAGCATGCGTGATGAGCTGAATTTTCTTTTAAACCACACAGGAAGACATAAGTCAAGAGTTCACAGTTCAGAGAAATGTTGATTTTGATGCCTCAGGATTTACAGCTTCATAAATGTTTGTTTCGTCTCGCAGCTGTAGTATTGCTGTGCCTGCTGGGAGCCGCGTTCGGCGGGAAGCCGTATACTTGGGGTACACCCGGAACCAACACGGGAGATGGAACCCTGGACCCCAATTCAGAAAATGGTAAAAGATCATTCAGTCTGGCTCGACACACACGCTTGTTTGCAGCCGACTCATGTGATTTTGTGTCTTTTTGTGTCCAGTGTGTCTCACGGATCAGGCCTCCTGTGGCTGCTGCCTGATGCAGCAGCAGGTACACAGGATGCAGACGTTTTTCAACATGAGCCTCAACGAGCTGGAGCAGGAACTGACGAAAACCAAGACAATCCTCAACAGCGTCAGAGGTGGGAGACGTGCCAGAGACACAACAGCAGCTCTTTTTCTAACACAGCTTCTTCCTTGTGTGTGACCTCTGTAGAGGGAGAGAAAGTGTCGAAACAGTGTTGACTTCCGGGGTGCAGCGGATTCCTTTCATTATTTTGCTTAGTTAAGGCCATTGGAAGCCTGCTTGTCTTTATTATCTGACCACCTCCAAAACCTTTGATTCGGCTCCTCTTCACCTCCAACTCTTACTCTGTATTTTTGCTGCATTTTAGTGGATTTTTCATTTCACACCAATGTGGATGTAAAAAGGAAACAAATCCAAAAAGTTAGCTTGTCTGCAGGAAGCCAATTAAAATTACTAAAGGGTAAGATACTTTGCTTATTTACAAGATTCAGCTACAGAAACACGAACTCACTGTTTAGACAAAGTGTAAGAAAGAACATCATGAAAGTCACACTTTCACGTCCCATCTTCTAACTTCCTATCATGCCGGTCTCTTCACCTCCAGCGAGCCGCAGTGCTTTCTCCGTGGCGCTGACGAATGACAATAGCCTGAACTGCTTCGGGCCGCACCGCGACGACAAGCTCATCGTCTACAAGCACATCTTCATCAACCTGGGGGAGGGCTACAACGTAGACACCGGCGTGTTCACCGTGCCCCGCTCCGGCGTCTACAGCCTGGCCCTCACCGTCTACAGCGACGCCGGCTCCCCCGGCAACAGCCTGGCCGCCTGCGCCGGCCTGCAGGTCAACGGGCAGCTGGTGGCCGGGCCCAGGGAGAGGAACATGCAGGACCAGGAGGATAGCGCCACCATCCTCGTGGCGCTGCACCTGACTGCCGGCGACAAGGTGGCCGTCAACCTGCCCATCGGGTGCTTCCTCTGCGACGACAACAGCCACTACAACACGTTCACTGGCTTCTTGTTGTATGCCACCGACTAGGCTGGAGGAACGTGGGTGCTTTGCCATTCCCACCGTCAGAGCTTGAAGCTAATACATGGGAAGTCCTCGAAGCCTGATCACAGCTAGCTGCAATGTTCTTAGTGAGATAAGTCAAATTTGAATGTCTGCAGTACGACTCTCCTTGTTCTAGACCAATGGCTATTGTCGTGTCAACACTTCTAAGATCAACGGTGGAAATGCATGCTCTGGATACTTCAAACAAATAAATCTGACATAATGACAAAATACCAGCTTTGTGAAGTTTGATTCTTTCAATTTCCACAATAGCTTTTTAAAACACTGGAAAGGGATATAGTTGGAAAATATTACATACAAAGTGATTGCTGCGGCTCACTTCTGTTGCATCCACTGATCCACCGCATGGCAATCTGCTCAGATAGAGCAGGAAGCACCTCGCTGACAGACCAGTGCACTGTAGCTGTTCCCTCCAAAGGAAAACGCTCTAACATAAAGGAGGCTTTGTCCCAGATGAGAGTCGACACCTGGATAGTGCTGTATCACGGCGTTGGCACGAGTGTCCCTCTTTTGTTGGGTGAAACTTGTTAAAAGGGGGGGGCTCCAGTGATCAAGAGAGACACCTCTGCTAACAAATGGATTGAGTCACACGGGCTGATATCAAAAAACAAGGAGGAGCAGTGCTTGGGGGGGAGGGGGGATGAAATAAAACCAATGGGTTATAAGGGAGGAGCTCCATGAAAAAATATATACAGGTAACTTCCATGGTGAGTCTGCACACTTTGATTGGCCCCATCTACCAGCATGAGAGGTGAGACAAGACGGTGGGATTGAGTTTTAAGGAGGTAGTTGCAGCTTTAAAGCAAAGAAGGACTTTTAAGCATAGAAAAAAAAGATTCAGTTTGGTTTCCGTATTTTCTGACAGAAGGTGCGTCTCCAATTTTGACAAAAATACAAATCAAACATCTCAAATCAATAAGAAAGTTGCAAAGAAGTTAAGCCGTCGCAGATTTTGTTTTTCAAAGTCCTAAAATGAGACTCAAACAGA
>JAUESF010000016.1:10487651-10500941 GCA_032274765.1 Malacoctenus tetranemus | reverse complement strand
CTTCATCTGAAATTGAGCCAATTGTTGAGATCCAGCTTTGAGGGAAAGTGGAAGCGGCGTCTGTCTGTGTGGACTACGTTTGTAGAAGATGGCTTTGCAACTTGATTTCTTAAACGAGAAAGATTTTTGCTGGAAGTGACACAAATTTAGCTCTTTATCATCCTGTTTGAGGTGTCTGTCATCATGATGACACAGAGCAGTGATTTGCAGTGCAGTAAAACTCTTGAACTCGTGAGCTGTGCGCAGACACCGGCTCTCTGGTAAGTTGTGAAATGGTCACGACGAGCAGCATTCTAGAAATCCTTCTTTTGTTGGTGTAGAACGGCAGTGTTACCTTTAGATGAGCTTTAAGGAACAATGGTATGTATCCCTGTATGTTTGCTCTCTTATTGTCAGTTAGCCAAATTGATGCAAGTTTTGACTAAACACTTTGATCGCTTGTTGTTGATCACATTTGCTGCATTACTTGTGATCTTTCACACAGGTGTAAAGAGCTCACACTTTTTGTGTCTGTTTCTTTGTGTTATCTGTGTCTGTGTGCTATGTGTGTGTGTGTGTGTGTGTGTGTGTGTGCGACTGTTCTCTGTCCTTTGTCTCCTCTGTGTGTCTGTGTGTGGATTTGTGCGCACACATATTTGTGCCCGCTTGGTACGGCTTCCTTTTCAGATCCAGCTATAAGGACTGTAACACCCTTCATCTCCCCATGGAGCGCTTCTCACCAGTAAGACGGTTCTCCGACGGTGCTGCCACCATCCAGGCCTTCAAGGCTCAGTTCGAGCAAAGCAGCCTCATTAAGCAACTCAAGCAGGTACAACACACTTGACAGTGTCGAAAGGGAGGGGGGAGGGGGAGGGGTTAAGCATTAGCAGTTTGCCGTGTGTCTCCCAGAAAAGCTGGCAGGCCCTGGTTGCCAAGGAGTTTCTCGATCCACAAACACTGGGATTATAGCTCGTACGGTTTTTCAGGCTCAGTACTGTGATTCACCGATTAGCACAAACGCCTCACAGCGAGAAGCCGGTGTGGGTTTTTGGCAGGTCCACATGGATGCTTCTTTCAATTCAAAGTCATGCTCGTCGGCTCGATTAGAGAATTAGCTGTAGGTATGATTCAGTGTGCATCAGCCTGTGACTGTCTGGTGTTTAATGAGTGACCTGTAGAGGGTGCCCCCCTGCCTTTCAACAAATGTCAGCTCAAATCGATTAAGCCCCCTCAATCCTAATTGTGGAATAAGTCGGATATTTTTTTACTGGGACTGTTTTGTTTTTCCCATCTAATAAACTGAAACGATGATGTTGTCAACAGGAGTATGTTGTAATTTACACTTTTGTAAACACCAAGTCCATTTGTCTCATTTTGTCCAAACAATTCTGTGCAGGCCTGTAGAAGACAAGTTTGTTAATGTTTTTAAAAACGCAGAAATGACCAGTAACATTTAGCGTTGTCTTGTGAGCGAATCTATACCTTTTAGGTGACGGTTCAGTGATGTTGCGGTGCGCATGTCGGATTCGATCAAATGCATGTATGGAAAGCAAATCAGTGTGGAGACAGTGCAGGAATTGTGACACTTCGCAACCAGTAGATGCAGATTGAACTCTTACTCATCTCTTGTACTTCAATCTGTGCTTTTGTAGACACGGACAAAATACTCTCACGCTGCAGAAAGTGTGGGAGCAATCACTCACTTGATATGAACGCTTGAAGATCCCCATTCTCTGGCTGACGCCAGCGTTCCTGTTCTCCATATTCTGTCCTTTGTCCTCTCAACAGAAACTGCCGAGCTTCAGTGTGACAGCTAATGAGAGAGGCAGCTTGTGCACTCGCTGCGTTCATGATTCTCCAACAGATTTATATTTACACTCATTGTGGATTCAAAAAGAAATGAACTCCAGTTGCTCTTATGAAGCTGCAGGGCATAGCTGTTCATCTTTGAATCGCTGTCAGACCACGAGGAGCTTCGAATATAAAAACATGACATTGAAGATGCTATTCTCTGAGCAATGAGGAAATAATATGCCTCCATGTAACATCGCCACAGTGGAAAATCTCTGTGGAAAGACAAAGGCCAGATTGTGATGCTTAGGACTGATCTATTTGCGCACTGAAGAGGATGTCTGGTGAGGCAGTCGTGTGGTCGGACTAAATGATAAAGGTCGTTTTCTCAGTGTTGAAACACATGTTGGGTTATTTTTTTCCTCCTGTCACACAGGGTAGAACCACCACTTAGTGTTGCAAAGGGAGCATTTGTTTGTCAAACTGACCACTGCTGAATACATCTGTGGGAAAACTCTGGTTAATCTTAAAAACTCTGTTTATGCAGCCCAGTCCAAACATGATGAGGGGTTTCTTTTTTTTCGACCTTTCCTCAGAGTCATTGACGCACTAACCACCAACCTGATTTTCTGGCCTTTTAGTTATCAAGAGATACTCAAAGACCAAACGCGTTCATCCAGTTAGAGATTTGTTATTAGACAACATTTGCACACTTCAACTTGACTGTAAACCTGACACCAAACTGAGTCTGTTGTGTGTCTGAAGACAAAAACAGTGCGCTTCTGGAAACATCACATCATCGACAGTGACTCTGCGATGAGATTACTTCACTCGGTAGGAGGCGAAGGGAGGCGGAGGAATAATCATCGCGTTCGCAGCGGGCGCCTCATCTCAGGTGTGCGAGACGTGCCGGGATTACCACGAGTTCCTCGGGTTTACAAAGGTTAATAAGGTTAGAGGAGAAATGAAGGCGTGCACGACTCATGGACGGGTGACAAAAACAAAAACAAAGGCCCGTTTGCCTTTCTGTCCGTGCTGAGGGTGACGCAGTCACACCGGTGCAGAGTTCCTGCAGAGCCAGACCACTTAGAGGGTTTTTTTGCTGTCATTTTTTCCCTTTTTAATGAAGTCCTTCCACCTTGAGGGGAGTGGTCTCTTTGAGGATGACAATGCCTCCATCTATGGGGCAAAAGAGGTCACTGAATGGTCTGAGAGTGAAAATGACACGAGTCACATGCTGTGGTCTGAGAATTGTGAAATTACTGTGAATTAAACTTCAAGTTGGCAGATAGTTTGATGAGCTTTGAGGTCATAGTTTGTTTTTGTCTTTTTGAAAATGCGTTTGGACTAAATACTTTAAAACCAGACAACCACTATATTCATCCCATTTGCAGCAGGTGATTGAGCCACACTTGTGCTCTGTACAAAAAGGAGCTTTAAGCACTTTCAACACCATAAGTCTTACTTAGTCAAAGAGATAAGGATCATTAGCTCAGGCATCAGCTTAGTGCTCTGAGTGCACCTGTGTTGTTGCCATTTGAGCAGTTTTAGGTTAGCAGCCAGCAAGGTGTGAAACTGATGTATCACCAGGAGATGCAAAAGTGTTTCCTTGTACCACTACACACTCAACTAATTACACAGAGCAGAATTAGCATCCAAAGTGTGAGCTAAGTCTCAACAGTTGGGATTATTACCAAGATGGCAATTTCTTTTAAATATTGTGGGCCTCGGCGTTAATAGATCATTAGGTATGCTTGATGAGCTTACACACAAGCTTGCAGTGTTCCTCGAATTGCTTTTTGATTACTCGAGCTTGTGCACATCGAATATTGCGCTCGTCTGTGTTCCCACCAGGAGTGCGAGCAGCTTCAGAAGATGTACGCTGCCCAGCAGGATGAGCGCTTCCTGGAGCACACCCAGCAGCAGCATATCCTGTACCAGCAAGAGCAACAAATCCTCCACCAGCAAATCCAGGTACTCAACGCTGACATACAGTTGTGTTAAAGTGGTGCAAACACAAAGCACCAGGAGGAACTGGCAGCATCCTTTGGCACTTTAAGTCAAGTCCTGAAGAATTGTGATAATTTATCTGCACTGTATGTCATTGCAGAATGAGAATATTTGTATAAAGAGTCTTGAAAAAAGCTCTTTTATCTTCCTAATTCTGTCTGAAAGGGAAGTCACTCACCTTTATTTGAACTGTTCTTTCTCAAAGCAATATTTCAGTTTCACAGACCTAATTTTGGAGTTGTGATGATTTTCAGTTTTCCTCCCAGAGGCTTGGCTTTCCTCTATCATGTCTTCATTAATGTCTTCCTCTGCTGGACATGATCTGTAATCATCAGCTCTTATGAGGCTTTTTTTTTACTTGAAACCTTTTCAGGCTCTTTCATGAGGTGACTGTATTTGCTCCCAGATATTTCTGCACACCTGTTCACTGGGGTTTGAGATCAAGCTAAAAATGTGACACCTGCAGATTGTCGATAATTACCCGTCAGCCTGATGTCTTCCATTGTTACACTGAGTGTGTGTTGCATGGAAATGGCATAACAAGAGGTTTAAGTCTCCTTATAATGACAAGGAATTGCATGAGAAAATAATAGAAACCACGGAGCTGCCATGTAGAAACATTGTGCCGTGAATAAAGCAGCTTCATTCTGTTCAGTCGTAATTTTGTTTTCACTCGATCAGTCTGATTATAATCTTCTTTACCTGCAGGGTCTGTCTTTAGGCCATGGAGAGAGCCAGCCCAGTCACCTAACCCACCAGCTCCAGAGGTACACACACACACACACACACACACACACACACACACACACACACACACACACACACACACACACACACACACAAAAGCAAGCAGAGATTACTCATCAGCTTTTGAACGGTAAACAGTGAACCCGATACCGCGGTGCAGCGTTATCGACTGAGTGTTACATCACTGTCATATCTCTCTTTTCTCCTCTCCCGCTCCGTCCCGTCCTCCCTCAGGTTGCGTATCCAGCCCTCCAGCCCTCCGCCAACACATCCCAGCAACCACCTCTTCAGACAGCCCAATCAGAGTCCTCCGCCTGGCACTGCAGGCATGATGCAAGGGCATGGTTAGTAAAAGCATTGCTACAGTGCCTTATGTGTTGTTGGAGTCGGTGGAGTGACTGAGCAGACCACCGACAATGAGAAAACGACTTTTACCCCCTGAAATTCTCGACTTTTAACATCAACATCTTACTGAATTGTATCAGTTTTATTAGTTGAAATCCTGAAATTTTGCACGTGAAACATCATCTTGGCTCAAACGATCCCATCAGTTCGGCGTCCACTAATGACTCCGTTGCTTCTACAGGAGGTCAGTCGTCAGTGCAGTACCAGCACGGTGCTCCAGCGATGTACCAAGGCCAGAGCGGCAGCCCACCTCCCACAGGCCTGTCCCGAGTCACTCTGCCAGCCAATCCGCAGGCAGCATCTGCCCGCCCTGCTGTCCCGCTGGCACAGGGTGTACCTCAGCAACAACAGGTGACTGTGAAGGAGCAACCAAATTACTGAAGAGGGACATTCAGATACTTTTTGTTGATGCTTAATTTGTTTAGCAGCAATTGAATTTTTTTTTGGTGGGCGGGTTGTTTTTTGTAAATGGTGAGATGACCTTCTGATGCTTTGGTTGTGACCCTGCAGGTGACCATTCAGGTGCAGGAAGTGGAGCTTGGAGGCGGGGCACAGAGACAAGGTGGCTTTTTGGCCACGCCGGGAGGACACAGAGTCCTGGGGAAGCAGCTCAGCGCAGACAACGCTGAGACGCACAGGTGACCCCGCCCCTTCCAACTGCATCACCACCTCCCTCTGATGGTGCAACCTCTTCCATGGACTCATTCTGTCTGTTCTTTGCCTTTTTTTTTTTTTTTTTTTTTAAAACCTTTTCTACAACCCACTCACAACAATTACACTCATACTCACCTGTCGTATGTTTCTGTTCATCCTTTTGTCTCTTCGTTTTCAATCTCTGCCATATGTCATTTTTTCAGTCACTGTCCATTGAATCTATAGATCTGAACTCTGTTGCTCAGGCCTGAAGCCTTGTGTGTGTGAGAGATGTGATGTGAGAACCAATACGTTGTTTGTTAGCACTCTTGAAAATTTAGTGTGACTCATGGGACTTTGCTGAGAGGACTTCCTCAAACACTCCGCCTAAGTGTATCTGGGTGAGTTATGCCTGAGCTGCCCAAGTAGGAGAGCAGTCGTCATGTGACCCCTGACATCATCGCCATCATCCCACAAACAGATTCTTGTAGCCAGGATCGGCTTCACTGAGAGAAGCTCAACAATTATGATACGCACACTTGATGAAAGTGTGTCCTTTGGAAATGCCTTCTCACCTCTCAGTGAACACTTGAATCTTGACGAGACTGAAGTGTTTGCTAGGCTGTCTCTGTGGTGCTCTTCCTAGATTGTTAAAAGTTCAGCAGAGTGTCTGCGTTCTTCCCCGTCTTGTTGCTAACCTCCCTCTGCTCGTCTTCCTCCTCAGTCGCAGCCTTGGCCGCTTCACATCGGCCTACGACCAGACCCAGTTCAACCCCCACCTCTTCTCCGGAGACGCCGCCTCCCGGGGGCCCTCTGGAGTGGTCGGCTCCTACAGTCCATACTTGCAGGGAGCCTCTCTTAAGGTGCCCGGCCTGGAGGGCTACCAAAGCGGAGTCGGGGCCAGCGGCTACGGTGCCCCCTCTACACTACAGCAGGCTCTGCTCTCCCCAACCCCCTTGGACTACCGCCCCCCGCAGCAGCATGTCACTCCCACCCTGCAGGGCCTCCTGTCCCCCCGCCATTCTTTAACGGGCCACGCCGATCCCAGGCTGCCCCCGCAAGACCTGGCCGCCTTGCTGAAGAGGCAGAGCCCCCGGCCGTGCTCAGCGGGCCCAACGCCACCCAGCGGAGCGCCGCAAGAGTATGGAGACATGCTGCTCCTCCGCCAGCTGAGCCAAGGGGAGAGCTTAGATCCTCCAGCACCGCAGGGGGCCTCCGGAGGGCAGCACTATCACCACCTCCTCCAAATTCGACCACCAGATGTTCCGCCCCAGCAGCATCCAGCACAGGCGCCGTGCCCCAGCTTACCGCACTCGGAGAGCATGGAGGAGGACGACGTCCCGGCCGGGTACCACCACCCGCATGAAGGCCTGCTCGCCAAGGCAGGAGAAGGACATGAGCTCCTGGGGCCTCCTCGAGGAGGAACTCCGCCCTACAACTCGCCCACACACAGACACGCAGGCTACATTAGGAACGCTCCAGCAGCTAGAGGTAACAGGTCATCGATGGAGCTGAAATCTGAACTGAACTAATTTGAACTACTGCAGTCATCACAATAAAATGTATTTATTTCAACCTCCTGGATGTTCATGAAAATGTCATACTTGTTATTTTGCTGTGTAGAATCTGAGCATGTGGAGATCAGGCCCCCAGGACAGGCCATGGAGGTGCCTGACCATAATGGTGTTGGTTATGCACGAGGTCCCCAAGCTGAGGCCTACAGGTCCAGAGGGCAGCTCCAGCGCCACCACACCATCCAGACCTGTGACGATGCCTATGTGAGTCCACACACACCACTGCATCTCCTAATGCCTCCTGTGGTTTGGATGCAGGGCCTTGGGAGAAAATCAATCAGATTTGTTTACCTTCCCAAAAAAAACAGCCGCATGATCCAACAATGCAAAGATGCAGGCTGTAATAATTGTGATATGAAAGCCTTTGCTGCGCTGCACTACGCATCCTGCTCTGCAGAGGGCGCTCAGTAGGGGGAATCCTGGAGCAAACAGGCCATCGTCTGTCTGAAAGAATCTTCAAGTCTTGTTCAGTTTCTTGCTTTTGTGAAGTCGCCAACACATTGTTGACAAACGTCACCTTGTTCGGTCTGAAACGTGCACAGGACCAGGCAGAGCCGATGTCTGGGATGAGCCTGCTGGCTGGGAAGGCGCTGAGCTCCGCGCGCATGTCCGACATCCTCAGCCAGACTTCGCTGACAGGAAGCCAGCAGCTACACCAGCGGGAAGAGTCAGGTCAGCCACAGATGTCCCGTTTTAAAACATTGGCAGGTGTGTTTTTCCTGTCCTGTTCCACACCGCTGAGCGTCGTGTGTTTTGTTTTTCTCGAGCAGTGTGTGATGCGGAAGGGGAACTCCACGCAGCTGCCTGCTACCCCTCGTCATGCACCAGTGACATGCTCCTCAGCTACAAGCCCCCTGATCTGCAGTACAGCATGGAGCAGGCAGGGGTTTAGCACAGGTATGCACGCAGTCATGCATTGGATCTTTCCTAAGATAAGAGCGCTAGAAGCCTGGAGCTAATGCTAACTGCATAGGGAACTACAGACGGTGACATTGAATCACCGTCACATACGCAGAAGTACACTTTACCTGTCGTGCCACAGTAGATCTAACTGATACTGCTAAGTGAAGCAGCATGCTGAAGCTCTCCCCCCTTTCTCTCTCTCTCTCCCCCCTCCCCCTGCAGGACGGGGTGCATCCTGTGTACATCGGTCCATATCAGCCATCCTGAGTTGTGTTGACTTGAGTCGAGCAGCATCACGCCAAACCACCGTCGTCTGCCCAAGCGGGGGCGCTCTGTGTCCCATCTGTCTGTCTCCATCTGTCCTCGGCAGGGCAGGGCGGCCTGCGCCGTAGAGGGGGTGGGTGGGGTGGGTGGGTGTAGACATCTGAGGGGGTGGGGACGGGTGCAGGTGAGGGGAATTGAAGGTTTAAAGGCCAAAGTGTCAGCTTCTCCTGTACAGACACCCAGCATCCATCAAGTCCTCCCTCTCACCGCGCACCCTGAATAAACGGGGGGTGGTCCCAGCCCTCCCCACCACCTCCTTTGTTCTCCTCCTCTACCAAACCTGGGCGAGCCCTCCCTCCCATTCTTTCTGACCCCCCCCTACTTACAGTCCCCGACCCAAACCAACCCGTCCCTTGTACCCCAGCTGTCGGCATACTTCATCATGTGCCTCACAGTGTCAATACAGTTACTACAGCAACACACACACACAGCTGCCACAAACCCAAAGTATTCGTGTGGCCTGTGAGTGGAGATGCAGCTCAGCGTGCTTGACTGAAGCAAAAAGTGGGGGGCGAGTTCTGGTTGGAGGTGAAGGGGGGGTGATATGAAGTTTGATCTGCTCCTGCCTTCCTCTCTCTCTGTTCTTCTCTATCCCTCTTTCTGTACTTCCTCCCTCCCTCCCTCCCCCCCCTCCCTCCCTCCTTTTTCCTCCCTTCCCTGCTCTCTGGCAGCAGGTCATTCCAGAGTGGGCTTCTATTTCAGCAGTTGCAGCAAAGACAGCCCCCCCCTCTTCTGTTGTATTCGCCCAGGTGTGTGGCGGGTGTTTTGGGTCAGGCTCCAGCTGGGCAACAAAACAAGCGCTCTATCCAAAGTTGGAGCTCAGTGACATCGCACAGGACAAACCAGCTCTTTTTGTCTTTTTATGTTTTTGTTTTGCATTTGTTTTCTTTTTGTTGTTCTTTATTTCAAAATTCATTTCTATGGTTAATGTCCATGTTGGAAGTTATGGTCAATATTGTTCCTCTTTACTGTTATTACTGTTTTCTGTAAAGGAAGTTTTATGATGATGAATATTATTAATATTGTTATTAAAGGAAAACAGTTCTGTGTTGCAAGGACGACGACATTGTTCTTTGATGACTTGAGTAAATTCTGCACTTTGGGTTCAAGCTATCCTCTGTCTGTTTCCTCCTCCTCCTCCTCCTCCTCCTCCTCCTCCTCCTTCTTCCTCTCTCTTTTTCACACTGTATCCCCTCTTCTTCCTCCCCCCAACCAACTCCGGCTCCCTTGTGTCTGCCACCCCCCCTCCCCCCACGTCAGTGGCCGTGTGTTGCATTGTGGGTAGTTTTACCATACATTTGCTCCTTTTTCTTGTACAGTGATGCCATGTATAGAACGCTATTGCAATTTCTGTATGAAAACGTTTCTCTTTTGGTTCCTTTTTTGTTTTGTTTTTGTTTTTAGATGTTGTCGGGAGGCTTTTTTATATTGGTATTGTTTATCATTTGTATTTTTGGATGTCTTCAGAAATGTTTTCACTTTTTTTTCTGTCATTTTATGAACCGTTGAGATTTCTAGCCAAAAGAGGACAGAGAGAAGAGAGACGGCGCTCTTTCTGTGTCGTTTAAAGAAAAGAAACAAAACAAGCGATTGTTCTTATTTGTTTTAACATTATTCTATCGAGACACTTGAATAAGAGGAGAGTAATTATTTTGTGTTGCTTTGGAAAGTATCATTTCAATGGATGTTGTTGTGACTGTCTGACTTCTCGTCGATGTTGGGCCTGTTTTCTGTTCTAACGGGGTAGTCGTGGCAGGCTATACAGGGTCATGGGGGGAGGGGGGGTGTTTCGGGGGGGCTTTGTCTGGAGTCGGTTCGGGTGCTACAGAGACTTTAAAAAACTCCTTTCGAGAGGTTTGGGCGGGGGGAAAAAAAGAAGATAAAAACAAAAACAAGAGACACAAAACAAGGGAATAACTTGTATAATAGCTGACATATCATCCTGAACATCACAGGAGCGGAGACGGACGAACCCCTCCACCCCCCACCCCTGCTCCTCGCAGTTTCTCTTTTCTCCCTCCTGCTGCCTGCCCCCCCCCCCTCCTCCTCGTCTGCTGTGGTCCTCCACGCTGCCTTTCACCTGCATCAGCTTCTGGTCAGACGGCGCCTTACGGTCACGGCCCCTTCCCCGTCGCCCATCCCTCCCCACCAAGCTGTTACAGTGACGACAAAGGCGGAGACGACTCCCTATTGGTTGCCCCATTTTTTTTTTTTTTTGCTCTTTTTTGGTCTCTCGACGTAAGAACCAGAAGAAGGCTGTGTCTCCTGAACTGTTAGCAGACCCCTTCGCGG
The DNA here is from genome assembly GCA_032274765.1 of Malacoctenus tetranemus. Lineage (NCBI taxonomy): Eukaryota > Metazoa > Chordata > Actinopteri > Blenniiformes > Labrisomidae > Malacoctenus > Malacoctenus tetranemus. Next base: position 10,490,283 of record JAUESF010000016.1, on the reverse strand, counting down.
TGGGATACACCTGGACCCCCACCCCCTTCAAAACTATAAAAAAGGGAAACCATTGAGGAGCTGACCAGCGGCTACACACTGAGGGCCACAGCAGAGGACTGAACTCCTCTCCCTTTTGTTCCTCCCCCTGTTTTTTGGTTTTGAACTCTGCTTCTCGTTCAACCCTTCGCCCACGAGATACTCCCAGATCACCCAAGAGACAGCGGCGCGACCCCACCAAGCTCCACGTGGCCGCGAGTGAGACCAACCCTATCTGCCGACATGCGGCCGGGAGCTGTGGGCAGCGCCACGCGGTGCCCCGCGGTGCCCCGCGCTTCACGCGCGCTTCTACTGGTCCGTCAAAGGACTTGGCAGGGAAGTTGGTGCGAGGCTCTCTCTCATCATCAGTCTGTCAGAGACGGTCGAGTTGATACGATTTGTCGATCTGATGCAAGACATTCCAGTTGTTGGAGAAAGAAACAAAAAGGTTTGGTCAATGACAAAATGTTACAAGCAACTGCTGTTTTCTACCAATGTTACAGTGGGACTGTGATCTGACGTGTGTGAGGCTCTCTTTCATTCCAACCCGCCACACCTTCCAGCTCTCATTCGTTCCTCCTCCAGGCCTGTTGTTTTCCTCTTCTGTTCTGTTTTGTTTTGTTTCCTTCATATTGTTTACACCAAGCCAAATTTGAGACCTGGGAGAGGAAAGATTGAGCGCTGTTTGGAAAACAAAGAAGGGGAACGGTTGGAATGGAAGAGGTGCCGCTGTCTCACGAAGCAACGACCCCCCCCCCCTCCTCCCCCCAGTAGGTAATGCCAAGTTGAGACCAGTAGCGAGCGGTTTCCCACCCACGTGCGTGGAGGACGGGACAGAGACGCGCCGGACGGAACGCGCTGCACGTGGTTGCTTTGCACTCATCTTCTGCCTGATGGCGGCTCCCCCTCCTCTTCTCCTGTCTTAAACTCTTCCATCCCTGACTTGTGTCGATTCTCTCCATCCCAGCAAGCCAGCTCTCTGCTCTACTCCTGGGTTTGTTTATTTTTTTTTATTATTATAATTTTTTTTTTAGCTTCATTTCTTTCTTTCTTTTTTTTTTTCTTATGGTTCATTGTTTTGTCATTTTTTGTTGTTTTTATGTTCATTTCTGTTGAGTACAAAAATACTAAAGTGCAACAACGATTAAAAAGAATATCAACCAAACTGAGATGAATAAATAAATATATATAAATAAATAAATAATTTAAAAAGGTTTAGTTTGTGGGCTTTTGTTCTTATTAAAGACAGTTCATAACAGACAGATTTGTCAGGGCTTTGAAAATGCCCCTAAAAAAATGTAGGCCTTAAAAGAAAGCCTAAATGATTTTAAAACAGGTTTTAATCTCTTATGTTTGTGTTTAAATGCTCCATGAGATGAAACGATGTCACTTCGCTCTCTCAGCAGATCGCTGCACTCTTGATCTCTTGATTTTATGAATATTTCCAGGAAAGTTGCTTTGTAGCTCAGTCGTCTTTTTTTTAAGTAGAAACATTTCACCATATTTTATTTATTACGACAATGTAACGACACCTGAAGGCAGTAATGTGCCACAGCTGTAATATCCAGGTGTTGAAAGCAAAAAATAATGTTATGAACATTGTAGTGATGTTCAGACACTGAATTTAATTGGGCAAGTCGTTCCTCATTGTCCCCTTCCAGACACTCTACAGTCATTAGACGGAAGGTGACTGCACTTGGACTCTGTTCCTATTCCACTCTGATTACTGATCGACTTCCTCTTTTAACTCGGATCTACCTCACTCATTCACAGCCGTATCCAGGTCTTACAACAAATAGTTAAAAAAACAAAACTGTCACACTGTGGTCGACTTCTTGGTTTACGTGCCTTGTTCAGTTTTCTTTCGATTGTTTTTTGAGCATTTTGCCTGAAAAACATTAGAAAAAAATAAGTCTCCTTAAAAAGGAGAAATAATGAATGCGACAACATTCCAACGTTTGGTAAATTCTGCTTCACACTGATTTGAAGGACGTCTAAGGGTCAAAGAGCAACGTTACAGTGAACACTCGGCCAGTAATTCTGTTGCTAACTTTTCAGACGCTTCCTGCATAAAATGCTGTGAAATCAGAAGGGTCGGAGACATGAAAGCAGTCGAGGTGAAGATGGTTTCATGTCACTTTTCTTTACTCCTCAGCTAAGTCACCTTATGCAGGAATTTCATGTACGTCTCGGTGGATACAAACAGCTGACTGAAGCTGAAGAGGAAGGATGATGGTTCCTCTCACAAGGACATCGGTTCGATCCAGTGCTGCTTGGTGAGACACAGAATCCTGCAGTAGCTCCCTCAGGGACAGCATCTTGCATGACAGCTCTGTTACTCTGTGTGTGTGTGTGTGTGTGTGTGTGTGTGTGTGTGTGTGTGTGTGTGTGTGTGTGTGTGTGTGTGTGATCACACTTGCCCTTACGTTTTGTCCTACACCATTGGTGTCATACATGCACCCCAAAGACTGGCCCCACTCAGGGTTGAATCTTTCCAAAAATTGCAAATTATCAAATAGAAAAATACAAAAACACACGATTTTACAATGATTAGGGCTATATATCATATATATTCTTATTTTGTTCAAATGTTAAAATGTTTGATCAAAATCAT
>JAUESF010000016.1:10458020-10468975 GCA_032274765.1 Malacoctenus tetranemus | reverse complement strand
CACACACACACACACACACACACACACACACACACACACACACACACACACACACACACACACACACACACGCGCCTCTCTTCACTTCACCATAAAAACCCAGGACTTTACGACCCATTCTCGTTATTCCTGATGCTGCTGTCATCAGTGTAAACATCTGGATGCTACACTGGCAGACGCGGCAGATAAGATGGTGACTCGAGGTGAACTCCCAGGAGGCGGAGCCTTTTTTTCTTTTTTCCATTCCCGACTCACGGCTTCAAGTTGAGGCAATCAGAGCCGCCGAGCGCTGGCACGTCGCTCACAAAGACTTTAATTTTGTCTTTTAATGACGGGCGAGGAGTGTTATAGATCTCCTCCAGACGTTTTCACTGCATTGGAAGTCTTTCATCAGTGAGATATAGAGTACGAGGCAGCTCTGAATAAGGACTGAATGGGGATTTAATCACTCGCTTATCTGTTTTCTTTCCATTTAAATCACAGAAAATTCACGTTTGCTGTAGTTTGTTTTGTGTTCTGTTGTGTCAATAACAAACAGTGAAACTGAAAACAGAGTTACCATTAAAGATAGAAAGAGGAAATTTCATATTAATTTCAAATATAAGTAAACTAGAAAGAAAACACACAGTAATCAAAGTAGAGTTTACTTGTAGGAAAGGAAGCGGAAACATTTTCTCTTGGATTTAAAAACATTCACTTTGTTTGGATTTCTTCGCTGTGGACTCGTGCAAGTTTGTGTCCAAAATAAAGGAGGAAATTCAGAACGGAAGAAAACAAACAAATCAAACATTACAGTAAGTGGGTCAGTGTAATTAGGTTAAATGCACAAGCAGTATCAGGCCCGACTGTGGCCGTGCCCTCCTGTTCAGAGAAAAAATAACTTGACGGTAATAAGCTGTGAAAGCTCCCTCTCTCTCCCTCTCTCTCCCTCTCTCTCTCTCTCTGTCTCTGGACGCTGGGTGTGGTCGGCACTGGGCGGGCAGGATGTCCAGTTATAAACAAGCGAGCAGCCTAAACTGGACAAAAAAAAGGAAAACACCCCAAAAAAACACTTTGTGCTGGACTGCAAGAATGGACGGACAAACAAGCAAACAAGCAGGCGGCTTTATCTTATCAGAGTGGGGCAGACTGCAATTACCTAGAAGAATACTTTATCCATAATTTCGTTATCCTCCGGCTCCACCCGTTCACACACTCGACCCGCCCGCCCTCCTCTCGGTGCCACCCGCTCCCTGCTTATTTATCCCTCTTCGCTTCCTGTGAACGAGAGTGACTCTGCGCGCTCATGTAACGGCACGCATCCTCTTTGCCAATTAGCGCCTGTTAATGGGTTGATTAAGAAGCGATCATGTACTTTTTAAACATGGGGACAAATTAGTAAATGAGGCAGTGTATGTGGCGCTTGGTGAACTGTCACTTTGCTAATATCCATTCTGGCTTCAAAAAGGCCTAATTAACCCTAATCAGCTCAGTTTGCGTCAAAGGACGGTGCAGTTAAAAGGGCGTTTTTTTCTCTCCCTCGTTTTTTTTAGTTGCTCAGAGGAGATTAGCAGCGCTTGCTTAAATTCATGTACCGTGAGTAGACTCGGATGAGTGCAGAGATGTGAACCGAGGCCATGCTCTCGCTCCTGCTATGCGAAGATGAATCACTTCAGAGCAGACTTTGAAACAATTTGGTGGAGGAAGAGGAGCACTTGACCGGGCCGTTCCTCTGATTCGCCCTTAACTCTGTGATCTCTGAAATAAACCAAGAACAAATAAGAGTCTAAACTCGATCGTCGGTTCGTCAGTTACATTCGAGCTTTTTTTCCCTGCTGAGACGAGCTGCTTTCAAACCATTTTTAAAGGCTGGAAGCAAAATCCCAGCTGCCACACGTAGGCAGCAGCGCTGGAAAACAAACTGCACATGTGCAACGTTTGCCAAGTCAGTAATTTGCAACTTTACCTCTTGGCATCATTTAGTGACACATTGAAGTGATAAATCCAACGGTTAGAACGCCTGACTGCCAATTAAACTCACTGTAAAGCTGAACTTCCCTGAAAACCTCCACAGTCGCTCCCTGCCACTCGTTTCCAACCACATCACATCCACCCGTGCACCACATGTGGATTTTTTTTTAACTTGTGTCCTATTTGCAGGAGAGTAAAACAGGGCAAAATGTATTATAATGTGCTAAATGAAGACATCAGTCCTAAGTTTTAAAAGATTTTCATAAGTTCACAATGTTTTCTGTCCAACAGATGAAAAAAATCCATATTTGTGTTGAAACTTGAGAGTAGTTATTACTATGATCTGAAGAATCTGAAGAGATCTCAAGCAAAAGGAAGAATGTTTGTGATGGCAGTTCAAATAGTTGCACTAAATGTCCTTTATCGTTTGCTATAAGCTGGAACATCAATAAAAAGGAGTCAAATCAACAAGTTCCCCTGAAAGGTGTAATCACAGTATGGAGGATTTATCACTTGGAAATCACAATAAAGGAATAATGCACAGGAAAACAGTCGCTCTGGCTGTAGCTGAGCAACATGGAACAACTGTAGCCGTGTGAACAACAAGCTGGAACAACATGGAGGAACAACAACAACCCAAAGTTCTGAGTCACAACAACTAGAACGTGCCTCCTGATCCCGGCGTGTCTCCGCGGTCCGCTCTTTTTCACTTCACTTTTCTGGCCTGTAACCACGGGAACGTGACGTGTGCTCGCACACGGTCGTCATGGAAACCAAACCGCCCTGCTTCATTGTTGCAGATGGCTGAGCGAGACGGCAGTCGGTGTGAACGCGGTCTCGGCCCATTCGCTTGCACTCCGCCCCCTCCTAATGCACACTTTGGGCACACACGCAAACTGATGTCCGAGCACCTCTTGGTTCCGCGGAGTGCTGGTGTTTATGTTTGGAGTTGTAGGTGAAACTACAGGAAGTTAATTTCTCCGCACTTTTGGGCTTTTGGCCCTAATCAACCTTTAGTTCAATGTTTAGGCTCCCTGGTGGCTCAAATTCATCTGCGAGGGTTTAAAACACACACGCGCACACACACACACACACACACACACACACACACACACACTCCGACACGTCTGCAGAGCAACCAGGGAAGCTGTCATTAACTGACTGTGCACATCCATCCAGCGCTGATCTTATCTACCTAATGAATATCCAAAATGAAGCCTGTATAATCCACCAACCTCGGTGTGTGTTTTTCGCGGCACACAACCCGGGCGGAGGGAGAAGCAGCAGAGAGCCAGAGCAGACTCGGCCTGCCCCCCCCCTTTGAAGTGCGTCCAACAAAGCACTATGCGATCTGCAAAGGTGGACGTTTTTTCCCCGACTGCGTGCCCTCTGCCTGTATTGCTCGTATACGACCGCTCCCAGGTTTCATCGGGCTCATTTAAAACACATTAGTGTGTTGGTGCGCTGTCAGGGGCTCCGGTGATGAGAGAGAAGCGCGCCTGTTTAATGCCTGGAGGGGGGGCGGGGGGGCGGGGGCCGTGTCTGGTCGCCCCACTCTCTCATCCCGGCCCACAGGAAGCGTTCTGCCGGCCTGATAAGGAGCCCGAACACAGAGCCCGAGCAGCAAAAAGAGCCCCCCCCCCGACATTCGCCCAGCAGGCTCCTGTCTTAATTCACAGCGTGACTATAAGGCAGAGGTCACAATATGACTCAATTCTGCCCTCTTATCCTGCACCTTCTTCAGTATTTCTTGGCAAGTTAACTCAGCTCATGTTACGCAGCTCACGCCTTCAAATTGGAAGCTGTCGTGCTTTCTTTCTTCTGCAGGGCTGCATCCCCCCCCAATCTCCCCCCACCCCACCCCTGTTCCTGCCCTTTTATCCTGCTTCTTTACCTTTGGCTTGTTTAGTGGTGAAGCTTCTCCCAAGTAACACTGGGTAAAGGTGGGATATCCAAACTCTGCACCTCTTTACTGCGGCTGTAAGGCGACAGAGTCCCCCCCCCCGCCTGCCAACATCTCGTCCGATGCATCATTTGTACGCGCTATAGCAAAGTATATTTATCTATCGGCAGAAACGTCGTATCCCCTCTAAGACTAATGTCTCTGTATGAAATCTGCTGACGACCAACAAATGCAACACTAACTCCAGAAAAAAAAAGTCAGGGTAAAAATGTATCCGCTTGAAACGTCCAAACATTTTTAATGGAAGGACGAATACAAACAAATATATGAAAGGTTGTTTTTGCCCACAGCAGCAGCATTTCTTTTCCACTGTTTACCATGAGACTAATGTGCCTTTTTCCTGTCGGACTGAGACTGTGGGCTAAATAAATCATTTAGAATAAAAGGCAAATAAATGAGCAGGGTTCACTGAGTTTTTCCTCCCTCTTTGCACTAATTGTTAACCTTTGCAGAGACATCTGCATTTCCTGGTTTCCATATACAGGGAAATGTGGTTGGTTTCTTTTGCTCTGTTTTAATTTGAATACATTAGGTAAAGCAATATGAGTCGCCTCGTGCCTGAATGGACACAAACAAAACTGCCTCGTCAGCTTGTTTTGTGGAGAGACCGTCCCTCATGTGAGACCCCCGAACGGTTCGGAGACTCAGAAACACAACGCATACACACACTGTTTGTGTGTCGGGTTGTTCCATCTGAAATGGTTCATGTACTGAACATCAGAATGATGCTGGACCAGTCATATATAGATGATTTTTATGTGTATTACTGGTAAACTCGCCTCACAGTGGGAGGGGCGCTTCTCCACATTTGTCTGGACAAATTTAGTAACGTATCCTCCTGAATCTGTTTCTATCAGCCTCTTTCAGGTGATATTCAAATCTGGTGCTGCTGGTGTTGCACAGCTCACATTCACTGGAGCTAAAAAAACAGATCCGGTTTAAAAGGAAGGTCATAAGCATTCATAAAAAATGAGCAATCAGATATTTGACGTCTTTTTGGAGAGAAAAAATGAAGGAAAATGTGATGTGAAACTGGTTTTTGTCAGCCATTTCTCAGACAACAAGGGATATTTGAACGATTGAAGGACTGACAACAGATAAAAACATTAGGGGGGGAGTGTGTTCCCTTCCTATTTGGTATTTAAATAACATTCTGCGTTTTGAGGGGGCTTAATTCCTTCGCTGCTCTCAGGTGATCTGCTGAGCCCACAGATGGCTCCTCCGTCAGGCCGGCATGTCTCCGACAGTCTGCCTTCTCATCACTTCCCTGGCTCGCCGCGTGTGCGCTCCTCGTATGGCGTGTGTGAACGATGATGGGACAATTCTTGGCCACCGCTGCCGCGCGCAGCCTCGGCAAGCGCGCCACAGATGGATAACCTGCTGTGCGCCTGGGCTGCCGGCTTTAACAGGGCGAGACGTGACTTCCCCATTATGATCGGATGTATAGGGGCTCCCTCTATAAATAGCGCGGCCGTGATAAGTGCGAGTCTGTAAATCCCTGCATGCTCACTGGATCCTGATGCAATGTTTGACGGGTTGCCAGGCAGGAAGTCCGAATTAAACACGCGCCTTCTCGGGGTTCGTGCAGGAACGCCGTGCGCGTCTCTGCGGCGCTCACTTCACTCAGAGGGGGTTCCATCCATCATCACACCGAAGAGCCAAATTGTTGTCAGTACCCTTCCCCTGCTTCCACAGTCCATTTGTTCTCCCTGCTAATAGATCTACTCCAGTGCAAAGATTGATATCGTCTATATCCAGGCACCATACAGCCGGCTTTCAATTTCAGCTCTGTCTCATCTAATAGTTTAGTGAAAGTAGCTATTATTCATGAGGGGGTGGGAGGAGGGGGGGGTCTCGGGTTTGGCCTACTTTCAGCAGGTGAAGAAGCAGGTTGGGTTTTTTTCTTTCTCGCTGACTGATCACACATCTCCCACTTTTAGCATTTGGAGCAGCTTTCGGTTTGCAACGCAGCCCTGCACGCACGCATCCATCGCAGTTTCTTGTGACAACTTCCAAGTTAGCGATCCCTCCTGCTGCAGCGCTGCGTGGGCAGAGGGAAGGGTCACTGGGTGCACTGGCTGCACACGCTCTGAAAGCAGGAGTTTTACTGATGAGGAGGAATCCGCATCTGTTTGCAGTCCGGGCACTTTCTTTCCACTCGCTGCCCGTCGCCTTTCTTATGCCTGTATTGATTTTTTTCCTTCTCCTCCTCCTATACGTGTTCATGCTCTCCGCTCTGCATGTTCCAGGCGTGCTGCAGGTGAGCGGTATACGTATCTCCACGTCGGGGAGTATGGAGGCGGTCAACGGGACAGATGTCCGTCTGAAGTGCACCTTCTACAGCTCGTCCCCCATCAACCCCAACGCCGTCACCATCTCCTGGACCTTCAGACCCCTCACGCAAGGCCGGGAGGAGACGGTGAGTGTCTGTGTTTCTGTTTGCAAAAGAGAAAGAGGGAGAGAGAGAGAGAAAGAAAGTGAGATCAAGCCTCCCTCATTGTGTCAGGGAGCATCCACCCCCACAACCAACCGAGGAGTCGGTGAGTCATCGTGCTCCCCACGGAGCGTCTTCTGTGTATGCACATCGAGAGCAGACATAATAAGAAGCAGCAAGTCTCGCTTTTGCCTTCGGACTCCCGGATAAATTCTCGCTCTGCAGCAGCAGCCTCACTTTCATGACTCTGGGGCTTTGACAGCTCAGCCAATCAGTGTCACCTTTTCGTGGCCTAATCTATTCTTTTTAAAATTCCTCTCGCAGGTGTTCCACTACCAGCAGCGGCCGTACCCTCCCCTGGAGGGCATCTTCAGGAAGCGCATCATGTGGGACGGCGACGTCATGGGCCGCGACGCCTCCATCATCATCCGGCAGGTCAAGTTCACCTACAACGGCACGTACATCTGCCAGGTCAAGAACCCACCCGACGTCCACGGCACGGTCGGGGAGATCAAACTCCGCGTCGTCACCACAGGTCAGCACTTGATCTTTCCCCAATGCAAAATAAAAATCCATGCTTCATCCTGCACAGGTTACCACTGACTCATTTGTTTCCCCTCTTGTCATTACTTTGACAGCTGGAGGAAAAAGTCGCAGATATGTGCAGGAGGCTGTTTTGACACCTTCAAAAATATGCACGTCCTGTATTCCTTCCCGAAGCATGGCTGCAGACATCGCTGCGCTTGAAGCTGTCACAATAATGTAGCGATGTGTTTTTCTGAAAATCAGTGCTAAGATGCAAATGTTCAATAGGCGATATTTCTTTTTCTCTCCAAGAAAGTTGAGCTGAGGCTTCTGGGTTTCATCAATCGTGCTGCGGCGACTTGTTCCAAACCATCATTTCAGTTTCTGGTTTAATGGTGACAAGTGGGAAAGTCAGGAGATCCCTATGATTCACGAGTTTACAGCCTGTTACGAGATTGTTTGCTATCCTTGTTATTCCGGTCTCTGCAGGAGTCGTGAGTTCACCGATTAAGTTTTTCTCGCTTCACGAGCGATGCTGAGAACAGCTACGCTCATGCTTGTGCGTTTCCTATCGTCACCTGCAGCCTCGTTCTCCGAGCTCCTCCTCCTGGCGCTGGCCATCGGAGGCGGCATCGCCGGGGTGGTCATCCTCCTCGTCATATTCGTGTCCTGCCGGCGGTGCAGGAGAAGGCGGCAGAGACAGCTGGAGGGGAACGAGGAGGCCCCCCGCAAGGAGAGGAAGGACCCCACCGCGTGGTAAGACTGATAGAGGAGGGACGGAGGGAGAGGAGGAAGAGAGAGAAACCCAGGAGGAACCACGAGCTTTCCTCTCTTTGCTCTTTGACTCTGGGGGGTGGTGGGGGGGGGGGGACCAGGGTGCGTGGTGCTCCTCCTTGGGGATCTTGGGGGGGCTGCTGTCCATGTGGGACGCTTCGCTTTCTTCCTTCCTCTCCGCCTGTGGTCTTTGGATTCAGCGTTTTGGACCAGAAACGAGCAGCGGTGGCTGAGCAGGTGCAAATGAAGACTGTGCCTTTGTGTAGACTTTAGATACTGAACTGTAGCCAGTCTGTGGAGTAGCTTTATGATATCACCTTGTGCCTTTTATCCCAGCAAAAAAAAAACACTAAACAAAACAAAAAAACAGCTGTTTTTATCAGTTCATCTTTTCCTGTTCAACTACTCGGGCTTCTGAGCACATTTCCTGTTTAGAGTAAATGTTTTGATGATCCTAGACGTAGAACAATGGCGTATTCCTGCTGTTGACTTCCTTACTAATACATTTGGAGCCCCGACATAACACGACACATGTTCGATATATTATCCCAACGAAACAATAGCAGCAGCAGAACAAAGAGTGGAGCCTCTCTGTGGAGTTGCGGGCTCGGTCCCACCTGCAAGGACATGTTAGACAAAATGAAGCTGTTTACATCAGCTGTTCGATTCAGTTCGCTGCGGCTCGTCTGAATCCAACGGCTGGTTTCTGTGTGTTTCTACTGAAGAGATGTCGCTGTATGTTTTTGATTTTTTTCTAACAATATTCTGTTTCTTTTTAATCGACTTTTACGGCTGTTTTTGAAAAAAAAAAAAAAAAAACAACAAAAAAAACAGCGAGGTTCAATCAAATGAAGAAATCCTGATGATGAGTCATTGTTAGAAACAGACACTTTTTATTTTTAGCACTTCTGGACAAATTATGAGCGAATTCTGAATTTTCACTGCCAGCCTGATGATTCTGTCGCTTTCAGTCCGTCTGGTTTCTTGTTGTCTGTTTCTAACAACGGGCTACTTTGTGGAAAATCCCTTTATTCCTTGGGCTCTCTTGGGTTTTCAGATCTGTCTGTGTGTTTTTTTAAAAAGAAAAGGGTGCGATGGCTGCTTGTCACGAAAGCTTTGTTGGGCTACCTTGCTGGACGCAGTGCATTACGTAAAAAACCCCCGACTTGTGAAAGGGGGAGCGGCTGCCTTTCATCCGGGCTTCAAACTGAATCTTTCAATGAAACACTCGATCCAGGAAGGAAACGCTCTAATCAGATGCAAAAGTACAAACAGAGGTTTTTGATCCAACATTCACTCACAACTGGGGACATCTTGACCTTGTTTGATGCGAACGTTCTGTCCTCAATGCTACGTGTGTGTGTGTGTGTGTGTGTCCACTTGTCTTTGTCCACATTGTATCTGACCTTCGTGCACATCAATGATTCACGGATGTGTCATGCGGGAGTGTATGTCCTTCCGTGTATGTTGCTCTTACCTCTCACTGTTGGCTGTTTGTATGTCCCAGCCACCCGTCCAGGGCCGTCCACCTCTACTTATCAGAGACATCCATAGAGATTGACAGTTCAGACGGCATGATATCAGACCCCAGCACCGGAGAATCGAGCTCCTCAGAGGAGGAGGGGCCAAGCTCGGACGACGACGACGATGACGGCGATGACTCCGACTGAAGAGGGGAGGGGGGACTGCAGGGAAGAGGAGGGAGGGGGATGAATGCTGATGTGAAGCCAGCCTGGAAGCTCTCAGTTGGGCCACAGCCGACGGTGACACCCGTGGACTCTGCCGTGAGGTCGAGCGGAGGCGAGATGTGAAAAAGTTCGAAGCTCACGTGGTGGAAGAGGCTTTGGACCGTTAGCAACAAAGATAGTGAGCAGCATCATCCATGCAAAGAAGGAAGGGCTGAAATAAAACCCTGAATGAAAGCGGCAGGAATGAACCGAGAGGCTTTGCAGCCCCTAAAAAGTGAAAGGCCGGCTCTTGTTCGATATCTGTCTACTGGTTTCACCATGAATCTCATTAAGTGGACGAAGCCGATACCAAAACCAGCCGCTGCAAGCGATTGATTTATCTGAGGATATCGGCAGGAACAGGCAGGATGGAGACGGGTGTTTAACTCCCAGATGAGCCTGACAAAGACGTTTACCCTCCTGAGTGCGCCTGCAAACAATTCTGTCGTTTCTTCATGAATCACAGGAATCCTGCTGAATCTCTTCAGGATGTGCGCCTCATAAAGAACCCCCCCCTCTAAAAAACCTTGGTCTTGCATTTCAGTATGTTATGAATGACAGGCGCTGGGGATCGCGGTTCATAATTCGTCTTATCTCGCACATGGAGGAGGCGTGCTCACAACGCGCCGCGTCAGAACGCTTTGAAATAAAAAGCAAAAAATGTGACTCCGCTTCGTCAAGTCCGAAGGCCAAATACTTGATGAGCGAGCCGAGCAGCCGCCGCATGCACCTTTTTTTTCTTTTTTACAGCCCTGAATGTAGTGTGGGAGCACGCAGTCAGATCTGAAAACCCTTTGATTGCAAAAAAAACGCCCTTGAGAGCCTGTTTTTCGCTCTGTGCGCCTGTGAATGCATCACGTCTACTAACTAATGACTGTATTACCTGTCTCTTACCAGGATTTGTACTTGTATTTGTTTTTTTTAAATACCAAGCTGTTTATAGATTCGGGTTTTTTTTCTAGTTTTGCAGAAATGTCTCATCATGTCGTTTAGACGTGTCACTGTAATTGTTATAGAGCTTTTATATATATATATATATATAATATGTGTATGAACAAAGTTTTCTAATAAAAATTGGTGTTAAATCTCTTCCTCAGATTCTCACCTGAAGCTCTCCGCCTCACAGTCGAACGTTGTTTAGCCCACGAAACAAACGATGTAACTTGACTTGTTGTGATTAGAGAGGGATCATGTATAATGGATGAGGGTGATCTCGGCGTTTAGCATTTATTATGCATGATTATCTTTAATGCACTGCCGCCAGTTGTGTGTGTTTATGGTGTGCCTGTCTGCAGGCACGTGCTCACTGCACGTCTTTACCTGTGAAGCATCACTGCAGCGAACGCTTGTTTAATCTGTTGCGGGTTCAATACGCTCATTTGTGCCCATCAGCCCCGCGCTTGTTTATTTGTTGAACGTGCATGACTGTGAATATCTTACTCTTGTATTTGCAATGTGTGTGTGTGTGTGTGTGTGTGTGTGTGTGTGTGTGCGTGCGTGCGTGCGTGCGTGTGTGTGCGTGTGTGTGTGTGTGTGTGTGTGTGTGTGTGTGTGTGTGTGTGTGTGTGTGTGTGTGTGTGTG
>JAUESF010000016.1:10443511-10457920 GCA_032274765.1 Malacoctenus tetranemus | reverse complement strand
TGATATGGAGTGCTGTTGGTTTGGTCATTAGGACTTAGTCGTCTGGTTTTTGAAGTGCGCAACGAGACGAGGAGGAGCAGAAGGAGGAGCAGAGGGAGCCGGCGCATGGAAAATCTGACAAAACAGGGCTGGCGTCGGTGCACGTGCATGTGAGCAAACAGCCCGGTATTATCTCACAAAGCCACGCGGCTATGAGTAAAAAGGTGTGTCAGCCGCAACCGAGATTCCCTCCCAATGACCACGTTCTCTTTATCACAAGTGGCAGCTTCCTGATGTTGCTCACAGATGAAAATCGAGTCTGGAAGTTTCTAATTTCTACTTCGGAGCCTTCATTTAACTTCCCATCCAATTTCATTAGCACTTTTGGCTGCTTTATTGGCCCACGCGTCCCAGGTCGTATATCACGCAGAAAGAGAGAGAGAGAGGGAGCGAGAGAGCATGAATAAGCACGTGCGAACCTCCGTCAGAAAATATAATTTTGCAGCCAAAGCTCTCGCGTCAATCTGAGTTGCTGCAGTGCTTCAGTGGCTTGCATAATTACCTCGGTCTTGATGAGAAGTCATTTTGTGGATTGGAGAAGCGGAGGTTGGGCCACTCAATCAAATTTGCGTGGAAGCTGATCGTAACCGGCAGATTTCGCAATTGAATTCTGCTGAATAATGCTCTTCAAGAGTAACTATAGTACGCTTTATTAAGACTGCTGAAGCCCGAGTTGTGATATAAAGTGGGTGGTCCCTCTTGAAATGAGTCCCCAGGCGCTCACGTCGTCGCCGACTGCGCGCTGAACCTCATGCAGGCCGCGCTCTGCCAAGTCCTCAGACGCTCGGCGGCGTGCAGCGAGATGACTGGCGTCGCCTCAGCCACTCTGAGTCTTTGGGAGGAAATGGAGCTGATCAACACGCGGGCTGTAAAGCCATAAAGCTGAATCACTGTCTGCGATTGTTCAGGCAACTCGTGTTTGCTTTGCCTTTTTTTTTTCCTCCTGTCCCTTTAAGTTGGATGGGAAGTCAGACATACTTCAGTTTGTTGACATTGTACCTGCTGTTTTACACACTTGAGGTAGTAAATGTATAAACCTAGCGCAACACACACATATTTGCATGGTTCAAGTTCCAAATATTGACAGTTTCAAGACATTCCATCACATTAAAAATCCACAAGGTGCTGCTATTCATTCATGTCAGTGAGGACTGTGTTTTGAGGGGAATTCTGTAAATTCCCATTTGATTAACTATTTTTTGAGCAAATTCATGTTTATTGCTCTTATCTTGAAAGTGTAAGTCAGGGTGAGTCTTTCTGTGCAATCTGCACTCGTTGCACCATTCAGACTTGCACAACTGCTTAATTAATGAAGTGGACACAAAATTCGTTCCTATTGTTGCTGCAACATGAATCAACAACCCGCTGCCTTTACGTTCCTTTTTTGTTGCTACTTAGAGCTATTTGTATAGATTCAGATCATTTAGATGGAGACATAGTCAGCAATGATACTTGGATAGGCTCAGTCTGTTCAGCTGATACTGTGGGGCCCAAAATGTACCAAGAAACCCCCCCTATAATGTTGTTTATAAGGATGGCTCCATGTCTTTCAGACTCTTTCTCTAAATAATGCTGAGATTTATGAGGTTTGAGGCTTCTAATCTTCCCTCCATTTTTTTTCGGTGAGCTTTCGGCAAAGTGTATCCTGCTTCTGTCCGTCTGCAGTCACATTAGTTGTAGATTGATGCTCCTGTGGCCCATCTGTGTAATGGTTTTTTGCAGCCTTGTGCGGTCAGAGATGCTCCTCTGCATCCTCCAGCAGCTTCTTGAGGTCCCATCTTTTTTTTCTTCTCTGAAACCCCCCGACCGTTCCGACCGTTGAGTTCTGACCGCTCCCATCAGCGAGACGTTTTCATTTCTCCGGAGGGGCCGACTGGAGGATGCTTTATCTCCATCGGACCGTTCTCTGTAAACTCTGGGGATGGATGTGGAAAATCCTGGCACTTGAGCGATGTCTCCAGCCTCCCGGGCCAGCCTCCCTCGCGCCAACCAGGACGTCACGCTCCTAGACAATTAAATCACTCGTCTTCCTCGTTCCGATTGCTGGATCGAGTTTCAGTAGATCTAATCGACCGTATCGAAGAGCTCAGAAGCACCGATTCTGGTCAGTGTGTTTGTTCCTGTGATGGCAGAATGCAGCGTGACATGAGCGTGATCAGATCGAATACGTCTGGTTCCCGTGTCAGGTTTTGCATGTTTGCCATTGTGGTGAAAAAAAGAAAGCTACAAATGTTTGTTCGCAGTTGTTGCTGCATCAGAAAATCTATCAAATCACTGAGTCCACTTTTCATTGCCCCCTCTCGCCGCCCACTCGCTCACTGCTCAGCCTAAACGTGGGAGTAATGGAGGGATGAGGTTCATCACTGAAAGCGGACTGATGCCGGTTAAAGTTGAGGCCGGGTGCCGGTGAATGAACTAGTGGGAACACCTGAAGGTCCACGCATGTGCAGGAGCGCCGCTCGGCCGTCGCGCGATTCTATCTTTATTGATGTCTGACTGAGCACGGAGCCCTCTTCGTTCTGTCATCGACGGCGTTGCCAAAAGAAAGAGGAAAAAAAAAAGCCACCACCATCTGTTGCTCCAGACAAGTTAGATTCGAAAGTGATTAGTCCCATCATGTGCTCGCTGAACAGGAAAATTAATCATTCGTTGAAGCTTTTATAGTTTGTTTTATACCGGTGAGCTTGATTCAATGTGATTGCAAAGATCAGTCGGCTCCGACCTGAGGTCCCCTTTAGGTGCAGTGTCAGACATCATGGGGGGGGGGGGGGTGAGAGTCTCAGAACTCAGAATCAGAAGTGCACATTTCAAAGTAAACCAAAATAAGACTCTCAGAATCAGGAGGAATCTGTGTCAAAGTGTCAAATGCTTTTATTTTGAAGGTCCTGCTTTGTTTTTTTGTTGTGAGTGTGTAGGACTGTAAGATACATGTTTGATCACCTTTTCCATTCCTAAATCTTTATCATCCAGTTGAGGCTGTTTGTCTCTTCCTAAATGATCTGGTTTAAAAGTGACTCCAGTAAACTACAACCACCCGTTCGACACAAACATCACCACCTTTCTAATTCGCTCCCTTCCTTTTTGGTTCTAGTTTTTCCACTTCTCTTCGAAAGCGTTCCCTCCCCTCGATGGCCAGTTCAGCGGTCGCATCAAGTGGCAGGGCACGCCGGCGCAAGGCGAGGCCACCATCGCTCTGATCAACGCCACACTGAGCGATAACGGGACCTACACGTGCTCGGTCAGGAACCCTCCCGACGTCCACGGCTCGCCTAACTCGCACACAGTCCTGACGGTCACGCCAAAGTGTAAGATGGCTCAGTCACTCACATGTAATATTCATCGTTATTGCTGTTTCTTTCCTCACAGAATCCAATAACTCCTTCTCCTTTTTGTACATTTGAATGTTTGTTTAATAACGAAGCGAGTTTGTGCTCGGATGGCGACGTGGAGCGCTTGTGTTTGTTTATGCGTAAAAGGTTTCCTCAGCAAACATGTGTAAATTTAGAAGTCTTATCAGTGTTTGTCCTGGTTTCACCTTCAGGTGTCTGGATTTGTTGGCTCCTCACAGAGTTATTTGTGCATCTGTGTGCATGTGGCGATGGGGCCCAGAGATAATATTTATCGCCCCACTGGCAGCCAACATGGCATCTATCAATGGCAGGCTAATCCAAACATCTAGGTAGTGTTTGTATAATCCCCTCATTAGGTAAGAACTCTTGGCTCGTCCGTTAAAGCCTGGTTCAGCTGGCAGCTAACCGGAGACAGTTACACGCTTGTCCGACTGAACTCATCGGATTCAAGTTACAAACCCTCATAACCATCTTATCTGCTCGGTAGGTTGAGTCTCGAGTCACAACACCACTGAAATGGTCAAACCAGCTCGCTGTATTTTGTTAGTGTATCTGGGAGCATCTACACGGTGATCCTGTTAAATAGCAAAATGAGTCTTTGAACGGTAATAAAAGTGACCTTTTTAAATGATCGTCTTCACATTTTGGAGTCACTCTGGCAGCCCCCCATACTGAGTGTTGTGTGAACTTGTGGAGGCTTAAAGTTTGGCTTCCCTTCCTGTTGTTTGACGGTCTTCTCAGACTTCCCTTGTGAGACATTGATATCTCTGATATCAGCAGCTGCCTGTTTGAGTCGGAAGGTCTCCCTGCTCAAATCTGCTTTTCTATTAGTTGGACGTCCTCTTTAACAAGTCCTGACTCAAATGAGTTAGTTAGTAAAGTCAGTTCACTTGTCTTTTTCATTGCAACTTGATGACCTTTTCTGGTCGAGATATGAATTTTTGAAGTTTTTCATGTGGGACTGAGTCACATCCATTGTTTGTGCATGTGATTAAGGACTAGGTCAGCTGACATGTTTGTCCTGTCCATGCAGACAGAGCGTGGTCAGGACCTGTACGTAGGTAACCGACTCGTTTCACTACTATGAATGTAATTCGTCTTCTCGGATGTTCTGCCTTAGACTTTTTTCCCTCTTGGGTTTCGCTACATTTGTACTCGTGGTGCGAGAGCTTACTGTTAATCTGCGCTCGCTTCACATCACAACCCACCAATTTGCCGTGCATGTGAGCCCGGGATGGTTGGCGGAGTTGAACCTGACTAATCGTACAGTTTTTTTTTCTCCTGTGAATCCCTGAAGTCAGGATGTAAAGCTGCAGCGCAGACAGAGCAGCGGTGGTGAACGAGCCTATTTTTTAAAGCAGCCTTGTTGGAAAGTAAAGATGTGAAGAGGATTGAAGCTCTGCCTTTTGTACACAGTCCAGCTGGTTTAGAACAAACTGCAAAATGAAACAAGCTGTAACTCAACCAGGTGAAGTGACGTAGTAAGCTGGAAGCATCTTTGTCGACCTCCTGCATACATTGTCTCCATGTCACTATGTGCCCGATGACCTCGCATTTTTCTCCTCCCCCCCCTTAGCGCCCAGCATTCGCTTCTCTGACGTTGCCGTCCTCCTCGCCTTCGTCCTCCTCCCCTCCGCCATAATCACCCTCATCCTGATTGGCCAGATTCTCTGCCCCAAGAAACAGCCCAACCAATCGAAAGCCCACAGATCCCCCATCGAGGTCACGGAGGGGTGAGTAGATTTATTCCACCAATCAGCAGTGTGCGGCCCCCTGGGATACCGATGGCGAAAGGCGGGCTTCCATGGTTATAGATGAGCCTCAGGTTTGCGGATTTGGTGAAGGTTAAAAAAAAGAGTTTAGGTTGAGGTTAAATGTTTGATTTCAGCCTGGTGAGTTCCCACTGTGTGTGTTTTTCTGGGTTATAACACGACACTGATCCTCTGTGTGGTTAGAAGTAACCAGGGAGCCGGTTTTTCCTGCTTTGCTTGATGAAACTGAAATATAAACGTTAAACAAGCACTTACTTAACAAACCCCAATATTGACTCAGGCTGCAACGTACCTCTGATTTATTGGCCAATTTACCATTATTTGTTTCCACTGTATTGTCGCAGCCGACTCCAATTTTTCCTACTTTGGAGAATCAGATTTAAAACATCAGCAGCGTCCTTTCCACTATTTCTCCCAGCAAACACAATCTTAGCTTAGCAAAGGTTTGTATGAAAATCATGTTTGAAAGGCCTTCAAAACATGCAAATTTGGCCTCCATCACAGTTCGGGCTGCACGGGGGCGGAGTGAAAAAGCCTCGTCAGTTACGAGGCCCCAACATGTGGAGCCTGTGTGTCCTTTACTGGACTGGCGACCTGTCCAGGGTGAACCCTCAAACTGACTCAACCACCCCTGCGGCCCTCAGTCAGAATAAAAAACACACTGTGAAGTCTTGCCGTGTTGTGAGCTGAGCGTGTGATCGGCCGTCCTAACCACCTCTCCCTCCACTTCTCTGTGTCCATCAGGGAGGAGTACGCCTATCACCCACCAGCAGCCAAAGAAAAGAGGGAAACATGCTGTGACCTATATCTGATGGTACAGTCCGGAGCGCTTCATTTTAACACACTGACGGTCTTCCACCACATAAATAACTTAATGAGACAAGTCTACCGGATACATTTCAAATGATCAATTTTACATGGCCTCTATGTCTGACAACAGGACTTGAGGGTTTGTGAAATATTGATTTGTGCTGTGTAGTTGTTTTCATCGGGGGTGGGGGGGGGTGGGGGTCTCGGTGTTTGTCTGCGTGCCGTTTCATACACGTCTCCTCTTCACTCTTTCCCAGGATTCAGAGGATGAGGCCGATTACTACAGCCTGAAAAAGAGGCCTCCCAGGGAGGAGAGCTACGCCGAATCTCAGTGCTAGAGAACCCCGGTGGTGAGGAGAAGTAACTGCACCCCTCTGGAGCCAGCAGTGCCTCACAATGAGAGGCGCTGACCAGGAATCAATGCTCGATTTATGGGCTTTCTTTTGCCACAGGCCACCACTCACCCAGTGAGGGCCCCGCTGAGGGAGTTTACCTGTCGTGGTGACCGTTATGGAAACAACTGCAGCACAACCTATGCAAATTAGATTCACTTTTCTGTCCTCAAGCTGCAACACAAAATAGTGTAAAACAACTGCACTTAAAAAAAGAAACAGTGAGCTGAGTGGGGGAAAAAGGCAGTCTGATTTCCCAAGTTTTGGTCTTGATGAGATATTTACTTTATTCTGTCTGCACAGTTGCTGCTGCTGTTCAGTCTGATTCAAGCTGAACCTGTCCGCAGCAACATAAATGCACACTATGTATATTTTTTATATCCCACTAATTCACTTGTGTCACTTTCTTATTTTGAAGAAGATAGTTTTGTCTAATTTATTGCCCGTGACGGAGCGGCTGTATGAAATCTGCTTTTGTTGAGCTGCAGTGAAACATTTCTGTTTTTTCTTTAACGTTTGGAGAGAAAAATAAAGGATATCGAACAGTTTCTGTGACCACTGAACACTATTTATAGATAACCCAGGGTTTACAGGGTATTTGAGGGTATTTGTGTGTCAACGTGCCTTGCCAGCAAGTATCGTTTAAAAAAAACTTGCATATAAGTCAAATATTCAGTCTGGGAGGAGTGAAAGTGAGGAGGGAAACCCTAAATGATTGTGAAACTTGAAGCAGGTTGTTTGCCTGAGCCGTCTGTGACTTGATATCGATGGAAATGAAGGTTGAATCGGTTCCTCGATCGTTATCGCTAAACCTCAAAGTCTCGTCATCCTGATGGCTTCAGTAGAAGTTGTATTGGGGAAGGCTGGTGTCTGGAACGACATGACAGGGGAACTGTGGCAGAGCGATCTGAAGAAGCTGGGAAGAATGGGACGCAGCGGGTTCAGAAAGTCACTCAGACACTTTCAATGTGCAACCATGTACCCGATAACTTCTCCTGCGAACCACTGTCTCCTGTAAGGCCCTTGAGGCGATGCTGGGGTCGGTCCCAGCTCACACTGAGCTGAAGCAAGGCGACACTGAGGATGGGTCACAGTCCGTCCCAGGACAAACACAGCCAGGCAAACAGTCACACTCGTTCACCCCTGTGGGCTCTTCAGGAACACCAGTACTACAGGTACAGGTCTCCAAGCTGTTCCATAACTCGGACCCCAGATCTCCACTCTCATCTGACACCGGCCTTGAATTCCTCCTGATTGGCTGCACCCTTCCTCACGTTATACATGCATTTTTCAATGGTAAACAGGTGTTTATGAGCCACTCTTACTGGGAATGTCTGTTGTTTGCTGTCGTCTTTCCTAGAGTTTTAGTTTGATGTAACTGGATGGAGATTTTTTTGCTTTTTCCGTGCACTGCTTGCTTTTATGGATGAATCTTTCATCAACATTTGTGCCTGAACTGAATAAATTGTTTATGAGCTGAATCTTTTGGTGGTGAGAGCATGAATGCTTTTTTTTTTGTTGTTGTTTTCAGCAAGATCCTCCCTCCATGTCTCCATTGAACAACTTTCTAATGAATCGAACACAGTTTCACATGCGGACGATGTTTAGGGAGAGCGTCATGCACGCAGCCGCCACCATTTTCCCCTTCGCTCTTCCCTTTGTTTGGTCTGCTGCACTATTCATGAATGGCTCTCCTCCACTATTCATGAATGTTCTTGAATATTCCTTTAAAAAAGCCCAGGGTGGGCAGACAGGAGCCTTTGGAGTTTCACTGGCAAATCACAGGAACATCTGTCTCATCTGTGCCGTCGCCGGTCAGTCTCCAGAGTCATGGGAAGGACCCTGATAAACGTCCGCCAATGAGACGGACGCAGGAAAAAGAAGACGAGTCCCCCCCCCCCATCTCCATTCGCTTCTGCTTTTTTCCTGCTGGCTCATTCAGACCCTCCAGGCTTTAATAATTCACACACTTGCTCTGGTGAAACAATTATCATTCCTGCTTCATCTGAACTACCATGGCAACAGCTCACAACATGACAGGCAGAGAAAAATAAAAAATTAACCAAATGATGGAGAAAAAGAAAGTTCTCCGACGGCCCACTGAACTCGGCTGTGTAATTGGGAGGGTCACACATTTTTTCTTTTTCTTGTCTCTAGGCAGAACAGACGACTGATTCCAGCCGAACACAAAAAAACGCTCACACAGAGATTTATTTACTAATCTGAGGCAACACCCGTTTCTCTAAACACACAGTTCTGCTGAACAGTTTGTGCAGCAGCTGTTTTACCAGCCTAATGTCTACCTGTGGGCTCAGCAGAGAGAGAGAGAGAGAGAGGGGCTCCAACTCGCCCAAACTGGGAGTGCAGCAGGTTCGCCTTATTTATCCAAATTTATTTCAGCCGTCGGGTTTTTTCTCAGTGCCTGGGAACCACCGGGAGAATTGGAGGAGATCCTCAATAGTGGAATATCAAACTGTCATGGAGGGGAAGCCGAGAGGGGACCAACAGGCTGGCTCCGCCCCTTCGTCGGAGGGAGCATGACTTCAGGAAGTGAACAGCATGTCTGAGGTAAGGTGGATTTGGGATTTCCAGGATTGATGGTGTCTAAACATTATTCTGTTTTTTTTTTAACTGCAGCATGAGTATTCTTGAGTTTGGCAATTACTGCTGGAGTGTATATACCAGACCCTTAAATGGCCCTATAATGTAGCATAAGTACGGTGAAGTCAGCGCATTAAACCCCAATGACATACATGAGAAACAACACATGGAGAGAGCAAACAGAAGAAATTGGTGTCATTGTTTCAGCATTTTTAGCATAAACAAGGAAGTGCACGAAGAAGAAAATGCCAGCTCAGTCATTAAAAAAAACAACCCAAATAACAAATTTGCTGACACACCTAAAACCCTTCCCTGGTGTGGGTGGGGCCTGATGGTGCTTCAGGGAGCTGGATGATGTACCGCGACATCAACGACAGAAAACAACAAGTCCCTTTGTGTGCTTTTGCGTGCTTCTCTGTCGACACTTAACCGGATGTCAAACAGATTACACATCAAACCTGACATGGATTTGTTTTACAGTAGAGACAAAGACCGAAGTACCCTGTGAGGGTTATCGATAAAGTTTCACTTTGAATGACGCATTTGAAGGCCAGACTAAAGTCGAGGTTGGGCAAGTTTTACTCGAGTCTGCAGGAAATAAACATGGAGCTCGTCCCCAGAAGGTCTGAAAGTCAAGTGTACAATGAGTACGTGTGTGTGTGTGTTGAGATGGCTGAATGTGACTGATCATGTAAAGTGCATGGAGACTGCTGAGTCAGTGAAGCCGCTGCCTGTAAAGGTGAAGTCCCTTTGCTATTTAAAAGCACTCATAATATTGTATGCGATAAGCCGACAGACTGAGCACTGACCTTGGCAGCTTATTTACCAGTGCAAGATGCTGCTTGTTGCTTGTTTGCTGGCCGGAGACCGATGGCTGCGTCTCTGCAACTGCAGCTGCAACAAAAAAAAAAAAAACTGATATCAATAATAAAGAAAAATAAAAGCAGTATTTTGTGCACAAATGTTTCCAAAGCACAATTAAAGGGGAAGACAAACCTAAAAATAAAGAAGCTGTTTCTGTAGGTTTTTATTTAAAACATAAAATTGCCTTGAAATCAAGTGTCAAGCAAACTGATTGTCAGTGAACAAGTGTGAAAATCAATTTCTTTTCCATTTCGCTCACCTTCTCCTTCCTCTGCCGTCCTCCCTGAAGACCTGCTGTTTAAATGTTGTGTCAGGTGTCGGAGTTCAGGAGGGGACACCTGGTTCCTCTTTCATTTGGCCCTGAGTGGTGGTGCAGCTTATTGATTTTCATCCTCCAGGTGATCATCCTCCGTCTCCAATCTACTTCAGAGAGAGAGAGAGACAACAGGCGAGGGACTGCGGGCCAGATTGAATGTGTGAGGACAAGCGTTGCTAACAAACGAGGCTACAAGTCGTACAGAGAGACTCCTTGTATGTACAGCTACTAGGCTGGAAACTAGACTAAATGGGAATGTAAACCTCCATCACATAAAAGTGATCTTTTCGTGTCTTTTGGACAGATTTGAGCTGTAGAGAACATACATCCTATATGCTAATGAGCGTGTACAAATCCATCTGCTGCCCAATAAGTAAACAGATGTATAAATGATTAATGGTTAGCCTTGGGTTGAATTTTACTGAACGCGTGACGTCACGAGTGAGTGATGTCGAAGAGGCAGGAAGACAAATCGCTTGCTTTATGGGTTATTTTCCAGAAGCCGTACTTCCACAACAACTCCTCAGCAGCTCAGTCATTAGTGAGTTTATCAGCCGTCAGGCTTGGTGTTTTTTCTTTTTGTTGTCTCCCAAGGGAGTCGATGTTTGTGTTGGTGCAAAGAACAGCACAGAAGAAATAAAAGTCTGTATAAATACATTGATATAGGGGGAAGGACTGCAGGACTGATCCTACTGAGGTGCTCTGGCCTCTGACATCAGGATTCTGCTCATTTCTTTCACGGTGTCATGTTCTTTAATGCGCCTGTAATACTTTTACAGTTTTATCATTAGATTTTGGAGAATTGGGGCTCGATATCATGAGTCATCGTGATGGATGGGTCATTAAAGGGCTGCTAAAGTTTAATTTAATGTAATACAATATATTTGCTAGCCTGCACACAGCCATCTTATGATCATATTGAAATGTTCTCCTACTAAATTTCACAGATAAAGAAAATGTGAAGCACAGATGAAAGTGGATTTATGCCTCTGAGTCCATCTTCGCCTCATTGTGATGCTTCCTTCTGACATTTATTCTTGTCAGAGCTCCTCTTCCTTTGATTGTCAGTTGTGTGTTTTTTTTTCCTTTCTTCAGTCGCGCTCAATAAAACCTGCTGAACAGTGAATCACTCTCCTTTACGTTTGACATTTTAGCTGCTCCCTCTGTTTTTTTCTCCCCCCAGCTCATATCTCCATAGTGACACGCCGTACAGGAGGAGGATACAAACACGGGTCACTTCATGGAGAATAAAGCTGTTTGGAAATAGCAGCAGAAATAGCTGATGGCTTGCTGCAACACACAGATCAGGGTGGTTCTCATCGATGTGGTGTAAGTGTAAGTCCCTCGTCAGCCTCGTCACCGCCCCGCGCTGCGTGTTCAGGCCTCTCCTGTGAGTGTTTGGGTGTGATGCGTGCGGTAACGAGGTAGTTGGCGCCTCTCTGCGGGGACGAGTGTGCGTCGGTTACAGGACGACGTGATCCGCGTCAAGGAACCTTTGATGTTCCTGCAACCAATGACTGCTCGTGTACTCCATCAGACACGTCGACATTGGGCACGCGATGCATTTTCACTTCAAAACCGCGGCTGAAATAATGCTTAATTTTGTTTTTCCATCCAAAACAACTGAATTGAAGCAGGCTTCTATCCCAAAGCTGAAATAATGAAGTTTGATTCTCAGGTTTGAGCCTCTCTAATTAAAAATTAATTGACTACAGTAGTTCTGCTTGGTTTCACTTAAAGACCCCTTTTCCTTTTATTGCTGGTGTAATTTTCCCCTGCATTATTTGCAGTCTGCGCATTATGTGTGAATCTCCTTGTCTTTCACTGATACACTGACCTTTCATACAGCAAATGAGGAGCTTCATCACAGTCAGCACGAAAGGACACGACGCACCGTTGGGGCTCAGCGCAACGAACAACAGGGATGAGTTCACAGGTGGGGAGGAAAAACAGAAGTACAAGTGGGTTACTCAGTTGATGTGAGTTGGTTCCCCAACAGGAAGCCCCAGGATGGTGTGTTCATGGCTGTAAGACTCCAGCATCACAAAAGCCAGCGTGAAGCCACGCGAACAACACGAGACGCTCTCCCCGTCCTGTCGGACTGAATTAAGATGGGAAGAGTCGTAACAAGTTGCAAGCCGGTCATCAATTTTGCAGCACTTTGTGTTTAATACTAAACAGCAGCGATCACGACCGCCGCACCCTTTGGCTGCTTCCCAGTGCTGTCAGGACAGCGTGACATTATTGATCCCTGTGGTCAGTACAGCAGCAGATGGAGCCGCTTAACACAGCGATCGAATGCGCAGGACACGCATTAGCATGCCGGGACGCTCGGAGATGCTGCAGCCTCCTCTCAGCCCTGGACGCTGGGGGTGGTTGTTGCACTGGAGGAGCGCCCCGCTGACTGGCCCTGTGGTCGTGCCCCCCCCCCCCGTAGGCCTGAGTCGACTTCAGTGTTTCACTGGGACCTCATCGTTTGATTGCGTTTTGTGTTGCCCCTCTTTAAAGATTTGTTGCTGATCTGATGGATCTGATTCCAAGTCGATGTTCAAAAATGTGGATGCTGCGAAGCTTTACACCAGTGGGCAGCAAATTACATGTATTTAAACCGAGTGCTTCTCTTGGATGGAAACCTCTGTGGATGAAATATTTTTAAGAGAGGGTTTTATTTTCACACATTTGAAGACAGGCCCCAGTCGGTGCGCTTCTTCTTCACTCTGACTAAGTCGAATAAATAAAACATGAACAGTTTGGTTTTTTTTCTTTTTTTTTGTTTCCTTCTTAAGATTGTTCATCATTTGAGCTCTGAGATTCGGGGAGGCAAGTCCATGAATTTGTGTTTCTGAGACGAGGGATCTTCCGTGGCTTAGGGAAATCTGGTACCTACAAACAGCTACAAGGGGCCTCGTTTCAAAGCCCTCTTTAGTGTCGCTGCTCTGAGATCTGGTGTGACTTCATATTTTCAATATTTCAACAGCAAAGTACAGGAGGTCAAAGGTAAAAGGTCACATGGATGTGGGCGTGGGTACACAGGTTCAGATAAACTGGTTATTTTCCTTTTACAGTAATATGTGTGTGGTTCCTAGCCTTGTGTTTGGGACCCCCTTGAGGGGACACCAGCAATCACAAGGAGGTCCGAAGGCTTTGGCTGCGCTGAGGCCGACCAAGTTACAATTGCACATTTCAGAGAAAACCAGAACAAGACACTAACGAGTATCTGGAGCAGAACAAGTAAACTGCACACATTGTGGCTGTATTTTAACCAGCGTCTGACAGTGTTTGGTTTCAGTGTAATTTTAGCCAATCAAACAATTGAAGGGGGGGGGTCCTCTGCCTTAGAGCTCGGTGTTTCGCTCAAGGACAGTTGGCGCTCATAGACAGAAAAGACGAGGAATCAAACCGCCAACCCTCAGATTGGATGATGACCCACTTTTCTGGGCCACAAACAAACTCACTGGGTCTCCTGATGGAGCGCAATAACAACAAAATGAGGATGTGAGTCTCGCTCCTTCCTTCATCTGCATGTTTATTGGCTTGTTTACACTTGTTGACCCGTCAGTGTTTAAGGAGGTTTCGCGTGGATGGAAATCTTCCTAAATTGTTTCTGTGAAAACGCAACAGGAACCTTCAGCTTCTGCTAAACGTGTCGACTTATTTGCAGAGTCCAAATCGAAGCGCAGCCTGTCTGCGATCACGTGGGGCGGGAGCAGCTCAGTGGACCTGCCGGCTCTTCCCGGGGAGGAGTCCAGCTGGGGCCTGTGAACTGGCAGCTGTTCAGTCTGAACGAGTGTACGGAAGCGAAGCAGGGCAAGTGCTGGGAAGGATCGTGCACACTCAGCAGAGCTGCAGCATTACAGAGTCCGTGTCATACAGCCTGCCACGGACCATGATGACACATAGTGATGATGTAGAACAGCCGAGTAATGGTGCGGGGCTTTTTCTCGCGAGTGTGGCGCGCAACGACCACCGGGAAGGCTTGTGGCTCAGCGGTGCAGGTTAATGATTTCCCCTCAGTGAACTGGAAGTGGAATAATCCTGTAAGAGAGAAGAATAGCCCACCAATAACCCCTCAGGACTTATTTTTCTCTTCCTCTCTCTCTCTCCATCCACCCTTCCATCCTCATTGTGTCTGTAGCATCTGCTGGTGCTTGCCGGTGTCAGAGCGGGGGTGGGGACTTTTCTGCCATCACCACGGTGTGTGTGTGTGTGTGTGTGTGTGTGTGTGTGTGTGTGTGTGTGTGTGTGTGTGTGTGTGTGTGTGTGTG
>JAUESF010000016.1:10426076-10437422 GCA_032274765.1 Malacoctenus tetranemus | reverse complement strand
CACACACACACACACACACACACACACACACACACACACACACACACACACACACACACACACACACACAAATCCTGATTTGTCAGAGTAAATGTCACTCCCCGTTACTCTCCTGGTAATGATGTCATCCCCTCATATTCCCAAACACCCTCATCCATTGCGTTTCCCCTCCCTCTGCCCGTCTGACTCACTGTGAGCAGCCAGTAAGTAATTCTATTTGGAGTTTAAGTGCTCGGGTCATTTTTTTTTTTGGCAAGTGTGGGCACCCATGAGATCAGACACAATAAAAGCCCAATAAGTCACTGGAGGCTCGCATATGATTGGGAGCAGAGGGCGTGGCGTCTGTGCTTTGTCTCGGCGCCGTCTGTTGGAGTAACAAGGGTTCCCGCCAAAGTTCATTTCCACACTCGATGGCTCCTTGTTAAACGAGCTGCTCGAGATCAGGTGGAAATTATGAATCGCTGGCGGGCCAAGGTTGATCGTTTCTCTGGCAAGCGACCATTTTTGATAACTTCCCATAATTTGGAATCCTACACATCTGGCTGCACAGTTTTGCTAAACACTGAAATGTTTTCATAGAATTTCTACAAGTCATGAACATTTATGTGCAGTTTGCTTCAGGAAGCCACCTTTTGCTGCTAATCAGCCCACATTATGCATTCACTGTGAAATGGTAAAACACTTTAGTGCCATCATATGGTAAGTTCAAATACTTTGCATGGATCAGGGTGTGAAAACACGAGTGTGAAACTTCTCACAGAAATCGAGTGAGACTCTTCTTCATCCCATTTTAATCACCTTTTAGCTGTCGGCAGGGTTTTTGGTCAGTGTCACATTTGTGACGTTAGTCAGACATTGATGTGAGATGGCTGAGCGTATGACTTCCTGAATCTATTGTCTGGCACCAAACCTTCTCATTTACCTCTGAGGATCCTGTGGAGCCCCCTTCTGAACTATGAAAATGCAGAGGATCACAGTGAACACAAATGACTCATCCTGACTCATACAAATATTTATATGCAAGCAGGAGGCTTCAAAACAGGTTGATTGCTTATGCAAAAAACAAAGCACAAATGATTGTTATCTTACATATTTTGTGCAAACACAGCCGGCAAACCTCCCCCGCCACTCACCCCTCTCCCCACAATCTCGGTTTAGGGTCAAATTTCCAAACCTGGAGGGGGTTGGGGGGGGTTGGAGGGGGTTGCGTTCCATTTTTTTCCTAATCTTTCAATACTACATTGCACAAAATTGCTTCAGGAAAAGCGGCGCATATTAGGATCTGCAGGAAGGCCAAGGGGCAGGATTTACGCCGGGGGGCCAGGGGGAATAAGGGTGGAGGTGGCGGCGAGGAGCGCCGATGGCAGGGCTGCGCTTTGGCCCCCCCGCTTCGCCAATATTGCACAAACACGCTGACCCTGAGGAAGACGTGTTGGTTTTTTAGGGCCCGTGGCTCCTAAATCACGCGGGACAGATGCGATTCCTCACAGGGTGCAGGCAGCTGTCCAAGTCAAACCTCATAGCCAGTATAACGACACTATTAGAGTCAGAGGGCTTCCACGGCAACACACTGATAGAGCCAGCATCCAAAGAAACCCCCCCTGCTGCCTGACTTAACAAGGTGCTGCCACTCTATGTCACGCGCTCGCGACATAAATGCACACACATGCATATGGGACCACCACACCACACCCCACACACCCCCACATCCCCACTCCTTCTTTGCCATGCTGATTGCTACGCCTGATTTACGAGTTCCTATTGGCCTGCTCCCCCCCTCCCCGCCCCCGAGGGTTCAGGTGCGCTGCCAATCAGGGTGACATATAGTCTGCCATAGCACCAACCGGCAGACAGGGCCGTGATGAGTTAGCACTCTGGTTGTCAAGGTAACCCTCTGATGGTTGGGAGGGAGGGAGGGGGGGTGTATGGCAGCGAATGCTGAGGAGCCTCTCGCAGGCAGCTCGTTCCCTAGCAGCCAGACGTGGAGCTGCTACTGTACCCACAGAATGGAAGAGTGGCTGCTGGGTGGGTTCTTCTATCGTTTTGTCCTTTTTAGGAAAGCGCTTCGTTTTGTTGACCGTTGGCGTGCTGCCGTTCACATCGCTGACAGCAGCACAGACATGAGGGAGTGTTAATGGACGCCGTTCAGAGCTCCTGCATTTGGCTTTAATTATTCACTAAATCTATTCAAACAACTATTATCAGGAGGACAATATCAAACCGACGGCTGGATTGAACGCCCCGCAATAAACGCCGGGAGTCATCTGTGGCGTGCCAACTCCCAGCGTATATATATGATTCACAGTGGCACTAAATCCCCCCCTTTCCACCACATAAAACACCACAATGCTGCAGACTGCTTCCTTTGTCACCACAGTCACCGGCTCCTGATACGTAGGATGTTGGATTCTGCTGTTCTTCTCACATCTTTTTCTTTTTTTTTCGTTCATTTTGGAACAAGTGATTGTGCACTGCCTGCATGCTGCTTGAGAATTTGCGTTCGCCTCATGACGCTTCTTCACTTTCATTTGAGGTGCACATTCGGGGGCTGTGGATGGCGGGACGATGTTGGACCTTGATTTGTTGGCCTTTCCTTTCCTTTGAATGTACTGATTCATTTTTTTTGTTTTGTCACTTTTTTCAGTGCTCATCGTTCATTCCTTTGTTTGATTTGATTTTCTTTTCATTAGATTTATATGACTCATAGCACAGCCCACTATTTGATGGACAGCTATGGATCCGGTTGCGGCAGGTAATATCACAGACTCCCTTTTTCCAATATTACACATGCACTGTCCTATCCTCTAACCCCCCCCCCCTCCCCCTGCTTCTCATTCCATCCTGCACCTTCACACTAGTCTGAACACGTCCTGGAACCTTTAACCCCATCTTTCCCAGCCCATAATGCTCCACTGACGGTTCAAAAGACATTGGCTCATGAGAAAAATGTTTAATTTCGTTTATCTTTTGTATTTTTTTAACCTAAACTTTATGGGAAGAACTTAAGTGGGAGTGTACTTCCAAGTAAAACGTAGATTAGCATGACTTGGTGGGATGATCATTTTCAAGCGTTTTTAGTGCCTCGTCAGCACCAAATCTGGTGGTGCAAGAAGTTAACCTGCTGTCTCGTCTCCCCCAATCTCAGGTGGAGAAGAACGAGGAGGCGGACCAGAAGATCGAGCAGGATGGCACCACCAACAAACCCGAGGACAAGGCCCACAAGGCTGCCACCAAAATACAGGCCAGCTTCCGTGGACACATAACTCGGAAAAAGATGAAAGACGGCGAGGACGAGAAGGAGGGAGACAGTCCCGCTGCCACCGAGGAGGCGAAAGAGGGCGGAGAGGAGGAGAAGAAGGCCGAGGGAGAAGAGGCGCCCGCGAAGGAGGAGGAGGAGGCAGGAGCGGGAGAAGAGGCCGACAAGGCTGAGGAGACGAGCCAAGCCAAAAGCCCCGTGGCAGACAAGCCCGCTAACTCTCCGGCGGGCGCGGCCACATCTCCGGTAGCGGCCCCGGCCGCCACCACCTCCCCCACAGTGCCCTCCGAACCCAAGAAGGAGGAGCCCAAGGCCGAGGAGAAGCCCAAAGAGGCGGAGGCCCCGGCCAAGAGTCCCACTGTGGTCACGGCCGAGGAGAAGAAGAAGGAAGAGGAGGAGAAGAGCGAGGAGAAGAAGGAGGAGGCCAGACAAGCCGACGTGCCTGCTGTCAGTCCGACGGCCGAGAAGGAGGAGCCCAACCAAACAAAAGATAAACCAGGTATGCCGACGCCGGAGGAGCTGCCTCACGGGGAGGGGGGGAGGAGAAGAGAGACGATGCAGGCGCCTGGCGGGTGGCCGAGTTCAAAGGCAGAAATAAACCTGAACACTTCCACCAATCAAAAAGCAATTACTTACTGTAAAAAAAAAAAAAAAACACTCATAAAAAAAGAATAGGTAAGGCTTCCTGTAGTCTGCTTGGTAAGGCACCACGGGACATAACTGTCTGTCGAGTCTTTGGGATTTAAAGATCTTTTGGCAGAGCTCCACCATTCAGTGGTTAACACGCACACGCAGCTCAATATTAGATTAGACGGCCTTGTATCTCAGCCTCAGCGAGATGGAGACCCCATACTGATGAGGCCGCAGGGGGCGGCGGGGACGGGAGACACGGGCCTGAAAAGATCCGCGCTTGGTCCAGGATGCCGGACGGTGCGACCCCCCCCCACCCCCCCTTCCTGCGCTATCTTGGAGGATCATCTGCGTTATTGCCGGGAAAGCTTTGTTGTGCTGTCCACAGAATGAGAAAGCAACATGTTGTGCAAATCTCACACGGTCCCCGATGCGAGCCCGGGCGAGAGGTGGCAGAAAATATCTCCCCCTCGCTGCCGCAGTCGTTTATTCAAACGTCGGCAATAATCATTACACAGACGGAAGGTCCCATTAAATCCTTATTAGAAGTCACAGCACAGCCAAATATTTGATCGTATCATCGCTGACTTGACCTCCAATCGTAGATAATAGATTCTGCGCCGAACCTTTCGTCTGACATCCAATTACGACAGAAACACGGGCCGCAGAAGAAACCGGAAGGCCATGAAATTATTTTATAACATCGATACGACGCGCGCTTACAACACGTCGGTTGACATGAACTCGTATTTCTGGTCCAAGGCCTCTCAGACTGGGTCAGACAGGTAGTTAATGGAGCATGCTCAGTTGGAAGACGGTGGGGGGGGGGTTGGTGGGTGGGGATAGCGCGCACACACCGACAGGAGAACTACACAGAAACTAGGTCACCTAGGCAGCTCTGTCTCCCCGTTGTCATAGTTACCACCTTGATGGGATGGCTGGCCTGCGTGGAGCGGAGCGGTGAGAACAGGTGCTCTGATTTAAATGAATGATTAATGATCCCCCACCGGTCACGAGCCGCATCGGGGGAGTCTGCCACAAACAAACAGCGCCCGAACAATTACGAGTCCGACTCGCCGGACGCCTGCGGCTCGGCGAGCTGACTCGCACGGCCCACAGCAGCTGAATATTCATACTGAAGCTGCTGGGCTAGGGTGTGACCAGAGTCACAGCTGAAGGGACACCAGGTACCCGATGAAACATGCATGAGGCAGGCTGAGCATGATATAGACTGAACGCCATGCATCGTCTCTGGAGTCAAGTCAGCAAGCACTGTGTGCACATAATAACGTGCAGCTCAACAGTCGCTACAAGCCAGTTATTTTTTATTAAAAGAGTGATGAGATTAAATCTATGTTTTTGTGAAAAGTCACCAAAATTAAATAATTCAATTATTGGTTGAAGGGCTGCAGGAAATTATGTTAGTTTACAATCAGTATGAGTCTGGCACACTGTAAAAGGAAGCAAGATCCAATTTGGGACAACGACTTGTACTTTCTCAACAATGCAGCCTGTGTAGACTAACTAAAAAAAGAGCCTTCACTGATAGAAGTGAGCTGCAGATTGTGAACCTGTCAGAGGCACCGATTGACCTCAACCAGGAGAAGACCAACACATGCATGAACAAATCGTGCAAATCCAAAACAGAGACGACCCGTTCAGGCACAAACCCGAGTTTAACTTGAATGACGGCTAACTTCTTGAGATGAAAAAGGAACTTCAGTGCTGACTGTTGGGAGGCTGATGAAAGTGGAAAAGACAAGTGGAAAGTCCCTTTATTGAACGACCCACAGAACCAAAGCACGGCTGGCTGATTCACTGCCGCTCTTTGTGCTTGTGTTGTTGTTTCTTTCCACGGTCTGCAGCAGCAGCAGCAGCAGCAGCAGCACTGATGATCTGATCTGAGTGGGAACTGGAGCAGAGACTTTTACAACCTTGACATCAACTCTCTCTCTTTTTTTTTCTCTCGTCTTTAATACCCGCAGCGAGCCAACGGTGTTCTTTGACGTACTGTAACAGATTTACAGACTGTTTGGGGACGAGCAAACGGCTCTGTAAAGCTGTCAGAGCGGCTGTGAAACCTGTTCCAGTTCCTCTGCGCCCGCGACAGGAAGCCATAGGCAGCAATGGAGTCCGATCAGAGCCGACGGTGGCAGCCAGATGTTTGGCCTGGGGAAGGAGTTCGCTGTAATTGTTGGCAAACAGGCTGCAGGCAAACACGGACGATTACCTCGAATTTGAAACCTTTTGGACCCCTGAACTGCAGGACAATAACTGTCACGTAAAGTCGGATGTCATCTGCAAAGTGGTGGTGAAAATAATGCTGCATGTGAGGACAGAAACATTCTGGTGAGGACTTGTTTAAGAGAGTCATGTTCCTCTGCTGATCAGTGTGGAGAGAAAAAAGCTGTAAAACAAATGAAAAGCTAATTATTGAGTGAGATGAGACGGACTGGCTGTTTGTGTTCCCATCGTTTTATGTGACAATAACAAGACAGGACCCCAAGTGACAGTTGAACTGACAACAACAGTAGTAAGCACCATATCTCAGGCTGTCAGAAAAGAAACAAACAACCAGAAAAGCTCCCAGAGAAAATAACAGACTTGGTCGCTGCAAAATCGACTGAAATCATATTTGCATCACCCGGTTGAGCAGCCGCGAAGGAGGACCTGCTTCGAGCCGTCATGCAAGCTAACAAGCTAATTACCTCTTACCTGGAGGAGCTGCTGTGACTCACGCTGTCCTGACTCACTCCGCGAGTACCACCGTCGACGTGCCCCCCCTCACCCCCCACCCCACAACCTACCCACCACTCGTTCGCTTTTCACCTCTTCGCCAAACACACACACAGACACACTCATCCATATGCACTCCATCACCCCGGTCCCCCGTTGCAATGATGTCACTCCGCGATGGCTCCACTTTCTATTAAAAGAGTATGAGATCATCGGGGTGTGAGATCACCGAGCAGGGAGCGCTTGAAAAATGTTTTTTGGTCAAGTTGACGAAATTATCATTGTTTATTTATCCTTGTGTTGCCTTTTTCTTTCTTTATTAGCCACACAGAAAACCCGACACACAAAAAACCAACAAAATATTGACTTTCACTAAAGAGGCCTTATATCCTCATTATTGCTGTTATCCAGCAGTGTGTTCCTCCTCCGAGGAAGCCTCCATGAGGTTGATATTACTGCGCCGTACACTGTGGGCATCACATCATATCAGATGTGACAGGCCCGAGTTGCTGCTGTTAGCGTTCAAATGCTTCATGGGTCCATTAGGAGCACTCTCTTCCTTTATTATTTACACACAGCCTACGTGGGACTTCAGATGCGAGGCTGCATCCTCTGACTGACACGCTCTCACTCTGAGTGGAGCTGACATCTTGTGAACAACACTGAATTCCATGCTCCTTTTAAAGGGATCAGCCTCCAATGAAGACGGGGAACCTCTTTAGGTTTTTGTGCGCGCGCGTGTGCGTGCGTGTGTGTCATATGCTGGTGTGTGTTATTTCATAGAGAGGTGGCTCATCAGGATGAATTATTGAAACCATGATGTATGAAAATCTTTGATGCCGCGTGTGTCGGAGGCTGCCAGATTGCTCATGATTATCTCGACCTCTTGATGCAACGCCGGCTCTCCACAGGCTAATTTCTCCCCTCTCCTCTCTTCTCTCACCAACCCATCTTTTATCACTCCCCCTCCCCCCTCCTCCCCCCTCCTCCCCCCTTCCTCCCCTCCTATTAGCTGCAGAGGAGTCTAAAGCAGAGGAGGCCACCCCGGCAGATGCGGCGGAGACCACCGAGTCCAAGGACGACTAAGGCAAACGTCGCCGGTCCCCCCTGCCCCTCCCCTAATGAAAGCAGAATTAAGAGTATGAAGAATACCACGAAAACAGAAATCTTAAAAAGGTCGCTCTCTGCCTTCCTGCTGCGAGGGCAGTCCGTTTCTATTTGTTTGTCATTTTTTGTGTGGCAATGATTTTCTCATGTTGGGGGGAGTTTCCAGCGTGAAGTTTTTTGGCTCAAGCTAACACGATGAGGAAGCAAGACAACGATGATGATGATGATGATGATGATGATGATGATGACGGTGAATATAAAAACTAATGATTGTTACCTTGATGATGATGGTGGTGGTGAGAGTGGTGGTGGTGGTGGTGAAGACGCTGGGGTGGGACACTACTTTCGCTGCATCTTCACCGCCCGGCGAAAAACAAAGAGGGAGAAAAGCGAAGCCCCCCCCCAACTGGACCCTCACACATTTAAGCTGCGTTGCCAATGCACCGTACTGTATTTGCATTGTGATGCACTTTCAACAAGTTACACACAAAAAACTAATGAAAGAAAAGAAGTGAAAAATCCATTCTCGCAGACGCACGCACAAAAAAACCAACAAAAACGAGCAGGTTTTGAAAAAAAAAACGCACCGAGAACTCGGCAAAACTGACGATGCTGCCGACTGACTGATTGACAACATTGGATGAGAAAACAGAATGTATGGATTAAATGTGTGATGTGTCCAGTTGGGGCCCGAAGTTACCCGAGAACCCAAAACCCCCCGACACAGGACGGGACTATTACTCTGTACTCTGCTTGAGTCACTCAAGCTCGGTTTACACCCCATTTTTACAAACTCTGTCTCCTCACATTCACAGTAAAGGACCTGTTGCCATTTTCAATGACATGTTCATATAATAAATTATAGAAAAATCAACTATAGTATTGATGTAACTGGCTCTAACATATAATGATTTGTGTTCTGCCAACCAAGCGTGAGAACAGTAGCATGAACCATCGAACCAGATGCATGATGGGAACTCTCCCTCTGAGAGGAACTTTTTCCGCAGTCACAAAAACTTAAGAGGTGTGGCGGCTTCTTTTTGATGTCTTTGGTGTTGTTATGACAGTTTCTATGAATTGGATAATTACTCTTCTTGCACTGATGTTACGAATTCAAAAAAGTTTAAAAAAATCTGTTTAAAAAAGTAAAAATCATAAGAGCAAACGACGAAAAAAAAAAGAAACAAGAACTTTTCCTATGTTCCAGTGAGTGCAATGTCCAGTTTCAACCTTATCAAGGAGTTCAAACTTGTGAGAAAAAAAATATGAAAAAATAAAAATGGTTTCAATGTCTGTTTTCAAAATAAAGCAAATGTGCCAATTACCATCATAAGTTGTGGAGTTTGTTTGAGCCCGGGAGAGATCTCACCTCACACAACACACATTGGAAGAGAAGGTGTAGCTGCTGCTTTTGCTGCTTCTATTCACCTACAAACACACTGTCTGAACTCATTACAAGGATCTGATCCTGTTAGTGTTGCTTCACATTACAGGTGGTACAAACTGTAAATGCTAGATTGTAGTAGAAGTCCACGGCGAAGAGCAGGACGCGATCTATGCCTCCTGTGATTTTGGAGGCACTCCAGTTTGAAATAGTAGAGTAATCGGCCATTTCATTTGGTCCTTTTTGCCCCCCAAATTTAGGCCGACTTCAAAAAAACCCATTTTTCGGACCAGTTTGTTCCAAAAAAGGGGTCCACAGCAAAGAGCAGGACGCGATCTATGCCTCCTGTGATTTTGGAGGCACTCCAGTTTGAAATAGCAGAGTAATTGGCGATTCCGTTTGGTCCTTTTTCGCCCGCCAACCGTAGGCCAACTTCAAAAAACACAGTTTTTCGGACTCCTTTTCTTTCCAACGAAAATGGGTCCACGGCGAAGAGCAGGACGCGATCTATGCCTCCTGTGATTGTGGAGGCACTCCAGTTTGAAATAGCAGAGTAATTGGCCATTTGGTTTGGTCCTTTTTGGCCCCCAAATTTAGGCCAACTTCAAAAAAACCCATTTTTCAGACCACTTTTTTTTCGCAAAAAAAGGGGACCACGGCGAAGAGCAGGACGCGATCTATGCCTCCTGTGATTTTGGAGGCACTACAGTTTGAAATAGCCGAGTAATTGGCGATTCTGTTTGGTCAATTTACGCCCGCCAAAAGTAGGCCAACTTCAAAAAACACCGTTTTTCGGACCCTTTTTTTCCAACGAAAAGGGGTCCACGACGAAGAGGAGGACGCGATCTATGCCTCCTGTGATTGTGGAGGCACTACAGTTTGAAATAGCCGAGTAATTCGCGATTCCGTTTGGTCCTTTTTCGCCCGCCAACTGTAGGCCAACTTCAAAAAACACCCTTTTTTGGACTCCTTTTCTTTCCAACGAAAATGGGTCCATGGCGAAGAGCAGGACGCGATCTATGCCTCCTGTGATTGTGGAGGCACTGCAGTTTGAAATAGCCGAGTAATTGGCGATTCCGTTTGGTCCTTTTTCGCCTGCCAAACGTAGGCCAACTTCAAAAAACACCCTTTTTCTGACCCCTTTTTTTTCCAACGAAAAGGGGTCCACGGCGAAGAGGAGGATGCGATCTATGCCTCCTGTGATTGTGGAGGCACTCCAGTTTGAAATAGCAGAGTAATTGGCCATTTCGTTTGGTCCTTTTTGCCCGCCAAATTTAGGCCAACATCAGAAAAACCCATTTTTCGGACCACTTTTTTCCCGAAAAAAGGGGACCATGGCGAAGAGCAGGACGCGATCTATGCCTCCTGTGATTTTGGAGGCACTACAGTTTGAAATAGCCGAGTAATGGGCGATTCCGCTTGGTCAATTTTCGGCGGCCAAACGTAGGCCAACTTCAAAAAACACCCTTTTTTGGGACCCTGTATTTTCCAACGAAAAGGGGTCCACGGCGAAGAGGAGAACGCGATCTATGCCTCCTGTGATTGTGGAGGCCCTACAGTCTGAAACGGCCGAGCAATGGGCGATTCCGTTTGGTGCCTTTTTGCCCGCCAAACGTAGGCCAACTTCAAAAAACACCCTTTTTGTGACCACTTTTTTTTCCAACGAAAAGGGGTCCACGGCGAAGAGGAGGACGCGATCTATGCCTCCTGTGATTGTGGAGGCACTCCAGTTGGAAATTGCAGAGTAATCGGCCATTTCGTTTGGTCCTTTTTGCCCCCCAAATTTAGGCCAACTTAAAAACACCCATTTTTCGGACCACTTTTTTTTCCCGAAAAAAGGGGACCACGGCGAAGAGCAGGACGCGATCTATGCCTCCTGTGATTGTGGAGGCACTACAGTTTGAAATAGCCGAGTAATTGGCGATTCTGTGTGGTCCTTTTTCGCCCGCCAACCGTAGGCCAACTTCAAAAAACACAATTTTTCGGACTACTTTTTTTCCAACGAAAAGGGGTCCACGGCAAAGAGGAGAACGCGATCTATGCCTCCTGCGATCGTGGAAGCCCTACAGTCTGAAACGGCCGAGTAATGGGCTATTCCGTTTGGTGACTTTTTGCCCGCCAAACGTAGGCCAACTTAAAAAAAAAACCATTTTTCAGACTACTTTTTTTCCAACGAAAAGGGGTCCACGGCAAAGAGGAGAACGCGATCTATGCCTCCTGCGATCGTGGAAGC
>JAUESF010000016.1:10398542-10412641 GCA_032274765.1 Malacoctenus tetranemus | reverse complement strand
GAGAGAGAGAGAGAGAGAGAGAGAGAGAGAGAGAGAGAGAGAGAGAGAGAGAGAGAGAGAGAGAGAGAGAGAAAAGATGTTGGACCAGAAGTGTGCAACTTAATCCTGTTAATTTCCTGACTGGAAATGATTGCAGAAAAGTGGGAGATGCCAAAAATAACTGTGTGGTTGTCACAATAAATAAAACAATAAAACGCAACGCCTGGCATGGAGGAGACGTTTTATTGGGCCGGTGGGGAGGATTTCGTGGCATCTCGCAGGGGGGTGGCAGACAGCAACAAAGTGAACATCCGCACCCTTTTCCCTCCATCGCAAAAACCTCTACCTTGGACGCGGCTCCAACTGGCGTGCGAGCACTTTGCAGGGCAGCCGTCCCCCGTCAATGAGTGTCTGAGTGAGGGCATGGGGGGGAAAAAAGTGACGGGTCATGCAGAGCGTGGTCAGACGGACCAAAGAGCTGATAGAGTCCATTTACCCTTTGACACCAAAGTCACGGAGGAAGGATGGCCTCCGACGTCGGTCCGAAAGACTCGTTATTCGGTGACCCGGCGTTGTGACCCTGGAGCACGGACATCAAACCA
This sequence comes from Malacoctenus tetranemus, assembly GCA_032274765.1. Lineage (NCBI taxonomy): Eukaryota > Metazoa > Chordata > Actinopteri > Blenniiformes > Labrisomidae > Malacoctenus > Malacoctenus tetranemus. The sequence continues at coordinate 10,412,060 of JAUESF010000016.1, read as the reverse complement.
GCTCGGATTTAAGTGGATAACGATAAGATTAAAACATCTCAGGAAACTCGCTGGCAAGCTTCCTTGAGAATCACAGATGAGGAGAAGTGAACGTACAAACTCATGAAGGACAGTCCAAAATCATCACGTACCCTGTTTTATGCCTCTTCCCGCACAAACTTGTAAAAAACACTCTGACTTACAGTTTGTAATTTGAAAAAGTGATCTTGAGAAACATTTGGAGCTGCCCCTTAACTAGACAGGAATTTAGTTACCATTATTTATTGCGCACTATAAGGACATCGTAATGATCGTCGCATCCCAGGAATGAGAATAAACGGAAGAGGTAACAGTGACAGAGCCTTTCCAATGTTTACGGCTCATAAAACTACAGAAGGTGAACACAGTCTGGTAACATAAAGCGGCCGGGGGGAGGGGGGTGGAACTGGAACCGACGGGACCAATAAAAAAAAAAAACCCTGACTGCTTTATGATCCAATAGGAACACACCAAGATTTGTCAATTTGTTGCGATTAGGTCATCGTTGAGGAACCGTGTTGGTGGGGACGGAGCCAGCTGCAGCGCGCTCGGTCACAACGACCTCCACAGTCGTCATTTCAATACCCAATCAAGAGACACTTGAAAATATCATTTACCAGCACTGGTGTTTAGAACCTGAACTGTTGATGCTGTCGCAGACTCAACTCACATCCTCAAGCTCATCAAAGGACTTGACACGACACAACCCAGCAAAGAAGGCTGCTGTTGCTTGTCCCAGGAGTAGAAGTATAAAAAACAGCACTGTTACTTTAACTCATCAATCTCTGAACCTCTGGTCAGGTACAATGAGGGTCATTCTGCACAGTATCTCTGTAACAGCAGCAACATTTCATTTGCTTTTACCCCCTGAGCCTCCAGTAACTGTTTGTATCAATTGTCAACTTGGTTTTGACAGATTTCCACTGTGGCCGTGCGCTGCCAGCTCTCTGCAGCCTGACAGTCATATACACATGCGAGTCCAGCTGACACCAGATCGTTATTAAGGAGCTCTCTGAGAGTGTGATCTGTCGCCACTCGATCTGTGCTGGAAACTCATTTTCGCTGCACTGTTGCACATGTGATATTTTAGGATGAGGGGTAAAAAAAAAACACACCGGGGGGTCAGTCACATTCAGAGCCAGGTGGAGAGTTACAGGAGAGCGGAGGTGGATGGGACAAGACTGGACCAATGGTTTCCTAACAGCAAGCGAAGCAGGATGGAGGAGGGTTAAAGTGTGGCACAGGGACCACATTACATGTTGATCATGGCTGTAGAACAGACCAGTGATCACCGAAGACAACAAAGTGTCCTTTTTTATATCAGCTAAATTAGACACAGGAGGTTTTCAAAGCATCACACCAATTAAAGGAAACAATTATTCAGCATTAATTACGATAATCCCCTTTCTGAAAGGCAGCAGCGCAATGTTCCACGTCAAAGCTTTGTTTGTTTGTTAAAAAATACCATGTAAAGAAGAGATTAAAGATGGCTTAGCACACAGAAGGGACCAAATCTAATCAGGAAATGTCAGCAAAATGGACAAATCTCTCTAAAAAGGAAGAAAATAGAGGCACAATGTTCCTCGCTGCGACAGCAGTCTTTCAGCACCATGTGTAACATTAAGTGCATTTGCTTTGACAGTCATGGAACCATAATACGAGTTCGGCAAAGAACATTGAAGTGAAAGAAAACGGTGGGGAAAAAAAATCGCCTGTTTTTCAACCAACTTTTAAAGCAAAAGCTGACAGGAGCTTTTAAAGCTGCTCAATTATTAATGGTGAGCAATGAGAAGACCACGGGTGTTTGTTGTGCCACACAAGGACAAAAGCAAACAACAGAAATTTTCAACCGTTAAATCAATAGAATCTGGGAAAGACAATTTGTCCATTTACCGGACAAGGACTTTGCTGCCTGAAGTGCTTGCGTTGCCCTTCAGCTGCCGTATCACGCTCAGCAGCTCGAGTCATTTGCGACTCAAACACAAGCATTGTCTCGGAGAACATTGTGTTACATTGTGTGACATCCATAGCATAAGACAAATGATTTAACATCATATATATCAGGCAACAGACACTTATCTAAAAAGCCACCTCAAGAGATTTCCAATCATCTCAACGGGCTGAAGCTGAACAGCCACTTTGCCAGCTGCACGTCAGTTGAGACTCTTCAGGAAACCCATTTTCACTCCCTGGTTTCAACTGTTTTCTTGTCTTGTAAGTTTGACTCCTCAGTTTTCAGTGTCGTCGTGTACGGCACACGGTTACAGCAGCGGTTGCTTTAAAGCGCTTCGCCAAAGAAAGTTGAGAAATTACAAACCCACGGGTTTGTTTCCCAGGCTGAATACTCCAAGGCGCTCTGAGCCTCCGAGCCACAAACAGTGTCAAGTTCTGAATAAAAGAGGTTATTTTGGAATCGCTATGCAGATTTCAGATGAGTCTTTTGGCGCGACGCGGACCACAAGGTCCATCTCCTTTTAAAAAGAACAGATTTATGACAGGAGCTGAGCTGTGAACGCAACAGTGAAAGGCCACATGACGTTATCCAACAGCTCTCCCAGCAAAAAACGGTGAAATCAACAGCCGTTGGCTGTCTGAGAGCGAGACGAGGACTTCGCTGTCTGAAGTGTTTCAAGGGGAACATTTGGTACCTTTCCATCTGCCTATGTGCCCTATAAGGCCCTCCAGCACCAAGCAGCAATGTCGCTGGCGAGCTGCGGCTAGGATGTCCAGCCAAAGCTTGTGTGTTGATGAGGTTAAACTAATAAGAAGAGAAACAAACGCAGGACCAAGACCTCACCTCAAGATCCGGGTAAGAAGACACAACAGGACACAGTGCATTAGCTTTCATTCTTTGGGAAGAGGTAAAAGGGGGGGCTATAAAATTAACTGGCCAACTGAGGATAAATGATATTATTATGGTGCATTAGCATCATCATCCAAGGAGAAAGTGCAACAGCAGTCTCCACTGGCACAGAGGGAGATGGGCACCGCACGCAGGCACGGCGCCAAAAGCCCTCCGGGGAACAAAACAAGCGAGATAGATGGAGGTTGGAAACAACAGATAATGCAAAAATATTCCGACGACCATAAATCTTCCCTTCTTTTTTTGGTTTGGTTTTCCCGAGGGCTGGCATGATAGTCCTATTACTTCAGAGACCATATCTGTGATAACACTCGTGACACTCCTCCAATACTTCCCTCCCGATCTTTAGTGAACTTTTTCCCCGCTGCAGTTTGAAGTTGAGTGGGACCGCGCCTCAGGTTTTCTTCATCCTTTAACCATTTTTCCCCCATCATTGGCTCGCTTTCTTTTTCTTTTTTTTCTCCCCCGCGCTGACTCAGGTGGCGAGTTCGCCGCAGAGAGAGAGAAAAAAAAAGCGAAGTCTCTCAGGTTATTAAACGACAAGTGCTGAAACGGAGGAAACCGGGCGCTGGCGCCGCCATTCGACTGTCATTCCATTTTCCAATCCTCTTAAAGTGTTTTTTTTTGTGATGCATGCATGACACTCAGCTTGATAGCTTTCCAATGAACATCTGCGTCGGGCCACCAAATTTAAAATTCCACAGGAGACGCGGTGGCGCGGGAGGGCCCCGATTTTCATTTCCCTGGAATTACCCGAGCTGCTGGGATTTTTTACTGACTACAGTCGGGGGGGAGATCGCTCACATGAGGACAGTCGATCCGTTCTCCCTCGTACCCCCCCTCTCTGAATGAACAGCGCCGGGACCCCGGCGTTGACTCACACAGAAAGATTCAATTAGGAGCGGAGTCACTGCTGGGTGAGCAAGTAGAGTCGGCCGATTAGTCATTATCAAAGCACTCGGGTGATTGTCACCAAACTCGACCTGCGATGCGGCTGAGAAGACCGACTTTTGGGAGCCCACTCGACAAAAAGCGATTCCGAGAGGCCCGACGATGGTGACGGCGCAGCGCGACGCCTGACTGTCACGGTGAGGAGACGGAGGATGAATCGACTCGGGACAAAAGAAAAGAGGGGAAACTACCGATGCGGAAAATCTCCGTCGCCCATTAGATGTCTGTGTCGAGGCCGGAGTTCAGTGACAGCTTCTATTCACTGAAGGCGTCAGCGCAGGAAGCAACAGTTTTATTGGTCTCTACCCCAAACAGCAAGGATCAAATCATTCAACTCATCATTAAATAGCATGAAAAATGTCGACAAGCTAACTTCATATCTATTGTGCTCAAAGTGAGTTCAAACTGATGCACAGTCATCCCTCCCTCCTCTAAGCTGCCTTTGTAATTAAGGGTTGTGGGTGGGGGGGTTGGAGCCAATCACACCTGACGCTGGGCAGCGGACAGCTCGCCAATCCATCACAGGGGCAAAGGCAGAGTCGCATCGACACCCATAAATCAATGAGACTCATTTGTGTGTTTTTATAACTGAGGTGCAAAACTGAGAAGAACAAGGCAGCCCACGGAGCAGACGTGCTCGCTCTGCAAAAGGCAAGTCCTGCCTGAGTGTCGACCCGGGAGCGTCTGGCTGTGACGTCAGAGCGTTCACCACCAACGCCATCTGGAGGGGAACCCAACTTTTGAGTCAGCGCACCATTGTAGTCGTGTCAGCCGGACTGATTTCGTGAAACAGACACGATTAAAATGTGTCACGATTCGTGTTCCCAACCAGACTCACGCCTGGTCCACCTGCACAGCTCCTAAGGATCAAGCAGCCAGTCCGTGGGAGGAGCGAGGGCCTTTTGCAAGCAGGGTGGTCTCTCCTGGCAGCGAGGCAAAACTACGACAAGATGGCATCAGAAGAGAAGCGTGTAAACCAACCGGCTGGGCGCACACACACCTTCAGTCGGGCCTCTCCTGGCAGGACTGTGGAGCAGCTTCAAATGACCGTCCCTGTTTTGTTCGCCTCCTTTTCGAAGGAGTCTTCCAACACAAACCTCTCCCTTTTATTTGTTTCAGTGATGAGAAAGACACTAACACATTATATGTCTTTCAGGGAAAAAAAAGGCGACGGTGATAAAAAAAAAAAGTAATGCGTGTGTGAGAGGGGGACAGGAAGTTTGGCGTCGACACTTAGCTGCTTCCAGTCATTTCACCGAGGCTTTTCCCCGTCCTGCAAACATTACCAGGGATTATTACAGTCATCAGGAAACTAACAGTTAGTACGATGGCCTGTGATGAAGCAGTGCAATGGCTCACGCTTGATGTAATGGATTATTGATTGTGTGCGGCTCGTGTTTTGTTTTAACCGCCCCGTATTTTCTTTGTGTCGTCTCACTCAGCCTCGCAGTCACGGACAGCAAAGAGAGTTTCTGGGGGAACGGGAGGAGGGGTGGGTGGGGTTAGAGAAGGGGTGGGTGGGGTTAGAGAAGGGGTGGGTGGGGGTGGACTTACCTTTTCTCGTCTCTGTACCACTCAAACTCCGGTGTGGGCACTGCCGTGGCGTCGCACTGCAGCGTCCCCATGCGGCCCACCGGGGTCTCTGAGCTCTGGGTCCTCTTAATAGTTGGTGGGTCTGCCAAGACGCGCGCACACACACACACACACACACGCGCACACACACACATATCAACATGAGTCACGCCTCCGAAGCAATAGCCGAGGCAGCTGTCACGCGCAGTGTATTTCAGCGTGTAATGTGCCACGATTCGGCTTAATAAAACACCGCGCCGCTCGTATTCCTCAGACTCTTTTTCCAATTGCCAAAAATGTTCTCTTTGCCACATTGTGAGCTACTTCTTCTGTGTCAAGGATGTTTGAACAGCAAGTGGTGGTGGAAGGAGAATTAGACGTGGAAAATGCCTTCTTTCTAACCTCGTGGCACGATTGAATTTCACAGATGAAAGTGAGTGAACTGGATAAAGGGAGAAGGCTGCGACTGATTGCATGAGTATATCTACAGACTTTCAGCTACCGACCCCCCAAGACCTAATGTTGATTAGGTGAGTTTGGTCCCGGCCGCAAAATAATACAATAAAAGCCTAGAAAACTCATCAACCACGCTAACATTCATCATGCAAACATAAAACTTTAAACAAACATCCCGATGGCCAGAATATATGTTCTAAATGGATTAATACCCGATTCTCCGTTGGTGATTAAACACTAGGAGATGGTTTAATACAGACATCGTTATCGTATAACTCAGATGTTCAGACTTGGCCAAAGTACAGTTTGGGCAAACGGCCATGTGCGATGTGTTGGGATGAGAGAGAGCTCCTCTGGGGGAAACTCGGTGTGTGATGTCTCACAGGCTCTTCGTCAATGCTGAACGGTTGATGTCTGATCCGAAAAAAACGCGATCCGGTGATTGTGCTTTTTTCAAGTCACCGAGCGTCTTTTAAAAGCCAAATTTAAGAATTAGGTGGGAAATGACAGCAGCGATCAGATCGAAGAGTCGCTCTCGTGCTTTCTTCATTTATCCTCACAAATAATAATTCCAAAACACGAGCATTTCTTCATGCTAATGCTCACATGCTCCTCATCCTGCCATTGGCTTTTACAGGCCCTCATCTGCTCTCTCTCTTCCTGTGAAACATCTGACATCGTATGTGTCGGGAATATCGATCAGTGTTTCCCCCCCTCCCAGAGTCCCGTGCGCACTGCGGTCTGTTGCTACTTACAGTTGACAACCACATTGACGTATTTGACATCAGGCGTGGCGACGTCGTTGCTGGCCTTGCATTCGTAACGCCCTGCTTGATTTCGCATGATGCCCATGATGTCCAGGTACTCCTCTCCATCCAGCGGCTCGGCTGCACAGAGAGAGAAAGGGAGGAAGAGAAAAAAGGTGAGGGGGGGAGGGAGTTATCAAAGGTGACAAAGCGCAGGGATGCGTCCATCGATCGCAAGGTTTGCCTCCACTCACAACGTACACTCAGACTGAAATGTGCAAGTTCACTTTAATTAAAGAGACAATCCCGGTGCCAGTGGAACCTTGAAGTTTGACCACAGACACAGAAGCAGCTGGTGTGCTGGAAAATAACACAGTGTTTTATGGTGACCTGGAAGCAAGTGGAGGCCAAACAATTGGTGTGTTTGCCTGGGAGAAAAAAAAGGGATAACATCGGCTCAGGAGCTCCAGCTCGTGAGCTATTTGCCTGAAACACCCTGAAAAGAAAAAAACAACCAACCAGCTTCAACAAAACGTCTTGAGGCCAGAGTCCATTCATTATACAACACACACTTTTCCCTCCGCGCAACGTTTTAACACTTTCATCCTATAAATACGTCCCCATGTGTGGGCCTGATATATCATATATGTGTTTATTTTATCTAGCGTTTACGACTGACCTCCCTGCAGGTTTTTGCACGCTGCAGCCATAGATTTCTAACGGTGCTTTTTTCTTCCAGAGATGACAAACAAACAAACAGTTGCCAGTCTTTGCGTGAGTCAATGTGGCCTCCAACCGAGACTCCAACCATCATCTGACACCCACGTCAGTTTGGCACGGCCATCGTTAGAAAGGAGTTTAAGATGCGGCGTGGAGGACACAAAGAGCATCTTCTTCTATATGAAAGTGACTGGATTTGAAATGATTTCCGGTATCACACGGGGATGTTTAACTCGTTACGACCTGCGGCCATGGCTCGTCCCTTCGCGACCGCTCTCGCCCTCTCCCATGTGCGACACATTCGTCTTTAACAATATCATCGCGCGGGGGAACGTGCTCTGGTTTCATGTGCTCGTGAGGGACATTGCTCCCGACCTTAATGGATCAGACTCGTCGGCCGGCTTGAGATGAAGCAGTTCACATGACGCGCCGCTCGTGTCTCTTGCTCGATGCTGCCGGACCGTCAGACGAAGCCGTGCGCGCCGGGCGTATTGACACCTGAAATTCCTTTGGGCCTTGCTTTCAATAAAGACCTCCATAAATAAAGCATCGGTCTGGGAGACGGCCTGCGCTGGTGCTCGTGTTGCGCGGGAGACGGTGGGTAATTGAAATTCACAGACAGGTCAAGCTGAAAAGCGCCGGCTGGAACGTCCTCGACTGACGACCATTCAGCTCGGAGAGCGCTTTAACATTCGCCGACTTGTTAAGCTGACTTCCACCAGTTGTTTTGACTGAGTGCTTCAATTAACGCAGGAATTATTCCCGCAAATGTCAGACAAAACATCTGAGCGGAGCGCTGGGGAGAAAGAAAACGCCGCAGAGACTATCCGACAGATATCTAACTAATTGTTTAATGAGCAATCCGGCTAATTACCCATGTAAGGAACACAGTGGCTTGGCATCTCGTTAGGAAGGATCTTTTACGTCTTATTAGGGATCTATGGGTGGCACAGGGAGAGAAAGTGGTCCGCTCTTTGATGCGTCCCCCCCCCCCCCACACACACAATCACACTTTGTCTTTCGTCACGTCTGAATATAGCGCTGGTGCGAAAACCTGAAAAGAGGTTTTTTTGGGCGAAGGTGTGATGATGTCAGAATCATCCTGACTGACATGTGATAATTATTCTGGTTGCATCCCATGCAAAGACGAGGCACGTGTGTTTCACTTGAACCCCCCCGCCCCCGCCCCCCCCCTCCTTCCCCGCACACCTTTCAAGCTCATGGAAAATGAAATTTGGGGGAAATTGCGGTAACTTAATAAGGAATCATCTCCTCAGGCGGTGAGCCAGCAGCGCCTGCTCTCAGGGTGCTTCTCAAAGAGATACAATTATCTGCAGTGAACGAGGGGGGTGGGTGTGTTTGTGTGTGTGTGTGTGTGTGTGTGGGGGGGGGGGGGTGAGTCCCAGAGGGCGCCCTGCGAATGTAATAACTACTATAACATCGACTGATACTTCCCTTAATCTAAGAAAATACGGACTGATGGAATCTTGGTGGTCAAAATAAATTGCACGGAGGGGCTTCCCCGGTGGGAGGGAGGGTGTGTGTGTGGGGGGTGTGGGGGGTGCTGTTTGTAACAAACAGTAAATGTCAGCAGCAGTCTCAGTCCACTAAACGCAGTTTCTGGTGGGTTCATGCTCTCGTTTCGGGGAAACACCAAAACAAGCGGTGCGCTGAGGACTGATTTTGCTTTGGGAAACATAACATTTCTGCTTTTTTCGAGAACCATCAACTGCCCCCCTCCCCCACCCACCCACCCCACCCAAAAAACCTCAAAGCAGTCATCAACTCGAAGACATCGCTGTACTTTCACAGCGTTGAGGAACAGCAGCGCAAACAAAGCTAAGCGATCAAATCAGCTGCGCGATGGAGCTGCGGGTCAGCCGATGCCGTGTTGCTCCATGTTGATTGAAAGATCAGTGGGATCATGATCAAAGTCCACGCCGCATCACATTCGGCCCTCCGCCAACGAACCTGACGCCATTCGAGAGCCGCGATTGAAAATCGGTTGCCATGGAAATTCCATTGAGGCGCCATCTCTTTTTCCCGGCGCTTCGGTTTGGTGCCGGATGAAGACAGAAAGAGAAAAAAACAGGTGACTGCAAAGATCAAAGAGCAACAGGGGGTGGGAGGGTGTAGGTGTGGGAGGGTGTAGGTGTGGGAGGGTGTGGGTGGGGTAAAAAGAAGCGCGAGAAGCGAATTTAAATGAACGAGGAGATGAACTGGCATGACGACTCGTTCACAATTAACTGTCAGAGGCCCGAACCTGGCAGGTGGAAAGAGCAACTCAATCAAGAAGGATGCATTGACGGGAGGCTTGATGTGAAAGAAATAAGAAACATAATTACAATACATCTTTTAATGCTCCTTTGTCCGCATCCACAGGAGAATACAGCTCCCTGCGCATGAAGTGTGTGCTTCACATGTTATCTGTTTAATGAAGCGTAATGAAGATGGATTGGTTAATCTTGTCTTAGGGGAATTGAGTTGTGTGTGTGCGTGTGTGTGCGTGCGCGCGCTTGTGTGTGTGTGTGTGCGCGTGTGTGCATGTGTGTACAGTATCCACACACATGCACACGTGCAAGCCCGCACACTCTCTGTGCGGCGGCGTGCCGTCTCGTTGCAGAGGATGAGGCCTGCATGTGAGGAATTATTGTGAAGACAGATTTCCTTGAAGGCTCTCGGGGAGCACTGAAGTGCACTGACTGATTCAAAGTGTGCACATTAGAAAAGCCCCATGAATCCGGGCATTACAGTGCATTATATTATCACATTTCTATGCTAATCTTCATAGAGGAGCGCGAGTGGGTGTCAGAGAGGGAAAGAGTGAATAAGACAAGGTTAAGGAGAGGGGACTTTATTTTTTCCCTTTTTCCTTTTTCTGAATGTTGCTGATGTTACTGACTGTGTCTACCAGTCACTCCAAAGTAAACCTTGGAGACAGCAGCAGTATCGCATAAATGAAACTCCTCAGCTGGTGCCTGCTAAAGCACAAAGTTACATGTGAAGCTCTGCACCCGAAGGCCCCGCCAGGGCGCAACACCACAACCTTCTACGTCTCAAAGTTCACTTTCACACGCCTCTTAATGTCCAGACACACTGCAGCGCGGCACGCTGCTCATACAAGGACAGCAACACACAGAGCACATAAAGATGTGGCTTTATTGAACCTCACTGCAGCCGTTTATTGCGGTGCGAGTTTCAATGGACGGATAGGTTATTTCCTGAGATGAGCCGAGCACATCTGTCTTCTAAATGAAAACCTGCTCGGGACTGAGGAGGACTGGTGTGGAACAAACGCTCAGGAACAGAGTGCCATCGCCATAATCCACTCCTGTTCTGACACACATGTCAGCAAGTGATGCCTTTGACACGTGAACGTGCACTGTGCAACGTCTGGGAGCTCACTACAGCTTTGCGTCAAACATCACGACACTTCATGATGAATATCTTTCGAGATATCCAGCTGTAGGCCTGGTTCAGCTGGACTCTGATATTTGGCCAACTGGATCTCCGACTCCCCCCTACAAAGAGGTGGTAAACTGCCTCCAGTGGTCCTGAACGCGCCCCCCCCCCCGCCAAGATCCTGCTACTGGTGTGCAGATGGGCAAAAACATGGTGCGGACGCTGGCCAAAGGATAACAACTGTGTCCACGCAGTCGCCGCCAAGGCAACCGCTCCGAGTTGGGCATCGCTCCGCGGCCCTCGATTACTGAAACCGTTTAGATGATGCACAGCAAAACAGTGTCATGACTTCAGGCGCGACATGACAGCAATCTATAATTCGATATGATTGGAGTGACCTCCTGCTGCAGGAATCGTTCGAGTTGCATTCCAAGTTCCCTATTCAACGGACAAACAGATATCAAAGCTTTCCAAAAGTTTTTGTGGCCTGAACAGAAAAAAAATAGAAAAATCGAGTTGTTCATGGACAGTCGGAGAGCATGTTGTGGGTCACAGTTGCCTGGATTCAACAGAGACTCTGCAGCTCACAGTTTTGTGAATCACACAAAACCTTTTTGTTTCGGAGGTCAAAAAACTCAGCAAACCAAGGTAATGGTGTCTGTTCAGGGACACCATGTTTAAAATGAACTGAATGACCGGGGAAGTATGTTGCGGTGAGCACAAGCCTCCTTCTCCCCACCATGCACATATTCGTGCACACGCGTTGTGCACGCTCTTTGACCTGCCAAATCTGTGAGCCCACGTCGGAGACGCCGCAGCCTAGTGATTCATCTCCTCTCTCGAATTCTGATTCACATGATGCGTCTTCGCTCGGGGGAGACTTCAGACGTTTCAGCAAACCAGCACAGAGACTGTCCACAGTCAAACGCTGCATCGATTGGAAATTAGAAAACAAACTTTCTTTTTTGAACAGTACTCAAGTACAATACTTCTACACGAGGACATAAAACAAGCTCGCACTTTGCTCTACGTGCACTCTCGCCCTGCACTCCCCTTCGTGCTGCGAGACCACGCGAGCGCTCGTCAGACTTGGAACGCGACTTAATAACCGCACGCTCGTGCCGTTGACTATCGATCACATTTCCATGGTACAAGTGTTTCTCTCCAACTTCTTCTTCTTCTTCCGGCACACTCAGTTCGGGGGGGGGGCGTTTAAGTGTCAGCAGCCTTGAGCTAGTGTAACAATGGAGTTGCCAGTGAATAACTCGAGGAGAATTGCTGGCGAGCTGTGTTCTGTTCCCGGCTGCGGGAGAAGAGCTTGAACTAACTGCAAAAAGAAACTTCTGCTCGTTTGTGGTTTGTTTCATAGTGAAGCGCCGGAGATTTGACAGACAAAAGCGGTGGCGTCTAAAAATACACTCGAATTCATCTCGCTGGGAAATATAAATACACCGCGGTATGTTTTTTTTTACTCTGCAACAACTGCCGGTCGCAGTCGGTTTCTTCCTTCATACTTTGTTTTAACGGATGCGTGTTTGGTTTCAGACTAACAAACTATCTGGCAACAGTCAAAGAAAAAACCCGACGCCGAGCCAGACCAAGATGAGCCCGGGTGGGTGAAAACAATGTGTTTTCCAAGATCAGCTCAGTCGCAGTTGAAAGGTAATACGTCTGATGTGGGACCAATGAGAGCAAAAAGCGGTGGAGTCAAAGCTACACGAGGAAGTGGTGCTACTGTAAACGGACACTGTGTAATGATGAGGAATTACAGGAAACATCCACAGGCGATTAAGTTATACACAGCCGAGAAGGCCTCTGCCCAGCAGCGCCTCGGCTCCGCGGCCATTAGCATTGGAAAGCGTCCGAGATTTGTGGAGGAACAAGAAGGAAAAAAAAAACCATCTGAAGTTTTTTGCTTCTGCAAAACGAAACAAAACCATGGAGTTTGCGTGTAGCGAGAGGTGTTGGATTACATGTTACCAGTCCCATTCAAAGCTGATCTCCAGACCGACACTTCACCTCCTCTTGGACATCAAGCTCAAATGGTGGTTTTTTTCCTTCCATCCTCTTAATGCGTCACACAGCCGCGCTCTCGCCTTTCACAGACGACAATGCATTTAATTGCTGTCGTTTTTTCCCCCCACACAGTATTGCGCTGAAAGCCCCAAGGCCTCTGGGAAATGCAACAGCAGTGCTCTTGGAAAATGAGTCGGGAAGAGCCGAGCAGCCTGGAAGAGAGGAGCGCCCGCCCGCTCGGCAAACGCCTGCTGGATCCTGATTTGCATCGCAGTCGCGGCTTTAACTTTGTGTGAACAACCATGAGTTTTCCACGTCAATTAAGGCGCATCTGTGAGACTGAAGGGCGGTGCCTGTGTGTGTGTGGGGGGGCATTCAGTGGGACTAAGCATGCACTCATGAAGCCCCCCCGCAACTACTTACAGGGAAAGGAAGGGAGAGGGCAAAGAGAGAGAGAGAGAGAGAGAGAGAGAGAGGGTGAGAAACAAGAATCACAAACCAGCAACTGCAACTGGATTGCACTCATTTGCATGTCCTCATGCATCATTCATCAGCATCACTTTACCACAGTGCGAAACATTACATTTATTTTGCAAATGCTAATTTATGTTAAGCAGCTGATTTGAGAAACTCCAGAGTCAAGTAGCATAAAAGACCGCGCGACATTTATTTTCCTTTTGTCTACGCGAGTGTGACAGTGTGTGTGTGTTTGTGTGTGTGTGTGTGTGTGTGTGTGTGTGTGTGTGTGTGTGTGTGTGTGTGTGTGTGTGTGTG
>JAUESF010000016.1:10373019-10389777 GCA_032274765.1 Malacoctenus tetranemus | reverse complement strand
TGTGTGTGTGTGCGCGCGCGTGTGTGTGTGTGTGTGTGTGTGTGTGTGTGTGTGTGTGTGTGTGTGTGTGTGTGTGTAGTGGTTACTATCATGGTTCTCATCCAGGTTATCCTTTGTGATTGTGGTAATTGCAAAACTTTCCTTGTTACTCCTTTAGCAGCGCGAGCCAAAGAACAAATAAAACCCATCAGGTGCGCTGCTGCTTGTCCCACTTTAATGAGCACCTTGTTTGCTTTGCCTGCAGAAGTCCACATCCATACTGGTAATTAAGCGTCTCCTGTCATGCCGTCATCTCAGATCATGCTCAAAGGGAGCTAATATTTACCAAGTTGCATCTGATGGTCCTCCGCAGTCTCAAAACAGCAGGTTTCAAATTCCTTGCTCGAGCCGTGCTGTAGCGATGCGTTACCCGACCTGAGGAAAATTCATTCCGCTCAGTCCCCGAGTCCCTTAATTACAAACAAGCTCAGTGATGTGCAAGCAATAACCCGCCTCACTTCTTGTCTCTATGACAAACACAAACAGTATCGCTGATGGAGTCTAATTATGCATATATGCACTTCTTCTAAGTACTGGGGGAAAAAAAGAAGCTCATTCTGTTTATCTTGTAACGTATCCGGCGCACCGTTTTAGCATCACAACACCAACACCACGCCAGGCCTAATCTGATTAGCTTTGTGATAATCAAGCAAAAAGAAGCAGGAATGATGCTGAAAGGACGATTGCGACGGCGCCGACTTTCAGCTCGGATAGGCACCGTGGAAACGGATGACAGCTGTAATCAGTGGTGACACCCCGAGAAACCCCCCCCCCGCTATTAACTATTCTATAAACAAATCCTGCGGCGGAGTATCAATTTCGACAGTTTAGCTGAAAACGCTCGACCACGGGCGTCGTTTGTCACTCGGGTTATTTGAAATCCGCGACGTCGCGTTTCATTTCGGAGCGCTCGAGAAAAGAAGGGGAGGCTTTTACAGACCGAACACGACGGACGACGTATTGTCGAGCTGACGTACTACCTGCTATTCATTAGCTCCCTGGACTGTCACATCAGTTTCAGTCTGTTGAGTACATAATAATAGAGCGGTCAGCTTAGATTCAAAGGAATTCATCTTGGCTTTGTTCTTGAGCGTCCCTTTGATATTACCAGTTTCTTGAGGGGTTCTGATCAATGTAAATCTCAGGAATCAAATTAACAAGTCGGAGGGATATTTTTGGTCCGGATGGCAGGAATTGTTGATGCGCGTCTCCAAGCCGTCCATTGTGCGAAACTGCTCCTGGAGGAATTGTGCAGATTTCCACAGGGGGGGCTTGTGTAAAATGTGACAAAGTGTCATCGCGTCTCTATTCTTAGTGGAGGAGTGTGATGTTCTGTCAAGGCCATGCAAATCGGCTTTCCTTAAATAATTTCCTCATTTACCCACAAACTCCGCCGGCTCCAAAGAGGATTTCCAGTTGAAAAAAAAGACAAACATTGTATCGTCTGTCTGTCAGAGACCTATCTCTGCGCGGCTGTCGCTAATCTGGACGACGCTCTCTGTTTGGATTGTGAACTCGGACTGTCGACGCCGGTCAAGCCTTCGACGACGTCATCGTTTCTCCTGGAGACAGAAGTAGAAGGACGGCGCTCGATCTGCTCGCGTGTGTGTGAACGCCGCAGGAAATTTCACACTCCGGCGCGCAGCATCATGTGCAAAGTGTCACCAGCTCCGGATATGAATATTTATGAGGTTATGCAATCGTGAGGTTTTAGCCAGACTTTGGCACGGGAATCAGTGACTCATTATTGAGCCACATTCTACTCGCACAAGCATGTGAGCCGTGTGTGCGACTCTGGGTTGACTTGAGCTCAGTAACAGTGACAGTAATAAATTTAGCGTTATTGTATGTAAATACCACCGGTTCCTTCCGACAGCCTTTTGCGTAACCTAAACTGTGCCGGTGTTTGCCAGAAGACTTGTGATTCCGACGCAATCGACTGTCTCCTCTCAGTGTAATGAGCTGTGAGCGCGAGCAGTGACCGTATGCCACCGCCATTCTGGCTGAGTGGAGGTTTGTGAGAGCGCGTGTTGTGTATGCACGGCAACATGCTTCCAACAATGCGACGGACACGATTAGGAAAAACAAAAACAAAACTGCCTTTTCGCAGTTCGTGTGGCAAATGACAGCCGGGGGGGATGATAATTTGAGAGGGGCCACCAAGTCATGTCTGCACCCAGACTCCAAAAAGTGGAGTTGAAAAAGGTGTGATACTGCTGCTCAGTTAATGAGGGAGAAGAAATCCTTCCACATGTCCACAGATCAGTTCTAAGGTGTCTATGGAGCCTGGTTGGACTGATGGCTAACAGTAAATAATGGTGAAATCATGAACACACATTTTCAAAATGATGGGATGATGCAGACTTCCCTCTCTGGAAACATCTTCCAGAGGGGGGAGCCCCAAGAAGGTCCCAGGCCAGGAGAGGGACGTCTGGGAGTCCCTGCTTCCTGGATGAGCAGAGGATTATGAATGATTGGATGATGGATGGACTGTACAAGGCTGGGCAATCCTATCATGAAAAAAACAGCTGCAGCTTAGAAGAGGATGTGTGATGCAAGGGAACGATCTCCAGCTCTGAACGGCAGCTACAGGAACCACTCATGGATTCTGCTGCCAAAGAAAGAGATCAGTAGTCCATTCAAGTACCGTTTTACTGCAGCACTGTGACATGTCAGAGGAAACTCTGTGCTACAGGTAAGCCTGTTTTTCTTTTTTTGTTTTATGTGTGTGTTGTACAAGAACTTGTTCTGGTTTTTACTAACGTTTATTAACACTGAGATATAAAAAAAAGGAGCAAAACTTGGACAAATTTTCAGCTGCTTTTTTCTCTCTCCCATCATTAAAATTATGGCTTTAAACAGTTTTTACACCCGTTTTTTTGTTCGCCTCAGGGAACTCCATTTCTTCACCATTAAGATTATGTTCCTGATTCATGGATGTTACTTCATTTCCAAAATATTGTGCATTAAAGCAATCACAAGGGGGTGGGCGTGAGGGGGGGCATGAGCTTGAGTCTAATACTGCAGAATTAAGACTTGGCTGCAGTTCTGAATGAGAGTTAAAAAAAAGCCCTGAGTCTTCACTTGGACCCGCGTTTTGTGTCCCTTCAATATCTGTGGTCGCAGCAAATAGTGGAGAGCCGTGCTAGCAAAGCGGAGCGGTGTTGCCGCCCAGGCAGGCGGGAGCATGAGGCAGTGAGACCACAGACTGCCAGACATCATTATCTCTCTCAGCAGTCCCCCCCACACGCTCTTCAACTGGGTTACACTCACGGATTCTGCGAAGAAAGACGCCCGCAGAACAACAACAAAAATAACAACAGCGCCTGTGTTTGCAAATGGCGTGCGCCGCCTCCCCCTCCACCCATCCCCTCCTCCCCCCACCCACCCACCCATCTCAGGAGCCACATGCGCCTGTGCCGACTTACGGGATCCAATCCCTGCCAGGGCGCTGACAGGATTTTTTCATTTCTATCACACCGCTTCAGTAAAGAACAAAGGCTCGCCGAAGGTGGCCTTCCTGCAACTTCCTCAATAAAACATCGAGCGAGTGAATAATGAAAGGCAAAAAAAAACCTCCCGCGTATCCTACAGAACTTTCACCGGCATAATTACGAAAGCCGACCGCATTCTGGCGAGAGAAATCCTCCAATGGATATTGCTTTTTTTCCTTCTCCTCTATCCACGCTTCCATCCTTTATCGCGGAACAAAAACGCACTGTAACCCAACAACAAAAGGGGACTTTGACTTGAGTAACTTGGTGAACCATCTGATTTTTTTTAGCCCCCCCCCCCTGCTTTTTTTTCAGCTTTGCACAGAGGAAGTGAAAAGCAGCTTTCTGGTTTGTTGCTGCACTTCTGTAGAGCAGTCAAGCAGATCCATACGGCAGGCCAAAAAAAAATTACTCGACTTTAATGCAAATGGACCAAAAAAAAGCGGGGAGCGAGGGAAGCACCTATCTGAGCCGTTCAGCTTCCAGGTGCAGGAAACAGATGTATTTGATGAAACACGCCGGGCGTGGTGACAAACTGATGCCGTAATTGATAAAGACAAACAAATGGAATGGCTTTCAATCAGCGCCGCGCCGTTATCAAACTGTGATGTTGTCAACTTGAGCATCTTCATCCATCACGCGACAAGCTTATCGGCGGCGAGAGACATTTATCTTTCCTCAGGAAATTGGATTAAATCCCATAGCAACAGTGTCATCACTATCTGAACGCATGCACATGTATGCAGAGGTGGAGCAAACGCGCCCCCGCGTGCACTCGTTTGGGGGTGTGTGTGTGCAAACATCCAGTGGGCTGTACGTACACACGAGCCTGGTAAGAGATACTCTCTCCCCAGTGCTGAATAAACCTTTTATGGTTTATTTTTGGGGTTGGGGGTGAGCGGGCCCACCGAGCCCGGGCCCTGGGGCCCGACAGGCTCCGAGCGCACCCCCTAAAATTAAAGCCTTGGTGTGAAATTAATATTATTAACTTTCCGTCTGCAGTTGCATCGTCAAAGGTTCAGTTGTTTATATTGGCTCTGAAGGTCTGAGTCGAGAGGTTTAATTGTGCGTGTAGCCAGTTTTAATGAGATGCAGGTAAAGATACCGGTGAGGTTACATGACTTGTTCACTGTGAAGGCAGCGCTGGGTGGAGGAGGAGGTGGTCCTGGGAGGTGGAGTTTTGGGGCTTGGGGTGGGCTGCACATAGTTTGGTCTTTTAATGCAAATTTTCACAATGTATCTCTCACTGTGAAAGTACAAAAAAGTAAGCATTACTTGGATTTGTGGGTTCGTTACCAAGATATTTTGACTATTAAAGGTCAAATCTGTTGCTGTCAACTCTGTCACTTTGATCTTATTCAGAAGATGTTCAGATTCGGTGTGAATAAGTTCAGGAGGTTCCACCAAAACTCACCTGATCATTGTTTCAGTGTAAATAATTAAAAAACCCATCAAACTTCATGAGCGTTTCCCTTGTCTTTCTGTCTGGCCGTTACTTATCAGTGTTTACAGTTCTACAAAACAAACTACGCTTCCAGCTTGCACAGAGCGAGTGGAGAACTTCTGAAGAATAATGAAATCATGACTGCTAATTATGTTTCTACTTTCATTTCCCTTATTTGCAGCATTTCAAAGGTTTCTGCACATAGCAATAAAACAACTATTAATCCCAGTACACTTAAATCTGAGTATCACTTTTACGTGTAGTTTCAGTAATGCACCGAATGTAAGTGTGCATATTGAACTCATCACCTCCTAATACATTACTGATTATAATCTATTAAAACTGTATATTAAATACTCACTGCTAATTCACACTTGAAAGTGCATTCAAACAATCATCTCAGATAATTATGTTTTTTTTAATTTACTGATAAATGAAAGATGCGTCACAGTGTTCATTCAATCAGTCATCTGCTCATTCATTGTCTCATGGTTTCATTCATTCTCACTTATATTTTTGAGTATTTAGCACTTCAGCAATGATTTGTAGTGAGTTTATTTCTTATTTCTTCCAAAAAACATGAACCCACTAACTTGTTTGATCCCCCTCAAAAAAAAACAGAGTGAAAACACAACAGTTGTGCTCAAAATTCCATTCATGTATTCATGTGCCAGTGACCGAGACTGAAGTCTGGTCATGTGTAGTTCAGCGGGCACTCCGCTCCGCTGCATGCGCCCCGTATTGGCCTGTGGGAGCAGAGGTAGCCTCCAGCTCACAACTTCCACTGACATTGAAAAAACCAACAGTTAAAAACACAACAAGTGTTGTAAATAACCTGTTCCTGTTTAACTGTGGCTTTCAGTGGCAAGCCTGAAGTGAGGCATAAAGTTACACACCTGTGGTGGTCCGCTGCACACACCTTCACACACCACCGTGGGAATAGACTTATTATTCTACACATGAGAATAAAAAACAACATCAGCCAAAGCAACGTGTGCCAACTTCAAGAATGCTGTTTCGTGACTGACGCATACGAGATACAAGCTGCTGCTCGCTGGTATTCGGTGGTGTCACACTTCCTAAAACCTGAGGCAACCTCATGATTCCTTTGCAGCCACATCTGTCGAGCGCTTCCTCGGGGTCTGATTGCAAAACCGTGGCATGGCCAGCGAGGCTCCGCCTGGTGAGCGAGCTGAAGCCTGTTCTCTCAGCATTTTCCTGATGAAGCTCCAGCGAACCCCATCCTAAATGCCAGGAGCCCCCGAGGGTTTTGGGTTTTTTTTTGGCTCAAGCCAAATGCAATGTAGCCGTCGCCGCTTGGGAATTATCTTGGGGGCATAATTGCTCGGCCCTATGCTCACCCAGTCATCTGTGGGCAGGCAAATGGCAGAATAATAAAGAAGTTAAGTGAGGCTATAGTTTCACATTTTTCTTTGGGGAAATGTACGCCTCGCATTGAACCAACTGTGTTCATAGTGAACTTCAATCGCACAGAAGGGACAGTGAGGCGCTGTGAAGACAATCAGTAACTAGTGGCAAATTCATGTTTCATACCTTGAGGCCCCAACATCCATTTGTGTCACTTTGCTTCAGTACCAACTGCTAAAGTATGTGAAACACACTGTTTTGCAGATGATGGGAGTTTAAGAATACACACACTAGCTGTTAATTGCATGAACATCTTTCCTTTTCTTTTTATGAGATCCCAGAACATCATGTAGAAAACATCTGAATCTCTTATGGAGAAAGACTCAGACTTTGAAGACACGACATAAGAAGATACACAAAAACAAATGTGGTTGAGTGTCTGAGCTGTTACCAAAGGTTCAGAGTTCCACCACGAGAACTGCAATCAAAAGGCGAAGCAGGTTATTTATTAGCGCTCTGAAAAAATAAAAGCATGACAGCAGGCTGAGAGAGATGTGATATAAAACGGTGAGAGCATCATCATAGGGCACAATTACATTTCATTTGGAGTTAAGACAGTTGTTAATGCTGCTCGGGGCCCGGATGAAGTGTCATTTCAAAAGCTGATGCACTGTGGATAAAGTGAAGCTGGAGTAATTAAAAGCTGAGATCTGAAGCTGGAAGTGGCTCTTTATCCAAAGTGATATTTATCATAAGTAAACCCTGGAGATGAAGACTCCGCTGCAAAGGAAATTATTCCACTGAGAGAGGGTTTGATGTAAAGTGTCGGTGTTTGGCTGCGATTTTGACTGGGGGAGAAAAAAGAAAAAAAACTGAAGCCACAGAGAGGATTTATCTTCTCGGGGCTCGGAAGGAACAAGTCGACTTCTTGATTGATGGGAGAAACCTGGCGCAGCGGGACTCGCGCGTCCGGCCGGGTGGGAAGGTGATTGCCGGCTTTTCCTACCTGAAGGGTTGAGCAGCCGCCAGGTGATTGCGGGGTCCGGCCTGCCGCTGGCCAAACAGCTGAGCGTCACGTTGCTGCCCTCGTTCACCACGATGTCTTCCGACACCTTGTAGATGTTGGCTGGGACTGCGGGACATGAGAGAAAAGAGACGCGGGGGTTAAAAATCGCAGCTGCGTCGGGGGAGAAAAAGCCACACCGAGGATCATATGTACACGGTGTTGCTGCGCATGCATGCACACAGAGGCCAAATGACAATTTCATGTCATTTTGTGTCTAATTCACGTTATCTTTGGTCACCTGAAGAGTCAGAATGCAAATCGGCCATGTTATTCTGGTTTGTTCGGCCAACACCAAACTACATATGAACTTCACATGTACCCCAAGTAAGTGGAAAATGTGAGGATGTGGCCTGTCATCTACTTAAAGCAACCAACCAGCTCTCAAGAGCAGCCATTTAAGTTCCATTCAAAGTCCAACAACTACTGAGGCGACTTTGCGTCCGTGTGCTTTTGATGAGTTCCTTCATTTAAAACAGACAACGCGCTGTGACCTTGATTCTCCGACTTGAAAAGAGAAGTTTTAGAAGAGCTTAGGAGAACCTTCTTTAGCACCCGCTAAAGCCTCAGAGGTGCTTACAGTAAACTTGCGCAACCTGGGATCCAAACGAGCAGTTTAATCTCCTGCCCCGGGACCCCCAAGCTCCCGAAAAAACAGATTGCTTCTCTTGTCATGCGGGGGGACCCACCAGACGCTTGGCAACGAGTTCACGCTCCCTGAAAAAGAGCCGCCTTTAATGCTCTGTTCGCATTTTAAAGGTGAAACAACGGCTCCTTTATATGCGGGCCTGTATGCGACACTGCAGTTCCAAGTGACACCGGAGCCTTTTCATCTCCATGCCGCTCTTGATTACCACTCTGCTCCGCGATTGCATCAAATGCTTCACTCCTGCCGCACATAAACAGAAAGCTGGAAATAAACGGCAGCAGCTTGGAGGGGAAGAAAAACCCTTCAGTGTGGCAAAAAGAGGAAACGGCTCACACCAACAAGGAGGCAAAGTCAGCAGCTTCAATGCAATCAATCATCAACTATGTTGAGGGGGGATGCATCTTCGCTTTTCTGCCAACTGGAGGCAGAGTGGCTGTGATAAAGGACAGCGTATGAAGATGCACAACCAGGCCGACAAATATTGATCAACAGCTTTGGTAAATAATAAATGTTCAAACATGCATAATGCAACAACAAAGCAAAAACAAAGAGGAGGATCAGAGAAAAGTACGTTCACTACTCGAACACAAAGTAATTCCCAATCGAGAGTATTCAAGTCAAAAGGTCAATGTTCCCTCTCCTCAAATGCATCTTATGGTGTGTTTTTATATTCAATGGGTCGAGGGTGGTGATCTCACAATACACATTAAACAACGGACAATGTTGTTTTTACCAAAGATCTCACTTTAAGCTTTGTGCTTTCTGTGGTCCAAGGGACCACTGCGCTTTCAGTTAGTGCGCACAGATTCAGGATACACGCTCGGCCTGCCTTCCACACCGAGTGTGTGTTGACCACATTCATGCAGATTTGTCATTCAAAGTCAATTTCTGAATAATCTGCCAACGCTCGTGTGCAGCACGTTAAAAAAAAGGGGGGGGGTTTCTTTGCTTGTTTGTGTGCTGCGACCCTGCAGTCGCCCTGAACTACATCCAGAGGATCATGTCTTCACTGGAGAAAAGAAAAGACCTCAACAAATTTGCAGTTCATGGTTTGTTTTTTCTGGGCCAATTATATTTCATTTCCTTTTAGTTATTTGTCAATTATAAAACCCAAGGAAGTATCAGAGAAAGCTCACCCAACGCAACCGCAGATTAACCTTCTCCCACCTTGAATGCTGGTGAACTCTACGCGGGGAACCGTTCCTTTTCTCTCCCTGCTGATTTAAGGTCGCCGACTCTTTCACAGGAAAATCTCACAGCGCGTCTCCGATCGGGGGAGATACTGTCTTTAGTCACAAGGTCTCACGTGGCGCTCATGCAAATGTAAAGGTGTCGTTCGCACAGAGGTCAGAGTTCCACCAGCAATCTAATGCTTGCCATTATTGGCTGTTTCGAGGCCTATTACGTGGCCTCATGCAGTAAATTAACGGAGCGCCTGAAGCTTTTCCCACTTTCCCCATTAACACCCAACACATCAAGACACATACATTTGGACATGAGTGAACTTATCATGTCAGATCTACTTTATCTAAAAGAGAACGTCATTGCCTCTTAGTTTTATGAAGGCCCACATGTTCCTCAGACTTCAAGACTTTCTGATGTTAAACTGCACTGTGAATCCACTCCTCCTAACGCCTCTGAATAGACATTACTGGCGTGAGAGTCAATCCCTTTTATTTGACCTTGCAGCATCTTTCCGTGAATCTAAACGCACAAATGTTATAAAAGAGAATATCTCTTGGAGAACAAACGCAATCCTTGCACACTTTAGGGACCCTGAGAGGTGTCATTTAGACTCGGAACATTTTTTCGTGCCGACTCAAGCTGAAGGCCCACCCCGGGCTTTAAATCACAGCGTGCCCCCCTCCAACGAAAGGGAGGTGTTTCTCAGCCATCGGAAGCTCCACTGTTATATCGCAGACGTGAGGTTTAAATTCAGAGAGGGAAAAAAAGTTGCTGAAGTGGCCGTTTCTGAGCGAGGTAATTCTGTTAAGAGGTTCAGGGACATACCCACTAGAAACCTAAATTGGCAGAATTGAAATAACCGTCTGTGCGTCGGGACCTTAGGTTTTTTTCCTCCCCATTCAAATCCTTTTGCGCTTGAAAATCAAAGTTAACAGAGCCGGTTGGTTACCTGCAGATGTGGGAAAAAATGAAGCGTGAGACGTGAATGACTTCCTCGGTGCCTGACAACTGTTGTCAGCCCCCTCCATAAACAGGCCACTTAAACCCCAACTGCTCCATTAAAGTTACTCAGTGGCCATAGAAAAAAAGGGATCGTGTGTGTGTGTGTGTGTGTGTGTGTGTGTGTGTGCGTGTGTGCATGTGTGTGTGTGTGTGTGTGTGTGTGTGCGTGTGTGTGCGTGTGTGCATGTGTGCGTGTGTAGCCGCGCTCCTGTTGCGGTTGTTATCGGTGCCAGCAGGTACTTTGGCTTCCTCTTGCAGGCGGGAAGGCAGGCTTCCAGCTTCACACCTTTAATTTCGGTGTCTATTAGAAGCTGTTTCAGAGGCTGGAACCAAACCCCACGCACAGACACAAGCCAGCTCCTTGTGTTGGCTTTACTTACTGCTGGACTAAACTAAAAAACACAAATTGTAAATCGATACTGAAAACCATTTAAGGACGCCGAAGGGCGAGCGCTGCGGTGCAGGAATTCATATGCAATTTAAATGTGCAGGACGCGCCGTGTTGATCTGGAATTAAGTTGCCCTCTTCCGGCCGTATCGACCGCGCTTTTTTTTTTTGAGAAACGATATTTCAGCGTTTGTGTCTGTGATTGTTTCTGTGCGGCCAGATTATTATTGAACCGTTGCCTCTGTGCAGCATCACTAACAGCTCCTCTCTCAAACAACACCTCTTTCTTCCCCCCCGCCTCCTTGTACCAACACAAACATCCCAAAGTAACCCATCGCTCTAATGGCAGCTGACAACCCAGTCACAATCAGAACGATGCTGCTGAAGATGTGTTTTCCAGATATGGCCGAGCCAGGCAGGCGATGGCGATGGCGGAGACTCTCGATTGACGTGACAACCAACCCAATTGGCTTTCGCCCCCCCCCCCCCCTTAATCTCTTCAAAAACAATGAATGCGAGGCAAAGGGGAGGGGGGAAAAGCTGATTGGTCGGGGAGGCGGCGCGTGTCTGGAGAATTAATCCTCAGAAGCGCAGATAAAAATGGATCCGGGAGTAAACGAGCGCGCACACTCGGATAACCCTGTCACCTCGGTAAATGGGTGGGAGGGGACGACAAAGAGGGAGGCGGGGGAAGAAGGGAGAGGAACAAAGGGGAGACAATGGTGACGGGAAGTAGTGTGAATGACATTTCAGCTCTCCGCTGCAGCACAGTGCCTGGTGTCCAGCTGTCAGCACTGAAAGGTGCGAGGGGAGTGGGGGGGGGGGGAGAAAGGAGCGAATTGTGATTTTAGTCATAGGTCAACCCTCGATGAACAATGTTGGAAAGGGCAGCTTTTTGAAGCACACTTTACCTCGTAAGTGTGCGAAGAATGAATCCCTCTGAGACGCACTCCTGTCTGAATGATGGTATGGGATAAAACCCCGAGCAGCAGCATCGGGGAGAGACACGGTGGAAGGTGCTGGCGTGCACACATCCATCCACACCACTGAGCCTCCGTTCTTTAATCTACCGCTATTTTAGCTCCGCGTTCGCCTCGTCTGCTTCTCCCGAACAGAACTCATTTGTAGTTGAACACCAGCAGCTGCAGCTCTCCTCTTGATGAGTTTTCTTATACAAACATTAAAACAAAAAAGGAAATACACACAAAAAAATAAACAACAAAGGAAAAAAAAACCTCCTGTCCTCTCCGACTAATGATATCCTATTTGGTTTGGATTTCCTATTCCTCAAAAAAAAAAAACATCTCTTGATGAAAATGTTATAAATACACTGACCTTGCTTTCAACTCGAATTTCAAACTTCAAAGAGTGAAAGAAAGACAAGAGAGGAAGAGACAGATAGTGAGATGGGAGAAAGGGAGAGAGAGAGAGAGAGAGGCAGAGAGGGGGGTAATTAAGAGGAGACATGTTTGTTTGTAGGTTCATGCAATAACCGTGAGCCCGTCAGAGGCTAGAAAAGGGGGGGAGAACACCGCACGTTCCTGAGCCAATGGGACGAGTTGCTGGGGAGCTATGGGAGGCGGTCAAAGCAACACAACCGTGGCTCTGCATGTTCAACAGCTCACTTTCTTTTTTATCTATATTTACACACTGGGGTGTTTCAAGTGATGACAACTGAGTCATTAAACCCACTTTTACTGGTCAACAATTACCATGTTCTGGTACGCAGGTTGTCGTTGGCAACAGGGTTAATTAGCTACTTAGCATAGCCTTACATGGCTACGACAGCTGTGCCAGAATGAGCAGCAGCAACATAGAATCTGGTGAACTGTGGGTAGATTTTCAAGCACATAACATCAACAGCTCCTGCTTCTGCACTTGCTCCCATGAAGGTTTTTTTTCCCTGACACTTTTAGTGTTTTTGCTTTGTTTTGGTAATGATAACCTTTAAGTAAAAAAGTGCTGCTGCATTTAAAAATGTGAAGCTCATGTGAGGGTGGTGGATGGTACTTCTTACATTTTGGTTTCAAATTGTTCTTACTTGCGTTTTAAAAACAAACTAACACCAATGCACAAAACAAAAAAAATATTTTCTGGTGTTAAAGATTATCTATTTAGTCTTTTCGATTGTTTTCCGATTTGTACTGAGTCAGAAGGATAGTGAGCTCTGCCAGTCTGTGGATCTGCAGCCTGCGAGGTGATAAAAAAAAAGAGCAGCCAGAATATCAGCCTCCATCTCTACCTCCGACTGTTTGCACTGACAAGACGGAGAGCGGGACCAGAAGTAGCCGTGGCCGAAAGGGGCTGGGATGAAGCGAGAGGTCAAACTGGGGTCGACGCCGGAGTGGTTGTGCAGCTGAGGGAGTCGGGGGTGGGGTGGGATGGGGGGAGTAAACAGCAAGGCCGTGGTTTTTGCACTCCTCTCGGGCAGGTGAGCGTCTGATTTGTTTCCCGGAGATTCGAGGTGTTTTCCTGACGTGTGAGCGAGACATGGGGGGAGTGGGGGATGCTGTACTGGTGCCCAGATAAGGCTGTGCAGATTTTGAAGAAGAGGCGATGGAAAGGGGGGAAGTGGGTTTTTTCAGTTGTTTTTCTCTAATGGAAAAAACAACACTCGTGTTATCTGAGCAACTCCTATTCAGTCACTCATTCTTATCGCAAAACCTTAACATCTACAAGTTACATGCCACTGCATGGAGCCCCTTCACATATATTTGTGTCACACTGCATTTCCAGACAGTAAAGGGATCAACATCCATAAATGAGAGACATTGTGCCACTGCTATACAATAGCCTATTATGAGAGCGCTATCATTTGAATCAGAGCTGGCAATTTGTCAATTATCTTTGAGCAGTTAAGGCGACCAATGGATCAGAAATCATTACTGAGGAAGTAATTCATCCACGGACCCATTACGTTTCCTCACAATGTAAACGCAGCTGTAATGGCAGATAAAGGCCAATGTCATCTAATTGAGCTTTATCAAGCTAAGACAGCGTTTCTCCTCCACTCGTCAGGGACTTATGCTCCAATGTCCTTGCAGCATTTTCCGTGATTTTGCATTCACTACAAGTGGGAAGCAGTGTGGCGTATCGAAGGCTTTTCTCTCTGATTTATTATCAGTCTGAATGGCAAACATGTGACATTGTGACACGAGTTTTGTTTTCACACCATTCGATTCCAAGAATTTTGTTTTGTTGATGCTTTTTCCGTTTCGTGACCTTTTACGGGACCCGGGAGGAGATTGAGGGAATCAACACTTTCATATTGAAGGCTAAGTGGACTTTTCTAACTTATCATTCAAACACATACATGAAAAGGTGCTTCTTTTTTACTTTACAGTGTAGCTCTTTCCATATCAATGCCTACACTTGGAAGCTCTCTCCCGCTTGACACAAACAGGGTTCACATATGCGTGAGAGTAGCTGAGGTTTGAAGAGCAAAGGGTCAAAGGCGACAGTACACAAGGGGTCGGTCTCCAAACAGGGTGTTGTATTTGTATTCCGACAATATCTTCAGAGAACTGCTGTGGCAATGAACAAGCAAAAGGGAAAGAGTCAGAATGCAACTGGACATGAAAAATACTGGAATTGATTGTGAGTCTTTTCCAAGAGTCTAAACACTGTTCACAATGGATATTTATATCTGCTGAGAATCAACGCACACGAATTGGTCTCTAAATGTGGGCTGCCAGTGGGTATACATGATGAACAATGGCGACGATGAATCCCACCACCTCCTTCGCCTGCTCGCGCTCGTCTGCGACAATTCACGGCGACATTGTTTGTGGCTTCCATCCATGATAAACAATTTGCTTTTAGCTCCGGCAATTTGCTCTTAAACTAAGCAAGGAACAAAAAAAAAAGACAAAAAAACATCTTGGACAAAAGGAGCTGAGAAAAACTGTTACAAGTGATTCAGCAAAATAAAGCAAGAGGTTTGATTTGGCACTTTGGAAAAGTGCCCTGTCAGTTTAACAAAAATCCCAGCATGAGGGAGGAAGATTAACGCTGTCAAACATTCTGCACACACCATGGAGAACATTCTATTTTAAAAAAAAGCAGGAAAAATGTTTTGACCTGCGAGCAACAGTCTGCAATAATAAATAATGAAGGTGTCATCCTTGATTGGCGACAGGGAAAGTGCATCTCTGTCAATCACAGATGAGGTTTGGAGGAACACGTGTCGCACAACAAAGGAACCGCGTCGCACGGAAGATAAAGCGGGAGTTCAGGGAACACGGAACAATGTTGTCGCGCTGCTGCTCGTGTCCGACGGCGACCTGCATCCGTGTTTGTGTGTGCGGTTGTTCTGCCACTCTGAACTCAATTGCTTCTAATCACAGGTGTTAGAATGCATGAAAAATAAAAAGTACACCGACGTTTTTGCTTCGACCACCTTGCACCGTGCAGGAATTGGGCAAGGAAATACCCCTTTCAACAACAGCCGGGAATGCAGCAGGCAATGCAGGCTGCATCTTTGCCCACCTGCATTCTGTCGGATCGCTTTATTTCCCAGCTAAACTGTTCATTACAATTCAAAGATTACAGTGCCAAACTCCATTCTCCCTGTTTAGAACACACCACAGAAACACTGAACAGCGAGGCAGCTCTGGGCTTTGACTGTGAAAATTCATTTCCTTACAGCAACCCCCATCACAGGCCATTGGTTAAAACAACAAAACACACACACATAAAAACAAAAACAACAAAAAAACATTACAAAGACAAAATGAAAAAGCAGGATGAAAATAAAGGAGCGTTTTAGATGTGTTGTTTTACTTTTATTCCGAGCATAAAGAAAGTACAGTCCGGCCCCGCTGCATAAAACACTCTAAAGGATTCAACAACAATGCATCATCTATATTGTCAGCGCTTTCTGCGTGTACCACTTTGCGTGTTTTGTATTTTCCCCCTTGGGCTCATTTCACTCCCGCCCAACATTTACCACCCGCTGCTTCTCAATGTGACATCTGGAGGAGTGATGTGGCAGCGAGTGCAGAAGAGGCTTGCGATTATGCTCAGCTAATTTGAAACCATTAGAAGATAATCAGAAGAAAGCACTCGCAGCTCCGTAGCTTTTAGCTTTTAGTGCTGGGAAGCTTCACTGCCAATTACCTGCTTTCTATAAACAAGGTCAGCGCGAAACCTTCCCCTCAAAAGGGGCCCCGAAAAGAACAATCTAACCAGCCTGTCGGCCACCAGGGTGGCTCCAGCCCGAGCTAAGTGACTGAATAATTTGGCCTTAAACAAGCGCCCGCTGTGCCTTAATGGCGGCGTGTCTGCGTCCATGTTATTGCACGTTTGTGCTTCAGCACCTTGGTTTTACAAAGCGATCTGTTAGAGCGGAAACGAAAAGAACGGCGCTGCCGGAAAAAAAATCAGAGAAAAGAGAGAGACTTTTATCAGTCATCCTCTGGATTAATCTGAAAAATCCACGCCGACACAAAAATTGT
Organism: Malacoctenus tetranemus; assembly: GCA_032274765.1. Classification (NCBI taxonomy): domain Eukaryota; kingdom Metazoa; phylum Chordata; class Actinopteri; order Blenniiformes; family Labrisomidae; genus Malacoctenus; species Malacoctenus tetranemus. The sequence continues at coordinate 10,373,689 of JAUESF010000016.1, read as the reverse complement.
GATCATTCTGAAAAACATATAAACAATGCTTCACACTTGGCTTAGTGAAAGAGTTCTGAAAGAGTGGGGAAAAAAGAGAGAGGGAGGGGAAGAAAAGGCTGAAGGAAAGAAAAGCTGCAAAAGGAGAGAGAGAGAGAAGCAAGCTGTAATCGCCATGCTTCATCTCTGAATGTCTGCAATGTGCTCGTGTTGATAAAGAATAACACTAAGCCTTGTGGCTAAGCTATACACATACTACACACACACACACGCACACATACACACAGTTGCATCACTTCGGGAGACTCCTCATTGACTTCCACTCATTTTCTGCAGACCTAATCTAAGCAACACTCGTCTCATCTTAAAAAAAAGTAGACAAGTCATTTCTGTCTCAACAACACCAGCGAAACACAGTGAAACATATAGAGACACATGTTGCATTAAACACTGACATCAAGCAACATATTTCCTACATTTAGTTGTGACTATTTACAGCCTCACCAAACCTTTACTCGATTGGAGATGTTACACTATCCTCTACTGTGCTTTACTTCGCCTGGCTTGACTTTTTAAGGGAAGACTCTTCTTGGCTCTGTTCATTTTTCCATTGCCTCAAACAACACACACACACACACACACACACACACACACACACACACACACACACACACACACACACACACACACA
>JAUESF010000016.1:10342164-10360004 GCA_032274765.1 Malacoctenus tetranemus | reverse complement strand
CACACACACACACACACACACACACACACACACACACACACACACACACACACACACACACACACACACAAACCTGTCCTCTTCTGCAAGGGTGCGCTTTGGAGTGACACGGCTGCCTTTAGAGAGTTCTGCGGATTAGCTCTTTAAATACCACGGCATTGTGAAACAAAAATGGAAGAAACAGGGCGGGGGGGTAAGATGCGCAAGTGTGGAAGCGGAGCCCGTTTGATGTCTCCTATCTTTTAGTCAGAAATTCAGTGATGGCTCGAAGAGATAAAGGTTGTTTCCTGTGACTGAGGCAGAGTCAATAATAAGGTTAAAGCTCAAACTGTTAAAGGGAAGAAGAAGAAGAAGAAAAAATAAGACAAGCATAAAAGCTCTTGCCAGAAACACAATAAAGGTTAAAACAACACGCTGAAGATGGAGACGCGGTTCAAATTGGAAAAATAATAAGGTTTTCATTGAGTTTCTTTCCAGAGAGAGGAACGGGAGCGAGGAATGCATCCAGTGTGTGGCTGCATGTGATTCCGCGCATGAAACGCTCACCCGTGCCGTGGCGTCGCGCCCCTTCTGTTGGCGATCCAAGCCTTCCGGAGCGTCTGCGGTCCATTAACATGTGCCACTTCTGGATGGACGCAGCATATTGAAATGGGGTCAAAGCAGTCAGGGAACAGCTGCTTATGGGACTATTCATTTTGTCTGCTACTTTATAGTCATTCTGTTACTGTGACATTTATGAATGGATAATACCATCTGTCTTGGGGTGGTGGTGGCAGTAGTGGTGGTGGTGGGGGTCTGCTGGAAGGCTTGAGTGATAGCTTGTAGATTTAAGAGCTAATCCAGATTGCCCGGCGCGACAAGTCTCGTCATAAACCCAACAGACACACAAGTTATGACGGCTGCTGCTGTTGTAACACGAGCAGGAATAACTTGTTATTCAGTGCATCGAAAATAAATCAGGAAAAAAAAGTGAGAGAAAAAAAAAAAGGGCGGGTGGTTTGTTTAACTGGATCACATCAGACAAATTATCATTTCTACATTAACGGCTTCAATAATTTTATAAATGTCGATGCCAGATACGGAACTGCTGACTTTAACCGAAAAACTCCAGGAGCCGATCGATGCTGATTTGAATCAGCTGATGAAGCACACGCATCACCGGAGTGAACAAAAAAGAGAAGCAGCGGAGGAAGCAGCGGTAGCAGGCGGCTGTAGCCGGAGACAAACAGAGAGGTCGATGGTATCGACGAGTCTCCCGGAATATGGAAAACAACTTGGATGCAAAGAGACGCGGGCGCATTGGCTTGTCTAGTCAGCGCGGCGCGCGTCAAAAATCCTCCGTCCCAGCTGTTAGGGCTCATTTAGTTTGGGGATGCACGAATCAAGCGGAGGACTTTCGATTTCCTCCGTGGCCCCGCTGATTAGACCGATCATTTGACACCCTGCTCGCTGCGAGTGAAATGGCTCGCCGGCTGTGGTTACTATCATTTTCCCTAACCGGCGAAAAATGGCCACGTCCAAACGAGCATCGGATGTCGGGCAGCACTAGTGGAAATGAGAGTTCAACAAGCTGAAACGTTTCTGATTGGGGTCGGCGGTCCGCCGGAGGGTTTGGTGGTTTACGGTCGAGAGCCCAACGAAACTGAAAGTCCCACTCCTGTGTTAGACGAGTGGGACCAGAGGACCCCCCGAGAGATGGATGAGTCACTCCCCGGCCTCTGCAGTTCAGGAGGCACATTTGCATAACGTATTGAGATGTGCTGAATTTGCTGAAACACTGGCGTTGTGAATGTGGTTGTTACAGAGTTACTCTGACTCTAAACTATTGGTTCTCAAATTGGAGTATTGGTCCCCCTTTGGTGGTATCTACAGACCTTCCAGGGGGCAGTGATGAGGTCTAAATAAAATAAAATTGATGCATATTTATAATAAGATATTCACAAAATTAGTTAAAGTTAAATATTTCATAAAATTTGATGTTAATTTATTGTTAATAAATAAAACACAACAGAAATGTTTGACCTTGACAAAGTGTCTAACTGTACAACTCTCGATCTGAAATTTTAAAATATCCATTTACTCACCAAACATTTACCTAGTTTTACCAAGCAGAAGCTCCATCATACATTAGCACGAAAGTGTTTGTTTGGGGTCAAGTTTCTGCAGGACAGAATGAGCCGATTCGAAATGAACCTCAAGCTTCATTCGGTGTGAGATTTGCAATGAGGGATGACGACTACATGAACACAACGTCCACTCAAATCTGTTTATTGGTTTTCAACCCTTCTTCTTCTATCAGTGATCAAAGACGGCCGAGTCACAAGGGAGTGAAGACAAGCAGTGAAAGTAGCTCTCAGTCCTCACATCACCCAGAATGTTGGATGATCAGCGGCTCCGTGGAAACACTGTTCACGCAGCACTGACACGGCCAATCTCGTCTCATGCCCTCACAGATTCTGATTGCATGGAGCTAAATGCTGTTTTATATGCTAATACTGTTATCAACTTGGGGTGTTTTATTAAAAAAGAAGATCCAGTCCTTTGTAAATGCACTTTCAAATATTGATTAGACGACAGTTAACCTCCAAAAGGTAAAATATTAATGAGCAAATATCCATTTCAACGTTTCAGTCTGTTATGACAGTCGTAAAGAATGGCGACATCGCGACTGGCAACAACTCCGAACTCTCCGACGTGTTTTTTCCAGCGCGATTTGCCCGCCGCTGTTGTTGGAGGAAGCCAGGCAAGGTGAATTCTGAAACTTTCGAACTGCGCTGTCTCCTCAAAGCCTCGTTCCAACAATCAGCAGCAATGGGCCCCCTCAGAGCGGCAGCCCAGCACTGTGAGAATTAGAATAATTAATGCCCACAAAGCAAAGGAGGGCTATAAGAAGATAGCAAAGCATTTTTCAGGTGCCCGTTCCCCGGGTTCATAATGTAATAAGGAAAACGGTCGTTAGCAGGAACAGCGGAGGTCAAGTTGAGGTCTGGAAAACTGAGATAACTTTTGGACGTCGCTGCTGGAATTAGAGCCGCAGAGGCTCATCGCGAGGCTGTCGGGAAGATTTAACAAACTGAAGACTGATGCTCTGCTTCCTCATTGTGCTGCGACACCGGTGTGAAAAGAAAAAACCCGGCTGGAGCACAGAAGTCCTCGAAAGGAAACCTCCACTGCAGAATGCTCAGGCTTCAGTGGAGATGCCCTCGGAATTGTCCTGAGAGGCACGACCTCGAACGTGTCCCACAGGTTGGATTTGTGGGAGTTTTCTGTGATGTAACATTGTTTCTTTGGCACCTCAGTAAAGGTCTTGTTGAAGTGGAGATTATTTTCTATGCTAAGTTTTGTTTTGGGTTGTTTTTCTTGCCAAACTCTAATTTCTAAATGGAATGCTCCCTTGGGTTTGACGTCTTCTTCCATCAACATTTCCAAAATTCACACCATAACTATTTTCATGAGGCCCTCAGCACTCCATTCAGTCTCCGTCAGACCAACACAAGACACTACAGATGGAAAACCATCGTCTCAATACTGTCGTTTGTGCGTTTTGCAACTTGCGTGTAATTAGTTCTCTGTTGATCTCCTCCAAAATGCTCTCAGAATCAGCCCCCCTGTGTCAAACTTCAGTAAATTCAATTTATTAAGATTGGCCTGAGAAAAAAAAGGACTAATTTGATTGTTTTGAAGTGATTTGCATTCAGCGGCGTGGCGGGCTGAAGAACAGGTCGGGCAACACCTGCAAATCACGAAGGGAAATATTACCACTGTTTGGCTTCTGAGAAAGGATAAAGAGATTTAACACGAGTCAGGATTCACGATGAAGTATCCTGAGAGGAGCAGCCTGAGGGCTGGACCTCCTACAGTCTTCTGACCCGAGCGCCATGGAGAGCCTGCGGATGCACCTCAAAGAGCAGCAGTGAAAAGGGAAGTAAATAATCTTCATGTTGTCAAATGCTTGGTTTATTTTAGCAAGAAAAAAGGAAAACAAAAATCCACTAAACTGGTGAAAAGACTGTTATTGGTCTGTGGAAGGTATTTATAATGTGTGGTGCTTGTTAAAGGGTGCAGAACCAGATTGGCTGTTTGAAAAGGGCTGATTTATCTCCACTTATCCATGAGTCTTTTGCTCCACTGAATCACATTTGGTGCAAGTTTGGAACAAAGTGTGTCTCCTCAAAATAACAAGGATGACTGATGCTTCTCCATAAGCAGATGAGAAAGACTAATAAATGTGTTTTCCAACACCTTGAAAGGGCCTCAAACTTCACAGCAGTTCACCTTTCAAATCTTCCAAACACTATTGGCAAATAAAACGCGGCTTCCTCAGTTCAAACCCATCAAATGTTGATGCGAGTTTGTCGAAATGTCAGAAATCATTGAAGATCTAATATATTTTTTTAAAAAATAAATACTACTCTGTATGTTATAACTGGTTTCAGTTTAGTGTGAATAAAAGGTTTGATGTCCAACGCCCTCAAAGATGTGGCAGGATTATTGGACAGGATTATCAATCCGCAGTATTTGACGACATGTAAACACCACATTATTCCAACGGATTAACTGTCTTTCCAAATTTCTCCTCCTGTGAAACAGGATCAAATGCTGGATGACTCGTCGTGCATTGGAGGGCTTCCTTTTTATTCTGCATTCAATTAAAAAAAAAACAACCTGCACTTGCAGCTTCACAGGTGACTCCTCTGCATTTAAAGCAACGCCATTTTTGGATAGTGTCTCAAAGCGGCGTGGGTGTGTACCAAACATCAGCCTAATTGGATACTAAAACTGTCACTCAAACCCTGCTCTGAAGTGCTTAACAGGAACTATGCAAATTGGGTCTTTAAATCAATTCAAGGGGAGGAAAAAAAAAGAGGGATAGAGCTATGTGCTCTGCAGTGGGACACACACACTCCGCTCCCCTCAGTGTTTTTTGACAGACTTTAAAAGGAACCTTTCAAACCGTCACTGATCTTGGAGAGCACATCAGCCGGACTTCTCTCTCGCTGTGTTCATGGGGAAATATAATTGGACTGGGCTGAAAAGGTTGCCACTGCATCGGGATTCCTGTCATGTGCGGTGACCCCCCCGTTGCCGGGTACCAAGTCGTCTGAGGCCCCCGCGAGCCCGCCACTTTTTCATCCACCGCAAATTTACTTTGTCTGATCATTTGTTTTCCAATTACGTCGCTGTCCCTGCTAGCAGAGAATTGTCAGCTTTGGTTATGCGAACCCGCTCTCGGGTCTGTAACCAGGGGCAATGTTTGATGCTTGGAACATTTTCATAGCCATTATAAGATGAAGGCAGGATGAATTATTATCCCACAGGCTTGATTGGGTTTTGCAGGGGGTTGGTGGAGGTTTCTGGAGGGGGGAGCCACACACAATGGCGTCGCCTCATCAGAGTCTTACTTGTCAAAAACTCGAACCGCAGTAGAAAATAAATGTGGGTTAAAAAAAATAGACATAAGCTGAAGTTAAAGAAGCAGTAGGTTGTTCCTGAAGCAGAATTTTATTTGCTTCTACTATTGGATTTGTATTCACTCGCGTGTTCAATACTTGACAAAAATATCACAGCAAGCAAGACGTTGTGGTCGCTGCTCATAAAACCACATTCTCAGTCATCGCCTGAAGCCGCCGCCTTGAGCACTGCGACGCCATTTGAATGAAAGACGTTGAAACGGACCAAAAAGGAGAAGATTACGCCCACAGAGCAGGAAGACACACAACAGATGAGCAAAACAATGGCAGCAGGATTGAATGGGCCTTTGAAAGGCAGAGCAAAGGACAGAATAGTGGGGGGGGGGGAGAAAAGAAAAGCAACAGGAATCAATGTTTGGCTATAACTGTCGCATTAGCCGTGATGAACGAGGCCTGCCGCCGGAAACTCTGGGAAGTCGGCGCGGGACGTTCCAATGATCAAGCGCCGAATAATCGGATGGAATGGATTCTGGGAAAGGAGTCGCGATTTGCCGCCATAGATCCCAGAACAGTGGCATCAATTCACATATTGACCTTTAAAAAATGCAATTAATGGATGATATCTTCAGCTGGTGGCAGGACGAGGAGTCCGGCGGCACGCTGTTGTGTGTGTGCGGGGTCGTACCGAGGTCCGTTCCCTCCACTGACAGCTTGCAGTATTTATCTGGAGCCGGAGATCGCATTCGTCAGTGGGTGCGAAATGGAAAGGGTAGTTAGAGAGGAAACATGCTCGGGTTGATGAAACAAATGAGCTGCGGTCAGACGGACTGAGCAACGGGAACGTGTTTGTCACTGCGCTGATAGAGCGCAACACTTCTTTTTCATCTTTTATCTGGCTCTCTTGGACAACGGACACATGACATTTGAAGCATTTCCAGCTCAAAGAGACGTATAGAACTGGGAGGGGGGAGCACACCCCCGCATGAACGCAAAAAAAGAAAAAACAACCAAGCAAACCAATTTATTAGATCTCAGATTCTGCACACACGTCTCTGAAGCAGCGTCTGTCTGACAGGTTAAAAGCAGCTAACTGTGGCTCGCTCAAAAACAAGACTACAGAGACTTGGCAATGGCATTTGGATGGATAATGAACTCCCTGTTTGGCCTTGATGCACAGCTCAGTGTTTTTATTCCTCCCCTCCTTTCATGGTCCCGAGAGGGTGCGAGCAATTCAGAGACATTTCAGAGGTCTAAAGAAGACCTAAAGGGCCCCGAGTACTCTGACAGGGAGAAAGAAAAAAGGGCTGCGGCTATTGGAGCATTGGACAAGTCAGATGATCAAAATAGGCGCTTTAATGAGATTGCCTTTTGCCAAGATTTGTTGTTTGGTTTTGTTCCTCTCTGTAGAGAGTCTGTAATGGGCAGCGCAGTCTAAAAATATTATATGACTTGCTTTATTCACTCGGACTTCCTGAACGTGTCCGTTGATTTGATGACTCCCCTGTGTTTCTCTAGTGACTCCATATAATGTTCGAAACCAAATAAGGTTTAATGTGAATTATACAAACCCCCCCCTAAACGAAGCTCTTCTTGACAAGAGTCACTACAGTTGTTTGTTTCTCAGTTTGACTGAAGGTATGAGGAGCCTCCATCTAGGTCAGCGAGCCGCTTTCCTCCAGTGACGAGCGTCTGCCGATGTGCCCGGCTGACTTTTGGCTGTGCTCACACCGTAACAGAGGACAGTCAACTGCTCCATGCAAAGCAGGGAGGATAAAGGGGGGGTTGGGGGGGGGCATGGCAGAGCGGCTGGCAAAGCCAACACACAGCGTGCCTCGGTAAACCAGCTCCTGCTGCTGATTGACAGCGATAAACTCCTGCTGTTGTACTGACCAAATCTGTTTGTGTCGAAGGCTGAGGAGAGTCCAGCTCTGCAGCTCTGACAAATGAACCCAGAGCTTTGACAAACAGATCACATGATGTGAAATTTTCACAATGTAAAGAGAGAAACAAACACCAACCAATGGCGCTAAAGTTTACCTCTGTGTGCAAAGTTAAAACCTGCTGCCATTTGTAAACTGACAGTAAACACTGATGTTGCCTGAATCTTTTGCAGGCAGCTCTGTTTGTCAGAAAAAAAACCCTTTTGAATTATTTAAAAAAAAACCACACCAACTCCTCATCTTCCTGTGTGATCTTTATGAATGTGTGGATTGAAAGTAGGTTTTTGACACAGGAGACAAAATCAGGTTGTTGAACACAAGTCAAAGCAATTAACTGTTTCCTCAGTCTGAATGGGACCCTCAAAAAACTTCCTATTATGTTGTGAATTAAAAATGTGAAATTCTGACTGAGACAACCGACTAGCAAACGACACCTCTGACCACCCCATGTGACCCCCCTAAAATAAAGCTTTGTATGCTCTGATTAAGAATCCAGCGTTCCTTTAGAGAGTGCACATGCTAATTTCTTTCCAAAGAAGCTAATTCAGGGTCAGGTTCAGGCGACGGAGGAATAAATGAATGTTTGAAGGGTCTAAATGGCTCATAACATTAGAACAGAAAGCCTTCAGTACGTTAAGAAAAAAAACAAGCAATTCAAGGTGAACTTTTTACCTCTGTTGTTCCAGTTCAAAAAGTGAGACCTGCGCTGACTGCCTTAAGTCTTTTTTCTGCCAGGACTGCACCTTCACTGGCTGACTGATGGATGCAGAGACAAGTGAAAGTCACGATGTGACTATTGTTCTTATTTCTTGACAGCAGAGTGCTTCAGAGTTTCTTCCTAATGTGGATTGTTGAAAAAAAAAGTTTTGTGCCTCCCAAACTTCTGACTTTGTTTGCTGTCATCACCACTCTGGATTGAACTTTGGACAGAGTTTTTAAACAATGATTCTTTGGCTGCGACACACAGTCGTGCCCGTTTGGTCCTCATTAAGTCCGTGCAAAAATTTGTGAAGTCTCATTTATGTTTGTCGAGTGCTTGTTAATGCAGCTGCATTTGATGCGTCTGCCGGCCCAACAGAGGACAGGTAAGTGGTTATAATTGAAACACGTCAGACTGAGTTGAAATAGAAGCTGCTCTGGCTCGCTGTTTAACAACAAAGAGGGTCGGCGAGACAAAAAGAAGAGACCACGACTGTGCTTTCAGCCGTTTTTTTGCAGACACCTCAGAAACAAAAAGCTGGTGATGTCACAGAACAGTCCTCACTGCCTTCTCAGAGCCTCCATCCTTAACGCCCGGCAGATACCTTCAGAGAGACATATTGGCAAAAAAGACCAGAAATAAACCAGAAAAAAAGAAGAAATCAATGTGTGGGGAAAAACAAACTTTCCACCCTGCAGGCAGTGGATCAAATTCTGAAGTACCTTCTCCTGCTCCCCCCCCCCCCTCCCCCGATGATCACGATCATCTCTGGCTCTCATCCTTCCTGCTGCCGTCTCCATTCAGGAGGAATGGCTTCCGATTCTTTGAAATGGAAAACTACAGCTTAGGGCTTTTCAAGTGCACTTAAGATTCATTTGAACTGGAACAAAAGATTCTGTTGCTGTCGGCAGGCATTTCTGACATGGAGCTTTTGTATCCTCACAATACATATTCATCTTTTTTATTCTCTGTCTCTCTCTCCTCCTCATTGCACATCCCTCAGAGGGATGCATTTCCACATTTGATAACAAAGAGCGGTGACACCCATGTCTGCTCCTCGCTTCTTCCCACAGCGACATCACGGCATCGGCAACAAATTGCTCGAGCAGTCATTTGGAGCTGATGAATGACCAAAATTCTCCCCCTATTATCCACCTTGTGTAGATGTGCAGTGGCGGCCAAAAGCATTTTCAGATTCGAGGGGTTTTTTGGTTTTTCGTCAGTGAACTGGCCAAGAACGATGACTCCTCGCATTCTTCTATAGAAATAATGACATTCTTTAACCATTGAATGTGATGGAAATAGATCGACCTCCACCTCATCAAGCACATGTTTTGTCGAACTGGAAAATAAACCTGACAGATATTTTGTCCCCAATGAAAATGATTCATGTGTTTTATCGGATGACGTCATTGAGTTTCCTTTTCTTAATGCTGCTGGATACGCTGCTGAATGAAGGCGGCTTGGTGCTTTAAGTGCAAACAGGAAGTTAGATAACTGGACAGTGGCGGACGGCACTTCCACAGCTCGCGTGTCCCAGACAGTTGATTCTGAGGTCAAATCACGTTTGGAAGGAACAGAGCTTAAGATGTTCAGATCTGTCCACTGGTGACTCGGTTGGTCTTTCACCGTGCGATTGCACTTCACGTTTGGCTCTTGTGTTTGCACCTTACCTTGTACAATGAGGTGGACCAGTGAGGTCTTGGGCTGCTGCTTCGTCTGTATGGAGCAGGTGTATGGACCCTCGTCGTACACGTCCACCTTAACAAAGGGATCCAGAGTGTTATTCAGTAAATTTACTGTATTTTTTTTGCAGATTCACGGCAAATCTTTCATGTCACAAATGAATCTACGAAGCATAAAGACAAAATCCAATCCCTTGTTGTCTGTAACTTTGTTACCCTCCGTACAGAGTTTTGCTGAACGGATGCAACAGTGTGAATACAGTATGAAAGCCAAAACTTATTAGCCTAATGCTGCAATTGTTCACCGATCCAACGCTGGAATCTCTTCTTTGCCATCACTCTTTTTTATGTTGCTATAAACTGGCAGACCGACTCGGTCTCCTTCAAACTCCTTTCATGTACAAGTAATTTCAAACAGCCAATACATTTGGAAAGAGGCGCAGTGCGGCACGCACGCCGTTTTCTATTAATATGATGAAGAAACGGCGTAGATGGCTTCCACATGGTCCAACATGCTGACAGAAAATCAACCAACAACGTTGTTTTTTGTGTTTTTTCCCCTCATCATTCGAGTCATAAAATATGTTTTTGCAGCAACTAAAGCGTGACTGAAGAGGTTTGTTTAAGCCTTGTGTTTCTGGGTTTTGTTTGTGTGCGACTGGAGGAATGAGACGTGTTTGCCTTGTTAACATTCAGACAACACCGATCGTTTGCCTGAAGCTAACCACACGTGGAACTTGGGATGCAAACTCTGATCCCTCAATGCTCAAGTCTTTATTTTATGTGTCCACCACAAATGCATGGCAGCCAACGATCTCGGCATTCTCCTTTGTTTGTGTACGTCCAAGCTGCCCACAATGCACAATGCAGCTCACTTTTAATGAGCGAAAGGTTGAAATGGTGAGCAACTTTTGTCCGCTTCTACCGTCAAAAAAAAAGTACAGAGGCTTTCTTCCTCCTCGTTTCCCGCTAAGCTAAGCTAACTGTCATAGCTTCAGCTTTATGTAGTTTATCTGCAGACAGGCATAATTCACAAGACCTCAAACAGGTCCTTAAAAGATGAATTTATGCAGGCAGGTATGAATCTTTTTTCCCCCATCCTGTTCACGCATGGAGAGGCACACAAAAGTGATAAATCAAGATCTAAGAATGAGGAAAATAAATAAAAAGTTGCTCTGACTCAACCTGCTGCATAAATAAATGAATAAATGAATGAATAATTCTTCAAACGACTCAGCTCCTGCATCTAGGAAGAATAAATTTGAGTCAAAGTGTGTGCTTAATAAGGTCACATTTTTTATGATTTCTGAATCAGCAGTCAGCCCGACTCCGCTTCGGATGAATCAGATTTAACCATAAAATAAATAAATAAATAAACATCCTGTGGGGTTTTCACCTTCACGGGTTTTTACCTTTTGTATGCGTAGACTATACTCCAGCTGTCCTTTGGTGACCAGATCTACTCTCGGGTCCAGAGACCACTTGTCCTGGCCGGCAAAGATGATGTTGGATCGATTGAGCCAAGCCACCTTGGACACTTTGTCATCAACGTAACACCTGTGGGCACAACAGAAAGGGGAAGCGAGGTGAGAGGAGGGGAAATGGACGAGGACGGTGTCGGGTCTTCATTAAAGGCTGCGGCGAGAGAAAAAGGTGAGAGAGATCACAGAGCATCGCGGAGGGAGAAAAACAAGCTGTGCAGCCGCACAGATAAGGTAATAAAGTTCGAAAAAACCAATTATGAGATTGCGAGATCGATTTTTTGAGTTGGTATGTCCCAACGTCACAACTCAGCGAGGCAGAGGACAGGTTTCAACCCACACATGCACATTTAAAGCTTTTCCTTTCGAGGAGTTCACCTGCGAGCGGGTACTTTTTCAAAACATGTCTGTCTGGATGTAAAAGCAAACTGAGACAAGTTGAATGTGTGACAACAAAACAGGCCACTGATTTGCGAGGGTGTGATTCAACTCCCGAGTCGTAACAGCTTCTTTCACGTGAATTAAAAGCGTCGTTATAAAACCCTCGTTACAGCAGTCGCACAGTCATTATCGCTGCCAACCAAGTAAAACGTCTCCACGCAACATGATCATGTAGCTTGATTCTGTAGCAACTATCATCAGCCCAACAAAGAGGAAAAATAGATCCATAAAAAGAGGATTGATGCTAAAAGTTTGGTGATTACAACACAGCAAACTGCCAAAAATACAGAGATGTGAATTCAGGACGGACTAAATTCAGCATTTCACCCTCTCCTTTGTAGCAGCCATGTCGCCAGCTTCTCCTCACCCATCACTCTGTCTCCCTAAGTTCCCTCGTCTCTCCTTTGAGTCTGCCTCCCCTCCCCTCCCTGATAGGTACATCTCCTTTAACAGTGAGCCCTTTCCTGCCGATGAGAAAGGACACCGGTATCCTCTTGTTTGCAGTGTGTTGCCTGCTGTCAGAGCACCGAGTGAGCTCAAGCTAAGACATCTCGAATGCGGGGGGGGGGGGTTACCGAGCGTCTTCCTGATGAATAAATGTAAATGTGAGAAGACGTCGGAATCAATGAGAACGGATATCAGCTGTAATGCGAGCTGACGGCAGAATGCGCCTCGCATGCAAATCCCGGGCTGCGTTGCCGAGCCGCGGCTCCCGCGCGCAGCCGGCTTTGAATTGTGTCGGGCTACAAGAGAGCAGATTAGCCAGGCAGCGAAGTGAGGCTACGTTTGGCAGGTGACCCAGGGTGATGCACACAGAAGTGGTTGGTGCAAGTCACCCCCAGCCTGCTACCCCGGCGGGAGTGGGACGTCAGGTCGGTTGAAGGCTTCGCGGTTCACAGCTTGAGTCCCGACTGATGTTCCCGCCCCCTTTTTATGCGGAGCCACGATAACTCAGTGTATTTATCGACTCGATTTGACGTCTATCTTCCATGTCCCTCACGTGGAAAGTGTTTTCCTTCTCTTGGCTCCGACTAAAAAGAGAAATCCGCGGGCATGTTGAACCGATTTCAGACACGTTTTTGTGCGGCGCTTCATGAACAATTCTCTTCCTATGAGTGACAATAATCAGAGAGGGAACATCTGGAGCCTGAGAACGGAGCCTCCACTCACACAGGCAGCCGGATCAAAGATGATTTCATGACTCGAGATTTTTTTTGCTCAAAATTGTGAGTTTTTAACCTCGACCGAGCCGACCATGAAGGATGCGGCCCCCGGTGGCACCGTGATTCATACAAGTTGCATGCTCCGGTGAATGGAGCCTCGCGTTTCCGGTCCAGGGAGAAAAAATGTTCAGATATCCGCAGGAAAAAACAGGCTGGATCGCCACGGAAACGTGTTGTAAAAGTGCACCCAACAATCTGGCTGCAAAAAACGCCATTGTAGTGCCTGACGCGTTACAAACAGCGCTGAGTGCCATCTGTGACATTGTTGTACATGTGTGAGGAAAAGGAGATCAACAACAGATCCTTTTAACAGCAGATGATGTGTCTGCCTTTGTTCAACACCTTTTCATTTGCAATTCAGTCACATAAAAAAAAACAGTCGAGAATAGCAGATACGTTTTTCTCGAGTGCAACGCTGTTCAGTCCAACTCCTCTGCCTGATACAATGTACGATTTACAACAACAAAAAGGGGAAAAAAAAGTTGAGTTATGCAAGCTAGTGCTGCCGCTGTGATTGACTGTTTAACAAACCCGACTTTGCGGAGTGTTAATGTGAAACCAACAGACACCCACTGACAATCTGAGCTGCTTTGGAAGGTGTTTACAATGAAGCGATAAAGTGGCCTGCCCCGACTGAGCGGGCTGCATCTCGTTTGCTCGCGCCGGGCTCGCTTCCTCTCCTCCCTCATTACCACTCGCTTCCCACCGAGAGGTAACCACGCAGTCGGAAAGAGGTGGAGAAAAAAAAGGAAAGAGAAAAGAGAAAAGAGAGAGAGCGATGTGAACAGAATCAGGGCACTAGTTTTCCTTCACTTATCTCTGTCAAAGAACACTGGTTAGCAAATCGCAGCTGTTTACTGAAGTCAGTTTAGGGACGGCGTGAAACCAGCGTCCAGCGTTCAGACGGAAGGGATCAAAGACTCTGTGTGTTCGACAGGCCTCCTCCAAAAAGTAAGAGCAGGATGCACAAACAAGGAATCAAGCGTTTGTTGTAGCTTCAAAAAAAATTGGTAGCTACGGTCTTTTAACGGTTGGATGAGACTTGCCAGAATCTGCAGGCGACACCTGCTCTGTGCTCACATCAATGAAGGACGATGTGCTCTCTTCAAAACGATTTAACTTAGCTGCTGTTTTGGATCTATGGACAATAAATATCATTTTGCTGATGCTGCTAATTGGGGGCGTTTTATTGTGAAAGTCTCGTTAGACTCTAAATCGCTTTCAGTGGCCATTAATCCAGCTGCAACTGTGTTTCTCGTAACAGCTCATCGTGATCCGTCTTCATCGAATATATTAGCAACGTTTTACTCAAGCAGCTACTGAGAGAAGATACAAAAATCAGCTTGATTATTTCAGTCTTGTTGTTTTCAAAATAAAGCGTCCTGTTCAGAGCGGCGCTTGGCTCAGCTGGCAGATGTCTTGTTGGCTGCTCTGTCACCACAAAACTTGCCGACGTCTCCGGAGTCAACACGTCCTTGTTGGACCGATGTCAAACTCCCTTTTTTTAAGCCAACTTCCTCAAGGCCAAGTGCTGATCCTGCACTTGAAGGCGTGACACATGCCCCCCGGTTGCTTCGTGACTCAGAGACTGCAGCATTGTGTCTTAGCAAATGATTCGTCTGGGCATAATTATGTAAATATGAGACTCCTCAAGTAGCTTTGAGATGAGCTGAACGTTGAGCACTAATGGATGATGGAGCTAACTGCAGCCGTCACGTTGTCTTGATCATAAACAAAACCACAGAAAGCGACGGCATTCGCGATAATATGACGATATCGTCAGAAACCTAATAAAAAGCGGAATCGCTGAAACTGAAATGGAACATTATTTATGTTGTGTTTCATCTCCCTGGCCGGCTCGTTATTTCCTCTCCATCCTGTCCTGCCTGGCTCCTGCTTTTAAACAAGACGACGTGTCCAAAGCTGCTTTCCTGTCCCTGCAAGACTCGGCGGTGTCACAGGAACAAGGAGGCGTCTGCACTGCTAATTCCTCTCTTTTTTGCATTCTTCACAACAAAAAGTGGGAAAATGTGGCGCTGCACAGAAGGGCATTTGCATTCTCTCGCTGCCGTCCAGCTGAAATCTTATCAAACATCCCACCAGAGTGCGAGTGGCTGCTGGAGCACCAGCAGAAATCAAACTGTTTCTTCTTTGGCAGGACGACAAACATCAGCGATCTGCTATTTATAGTGGCTGTGCTAATTAGATGTGCTGCCCCACAGGCAGTCGGGGGGGGATCGGCTGCTCAGATGACTCTCGTGTGCAAGTCGTAACTTGGGGTGGAGGCTTTTTGTGTTGTTTTCTGTATACAAACAGGATGAAATCCAAACAACGGGCCTCATCAGTGAATCTCTTGACATTTGGAGCCGCAATCATGAATTTGTTGATGAATTAAACAAGTGCAACAAACAGTTTCAAAAAGGACAACATGTTAGATTGTTACACTGTCACCTTTTAAACTGTTGTATGATGACGATTGACTGGATCATCCAAGTTGCTTTTGGGACTTCTGGAAGTTTAGCTACTAGTTGTGCATCAGTCTTTGTTAAATCTCATCCTGGATTTTACTAAAATCACGCAACTCACTAATGAAATAAAATTTTTTATCTAAAAAGAGTTTTGAGGGCCTTGTTTTAACTCCTTACTGGACCGACATTAAGTCCTGATGTGAATAGTTCACGTAAACCTAAATCCAAAGGAGGAGCTGCTGTAATCTGATCCCACAGCTCTAACATTTGTTGACTGGACACATGCGTCTCATCCCAACTGCAAAGTAAAAGCGTAATAACCGAGGACCGGCAGTCTGGCAGGACGGAAGGTGGGGTGGTAATCTAATCAACGTGTCTGGAAACGCTAATGCAATTGTCTGGACCTCACTTTCAGTTAGAAAACATAAATCTCAATAGAAACGCAGCACTGAGCGATCCCCACTGAGCCGTGTTTAACCTGTGAGTGTACGACGAGGAGAAGGCTGCAAAGTTTCTGTGGAGCCCATCGAGCTGCAGAACTTCTCCGCTGTTCTGCTGCGAGACACCGGTGTGTTTGAGCAAAGGATGACATGAGCAGTAAGAGCCCCAAGTAGGTGAAGGCATGTCAGCACATGATGCAGTGGATGCCAACAGACTTGACTCTGATATCTCCTCCACCACTCATCACACAGTGGACTGGTTTTTGCATCACAGCTCCTCCACTTTCCCTCCACGTGCTCTTCCCATCCCCTCAGCCATGTCACTTTCCTCCCTTGGTTCTCCTTCACTCCTTTTCCTTCAAGTTTCTTCCCCTCTCTTTCTTCATCAGCGCTGCCGGTAAAGCAGCAGCCAGCAAGGAGTCAGAATCAAAGGAACAGTTCGCAGACCTGGCTTTTCTCTCGCTACCTATCGCCCCCCTTCAGCCCCACCTCCAGAGGGGTCCCGACAACCCTCTGTGTGGGCTGTAGCAGGCGTGCTCAGAAGTAGCTTTTTCCCCACTCCTCACTAATGAGCGACGGCCCTGGGAAGTGAAGAACTCGCGCTCACTTGTCAGCGCGGTTGTCCGCCCGTAGCTCTCGCCCCTTTCGCTTCCACCTGAGCTGTCAAGGTGCGTCTTCGCTGGCCCGCGCCTCTCCGGCTACGTTGAAGGGGGTGGGGTGGGGGGGGGGCAGCAGAATGCACCATGGAAGCAAAGAAAACCAGGGGAGCGCCTGTCTCCCGCTGATCTGAGCGCAGGCGCGCTCAACAAGTCGCTCGCAGGGAACTCGATTTGATTGGGGGGGAAAAAAAAAGCGAGCCACGCTCGACTGATTCGTAATGAAAATCCATCCCATTAACTGGCTGCGGCGCTGGCGTCGATGCAGTATCTTGGCTGCGTCGGGGCCCCGTCAGTTTATTTATTTGAATATTTGGCAAATAAATAAATAAATGAAAGGAATCAGCGCTATTTAAATCACGACACGGATCTGAACGCTCGTGGTTCTCTCTGCAGAATCCTCCCCCCGCCCGTTACTTCTCTGCAGAATTTCACGGGGGTCCAAAAAAAAAAAGCTTGTAAAGCACCCAAATACAAGCTGATGGCTGCAAAGGAAAAAGCCTTGTAAACTAGGCGGCTTTTATTTATTTTTCCTTCTTCTTTCTCATATCTAAATTTTACAAAGTGCTGGTGTTGTTTGTCACTCCCTTAAGAGACTGGAGGGGGGGAGGAGGGAGGAGGGGGGGAGGCTGGGTTTATGTGATGAATGTCTGGGTTGCTGTCCTGCGCCGTTTTCACCCGGAGCTTTGTTGATGGATGCTCCGCTGCGCTATATTATACTCCCTTTTTCCTGCCCCGCTGTGCCGTGCCAATATGGACCGGGCCAATAGGCTATAGCTGACAGCGGGGACTGTGTGGGCTGACAGATGCCCGGGCCAGAGCTGCTGAGCTGGGCCCGCGTTGACAGGAGGGCTGGGCTGGATGGATCCCTGCTCCAGGGCTAGCCGTGGGGGAGGACCAAAGAGCAGGCCGCAGCCGGGGAGGGAGACTGTAATGAGAGGCGCGATGTGCCAGGACTGACAGAGCAGCCACACCACCCGCCATCCCCGTCGATAGCAGCTCCTCCTGATCTCACCTCCTCTCTTCTCTCTCCTCTTTTTTTTTGGCCTCCCTGACATTTCCTCACCCCTTAACAAAACACTTTCCCCCCTTATTTCCTCTTTGTAGATTCAGTCTCGCTCACTCCTCCACCTTTTTTTTTGTTTCGACAACTCCTCCCTGGCTCTCACCTCCCCCTCACCCTTACGTCCTCCTATTGACAGCTCGATCGTGCCACTGTGGCATCTCATGTGCGCGCACGTGTTTGCTCAGCAAAAATTCCCTAGAAGGCCTCGCCCGCTTCTTCTGCGAGGGCCTTCGGTCTTTTCTACGAGAGGCGGAGACAGAGACAGAGAGAGAGAGAGAGAGAGAGAGAGAGAGAGAGAGAGAGAGAGAGAGAGAGAGAGAGAGAGAGAG
>JAUESF010000016.1:10308458-10327634 GCA_032274765.1 Malacoctenus tetranemus | reverse complement strand
ACACACACACACACACACACACACACACACACACACACACACACACACACATACACACACACACACACACACACACAAAGTTGCAGCAAGGAACTCAGCTGTCACACGCGACACATAATTTACAACTACTTTTCTTTGTGTTTCATGTCGAAATCTCTGCAGTAGGAGAAAAAAAATCAAATAAAAGACAGCTCAAAAATTGTCTCCACTAATGACAGTCGAAGTGACGAGTGCCTAATGATGCATCTTTCAAGAAAAATGTTGTTCACAGTTGCTCAGGGATGGATGCAACCAAGAGGAGTCAAAGGGGACGCAGACCCTAACTGGAGGCGTGCGCTCCTTTCACCGTTCCTTTCCCCGTCTGTGGTAGTGAGAGGTCCTGACCCCGGCGTTGCCTCCGAGTGCCTTTGTTAAGGGCATTTTGGGTGATCCCCCCCCCCTTAAAGCTGAGAGAGCGGCACGACTGCACATCAATTCCTTCGCTTGGTGTGGGTTTTTTCGCAGTTTCATTCTGTGAACTCAATAAACTGTTTGCACAGCGGCAGGCCGAGTCGAGCGCTCTATGAAAAGGATTTCAAAGGGAATTCTCTGGGCCAGCTCGGGCTGGCGGCGAGCTAATGGCCAAATCAGATCTCCTGAGTCCCAAATCCATCCGACGCCGTAGGAAACAGTAGACCGGAGCCAGCAAAGAGGGCACGTTCTCGGAACCGGGTCCGGCATCTTATTAGGCTGCCCTCATAGATAGAGCGATAGATAAGGCAGAGAGATAAATAAAGAAATAATAAAAACACCCTGTATATCAATATTAGAGCGAGGCTTTTGGCGGGCTGTGCTCGGAATTTTAAAAAGACGAGCTAATTATCACAATCCTAAAAAACAACATTTGATCTGAAGTCGTCCGGTTTCAGATCCCCCCCCCCGGAGGGAGCTGCAGTCAACTCAGCGGGAGACCTTGCTGCAGATATCAATACCAGGACAAAGCACATTAACGAATAAGTCATCAAAGCGTTAGGATCTCGCAACAGCTGGACGGTGCGCTCACATCTGGAAGTGCCTCTGGCTGCTGGCATCCCCTCTCTCTGTCCACAAAGAGAATATTACAGGGGAGGCTTTTTTATGTTTTTTTTTTTTTTTTTTTGGGGGGGGGGGGGTTAACGGGTGGTTTTTTTGTTTTTTTGGTTTTCCACATCCCCCCTCCCCCCACCTCTGCTACATGAAGCACCTCCACACTTGAAAGGGAACCCCAGCACTGCCTTCTGATATGCTCCTTCTCCGCGCCGCTACAGAAGTACATGAGGTCGTGTGAAGGAAAAGTAAAATCTCATTTTGCAAAGTTTTCCTCCGCCAGGACAAAACTTCCACCGTTAATATTTACCGTTGCACCGAACCGGAACCCGGCAGACGTCTGCACAAAGCTCAACTGGGAAAGAAACAGCGTTCGTATAGTTTAATTTATTCTTCCTAATTGTTTTTCCCACTCGCTTTTCATACAAGTTATTATTGCTACATTTCAGGAATAAAATGTTCATTTTCACTGACTATCTCTAATATTTCTGAAGATTGTTTATGTGTGTTTCTGCCTATAGCGGAGCTTTTTGAGGGGGATTACACATATTGTTTCACTGCTGCCTTTCGCCACGATTATTCAGCATCTTAATCAGCACTCGCCTTTAGACATAATTATATTGTTGAGCTGCTGAGGTCTGATTATGCATACATGTATCCTACTTCCATTCTTTTTGGTCATGAAGTCTTATGAGGGCAGCAGACACTACAACCTTCAAATATTAAAAAGCCAAATCAATTAATATCCTTATTTATGCTGGAACACTTGTGAAAGGAGGGTTGTTTTTGTGTCTCCACTGTGCAAAACGTGAAGCTTGAAAGATCATAATGATGCAGATGTTTTTTTCTCTTAAAATAAACACAATTCAGCAGGGAGATGTCAGTTTGTACAGTTGGTACAATTTGTTGGTACAATTTGTGTGCAGTACTAACTTGGGTGGTAGCACTGAGAAATGTGGTACAAGCATCAGGATCCCAGGCTCCAGTTGCAAACACTTTTCCATTGTGTTGCCGTCATGAAAGTGGTGAAAAGTGACAGGGTTAATTGTGCAGGGGCTGACCATTAGTATATATAGCATTCTATGTGTGCTGAACAACAAACACATGTTTATTCCTTTCTGTTGTTTACTCCATTTCTGATGCAATTTGCCCCCACTCCAACAAAAAAGAAGGCCACCTTCAGAGCACGAATGAGTTTAGTTTGTGAAATGCATGAGTGTAAAGAAAATATGTGCAAAAAGACACGCTACATTTCACAAAACAGTGTCCACAATTACAGGGAACATTCATGTATTAACTCTGACCCCCCCCCCACATTTTTCATTAAACGCGTTCCTGTTGTGAAAATATCAATTACAGCGCTTTTCCCCTTCATGGCTTATCGACTGCATTCCTGATATTCATCATTAATGACTGTGTCATGACTGTAAGTGAAGCGCGTCTTTGGGTTGGAGAGCAGCTGTCGCTCCGATGGGACGACGGTATGTAAACACCAGCAGATGGAGGAGCGGGTTCACCAACACCTCCGAGTTTGTTGTTTTTTCTCGGGGATCATCACGTACTGCTCCGCCGATTGGCCACAAGCACGCACGCAAGCAAGCGAGCCCAGACACTCGTGCATTATTGAAGCGGTGGTCTCGGTGCCGTTTGATGCGGCGTCTCACCTCAAACTGACAGAATGAGGTAGGAGCTTCGGCCCTATAGCGGGGAGACGCTCCTGTAGAGTCTTCTGTAGTCTGTGTCGGACTCCTGACTGCTTGAGATCATTCCTCTTACAGGGTGAGACACTCAAATAAAACTAGTTCTGCTTGTTGTTGTTTTTTTCCCGATGTGTTGACCCGTTTCGTTACCTGAAATGCGGCACAGTCAGTTTCGAATGGAGCGACGTCTTTGCTGAGTTTCCCCTTCGTAAACTGCGTGAGTTGGTTAAGACGTCACCCTCTGCTGCTGCAACGTATGCGCCTCACACAGCAGCACCCTTAACAGCTGCCATTGATCTGTTGTCTGCTCTCACTTGTGGCCAACTTCAAATTACACCTCTAAGGCAGGGGGTCTGAAGCGGAGGCCTGGGTGGCGACCGTGCTCTTGATTCCTGCTCACTGGTCGGACTCGCTCGGCGCGTCTGATGGAGAATGCATTATTCATTCATTTTGGACCCGATCCCTCAATGTTTACTGAGCAATTGTTCGGAACTGACTTGTTTCACGGGGCTCGTTTTGTTTGAAGAAAGTTTTGATTTGAATATCACAGAAACTCAAAATAAATTAATAAATCATGTTCTAAGTTAAAAGCCCCCCCCACTCCCTGTTGAAATAGAACAAACAAAATCAAACTATCACCAAACTGCCCTTGAGACAATTAAACTTGCCTTTATAGCAGCTGACCGGGCCGCATACTGATCAGTTCACCTTCACCATTCCGTGCACGGTTCTATTATGTATTGATTTCCCCGATAAACCCCCTCGCCATGACGTGCAGGTGTGCATCTCAAACTCGCAGGTTAATATTCTTGCTGCAGGTTAAATAACGCAATCTATAGAGCAGCCGATATTTCTACCGACAACATGATCAGCTGCAGCTCATAAAATGAAATCATGGGCACACATGCTTGGCTCCTATTGACCAGGCGTATTGATCGCCATCAATCACGAGTCGCGCGCGCGCAAAAAAAAAAGATGAGGGGTCACTCCCCCTCCGAGCTCGCCTGCCCTCGCATCGGCACGTGTCGGAGCGTTGCTGCATGGTGGCTTTTCTACGAAGCTACAGAAGTGTCAGATGTAGCTTTAATTTGTTTTTACATTTACACAGACGAGTCCAAAACATCTGGAAAAATCTCCTTCAAATCCTAAAACCACATGATTCCCTCAACAACAAATTTGTAAGACATTTGATTTTACCCAAAAGAAGAAAAATGGAAAAGAAACAGCTGATTTTGACAAGAGGAGACTTATGTCGATGTCCGTGTGCTTACTGAAATTTGGGTGTCTGTGTTGTAATTTTCACAATTGTGTTAAGATTTGTATGAACACTGTTCGGGGTGTGCAGATATTGCTTAGTCTGTATCCCGACTTTTGTTTGGAAGTTAAGGTTCGAAAAAGTAAACAGGACTTGGACACACAGAAACATGCACACATACACACACACATACACATACACACACACAGCCACATATTGTAAGGAAAAACACAAATCAGTGGGAAAAAAGTCAAAATGCACAGAAAAGTGACACACAGCTTCTGTGAACTATCTTAAATACACAACTATTATGATGCAGAACTAAATTTGACGGAATGATCAAAGGATATCACACACACTCAAAGTACATCCACACACAATGAAAAACAATTGTACAAAATAGTTTTCATACAACGTGTAAAAAAATTCATTTGTTAAAAAAAACAAACAAAACAAACAAGCACTTTTATAGATAGTAGGCAAAAACATAGCAAATCACCGCCCCGATGTTTTGGTGTGTTTCTTAATTCAACACCACTCTTCATGAAGCCCACAGGCTGAAAGGAATAATTGGGGATGCGGTGTCACTATGAGCAAACTGTTTCCCAAATATGAAGTGTTAATTCTGACAGGATTTCTCTAATTATCCACCATCCATTCATTTCTTTTAAAAATAGAACTCTGCTACTTTCAAACGATTACTCTCCAAAACATCACACAAATCAGAGAAAACGATGCAACTCTTCCACTTTTTCTGCTTATATTCAGAGTCTGTGACGCCTGTGTGGATTCTCTTTGCCACTGAGGGCTCCATCATGGAGGCACAGAAAAAAACGCGACCTATGCAAAGGATGAAGAGGTGCACCACAGCAGAGAGCGGAGGCGAAGACGCGAGCTCTGCAAGGACGACCCCTGGACGGTCCAGCGCGTCGCAAAACACTGTGTCAGATCCGAGGTGGTGCAAGTGGCCCCCGGTGCAACAGGTGTGACGAAACATTTAAATCGAGTACAAGGTAGAAAAAAAGAAAAGAAGAAAGAAATCAAACCCAGGGGAATGTGGTTGGGAACTCAAGATTCAGTGAGACTTCTGGGTTCCAGACAAACAGCTGCTGGCAAGCCGTTCAGACACGGTGTGGGCTGGCAGAGAGAAGAGGGCAGTGAACATGGACGCGGCGGTCCCAGTTTAAATCGATAGGAAAGAAACGCGAGGAAAATCTGCAGAAGCATCAGTGGGTGAAAGAACAGCTCCAGCGGATACATGCAGAGAGAAATACACAGCCAGCAACTGTATGTGTCTCTTTGCAGTTAGCACAGCGCTAATAGAAACATGGGAGGGGGCGAAGAAGCGGATCAGAGGTGCCTTCACATCCTCAGCTCGAAAACTACTTTTATAGGTAAAAAATAAAGCATCTGATCAAAGGGGAAGAGGAAGACTGCACTGAGTTTCACAGTGGGACTTACTTGACATTCTTACATGCTATTCATCTTTCACAGACAAAACAGTGATGATAATCTAATGATGGTGATACCTTTGTTTCATTGCATCACCAGTGAGTCTTTGACGTTATCGTCTCGTCCAAACTCACCCAAAATACAGGATCCGACACTCACCTCCCGCTTTTTTTTGCAATTAGCCGAACACGTCTGCCTCATCTCGCTAATTTCACACACGGTTGCACCAGAAAGTTTGGAAGTGACATCATGTTTTGCTCCGTTTTTTTTTGGCGCCGGAAGAGGGATAATTGAGATTAGGGGCGCCCTCCGGACTGTAAAGATAAAACACCGAGATAGAGTTCAGCGCCGCTCGAGTAGAGCTGATGTGATATTCCGCGACTCCTTTATCGCCCTTTGATCGCAGCAACATCAAGGCACGCCGAGCACTGATTATAGGGGCAACCCCCAGATTCTCATCTGGAGGGGTGATTTTTTTAATCGATACAATGCGTGTGTGGGGGGGGGGGGCTTGCGGGCGTCTTTTGATGCGACGTGAAGGTTCAGCTTTACTGCTGCCTGGAAGGGCTGCGTGGTGGCACCCTGCCAGGATGTCACTGGGAGTCACGAGCTCTGATCCCAAGGGGGGGCCAGCGACAACCTTTCCGAGCGCGCTGTGGATGAGAGAAGGTTGATTTTGTTTTGTTTGGTGTTTGTTTTTTTCTTCTCAAAGGTGGAAAGTTTTGAATAAAAGAAAAGAAATCTTTGTGGAGCCAAACAAGCCTTTCAGGAGGAGGGAGAGAGTCTGTTAATGATGTCCAATTTGACAAAGAGTGGGAGGCAGAACGCTTCATTGAGATGGGCGATGTGACTGGCTGATGCTTGTTTTTCGAAAAAATGGCCTTGGAAGAAATGTTGAACTTGGCACTTACTTGCCTCTCTGAGCCCATTTATCCAGTTCATTTATTCATCAATTGAATATGAGATGGAGATTCCGTGACACCGAGAGCAGCGCTGCGGCCGCACGCCGGCATACAGATTGAGCTGCTGCGACTGAAATGTAACGAAAACATAAAGCGCGACACTGGCTGAGTCCACGCAGGCTGCATTCTGCTCAGCCATGTCAGTTTTTAATCACATAGGGTGAGTCTGAATGGAAACACTGGGTGTAAAAGATAGAAACACTGGTGCTGATTACAGTTTTTCTCAAATTGCTTTGACTCGGGAAAGAAAAAGGATTCCTTTGTCCAGAGTTTGAGACGAAGAAACTCTTACAGCAATACTGAAAACACATTTCCTGCTCTCCACTTCATTTGCAAATCGTTTACGCAGTCGTTGCAGAACAACACAAGCCTCTCTCCAATAAATACTGTTCAAAAAAACAAATATCTTGTTATCCTCGGGATCACACATCTATTTTCCAGGCTAAACTCATCTCGCAGAAGGACACATTCATGCACGCACCTGAAAACACTCTCATAGAAAACTCAGCATCAACCAGTGTGAGCTTTAACACCACAGACAGAGTTCAGCAAAGCTGTTTTTGGAGACTCTGCAAATGTGGAGGCAGAGACCCAGAGGAAGACAGAGTGTGAGAGGACATGGACGAGGACAAAGAGGAGGGCTGAACACCCAGAAGTTACTGATGATGCTGGAACTGCCTGCAGGGCAGGGAAGGCGAAAACTGCAATGCTCACAGATTCTTAAAAAAAAATTTACACAGACCAAAATGCTGTGAACAGGTCTTCAGCCTTGAGGAAAAGCTGCAGTAGCATTTTGAAGTCAGTCCAAAGCAAATCTGTGTTCTGGGTTTATAAATCTGCGTTTATGTCACTAAGTCTGAATCCAAACACTGTCGACCTGATAAAAGAAGCGAGTGTAAAGGGTAAATGCATCGTCTCAAATGTTAAACACCACAGCGCTGTAGTGCACTCAGTGTCTCTTTGGACGGCTCTCTGTTATACAGGGGGACACCTCAGCAGGCTGTTACAACTCCCACTGAAGACCTGGCTCGCCTGCAGAAGGCAGAATCCAAACCCGGGTCCTCCGCATCTAAGGGATCAATAACGTCGCTCGGTCAGCTGACGCCCATGATTGGGAGTTTGATACTGCTGACACTGGTGCCAAAGCTGGCCGGGGTGCTCCAGAAATGAAGCCCACGCTGATCTCAGTCCAGACTGGAAAGAGAGAACCCACAGGTGTGACGTGAAGCGGGTGTCACTGCAAACTCTCATCTGTTCTGATTAGGTGTCATCCATTGTTTCATCTCATCATGAGGAAATCCAAAGGAAGCCACTTGTGTTGTTTTCAGGCTTATTAAAGTAAAAAAAAAAAAGCTTTCATTTTCCCACCTTGCTACTGCAGAACAATTAGAACATAATAAAAAAAATGTTTCACAACTTTCGACATAAAATTTGTTTTTAATATGATTTACGAGTAACGTATTTGGTAACAAATGTGCTAATCTGCTCCACACAGACTTTACTTATCTAATCATGACAAATTTTGCTGGTAATCATCCTCAAAAGCAGGTTTTTTAATCAGCTCCATGAAGCAATTTGAACCTGTTTTAGCTCATTATTGTACTCCATGAGCTGGGATCCTCTTTTCATTCTGCAAGAAACAGCATTTTTTCACTGACCCCCCCCCCGAAAGTCGCCACTGTACAAGATTCCTCAAGCAAAACAGACGTTGGCCCAGCAGACAGCAGGTAAACATTGAGGAGGTGAGGGGAGGAATATTTCCCCGAGGAGCTACGAGGCGAGTAAATGATCGAGACAGAAACACCCCCCCCCCACTTCCAAACACATAATTTCACACCTTTCTGTGGGGAAAAATGATCGTAAAAAATGCTACTGTAGTATTTGTGGCTTGTTTCAAAGCAACTGAGGAGTAAAAAATCATCTTAACAGACTCGACCAAGACTTGCTGATGTTTGCTAGAAACCCAGAGATGCTTTAGGACGATTCAGCAAAAAAAAAAAGAAAAAAAAAGAGAAAGATTTAAGATCAAAAGTGAAAAGATATAAGGAAACCTTTGTAAAATTGGAAGAAAAATATCCTTGTGGGCTGAAGATGCTGCGAGTTATTCACTTTTCTTGCTCCTGTAGCAGTGTCAGCGACTGCAAGTTTGTTGTTTTTTTCGCTCTGTAGACAGCAGAAGGAGTGTAAATGAAAGAAATCTTTGAGATTGGACAAGGCAACCTAAGACCACTTGGATATCCAACTTTGTACTTTTTGTTGTAAATTTATGAGGTTTCTGTTGAAAAAAATAAATTGAATAAAATGACAGAGCTCCGTGGAGCTCCTGGAGCAGCAGCAGTGTGTCACTGCAGTGCTCACTTTGGGCAGTTTGCCCTCAGCTCCGTCACAGACTTCAGACTTTATGTTTACTGTCTTGTCTAGCTGCGCCTCCACCCGTTGCGTCGTCCTCTCTTTGTTGGCTGAGGACAGACTGGATGTAAGAGCGACGAACTCGGCCAACCTTTGATACCCACTTTTTGTTCACTGGCAGTTTGACGATAAGCTGGCGAGTCGAGCTTTGTCTTCCTAAACCCAGCGTTAGAGGTTCCATTCCTCATGTTGTCGTATCCACGACTGAACGTGTCCCTGAGCGAGACACGACTTTAAACAATCCATACACATGGTTGCATGACGGACTGGTGCTGATGTGATCTCTGGGATTCTTCGCACTCGAAGAAAAACGACACTTCGAGGAAAGAAAAAAAAACCGCGCCTCTCAAATCTTTTATCGAGGTCCGTCTGCTTAAACCAAACTCCCGGTGGGAACCGCTCAGCACTTGGCCACGAGTGGTTTGCCCTTCCACTCCGCTCAATCACTCAAGGATTTAACCAGCACATTTTGAATGCTTTGTCTGATTTACGACATTCTGGTCTTAAAGGTTTATAACTGCCTGCGGGCGTCTCTGTTATTAGAAGCCACTTGTGTCGAGCAATAAGTAGCGGGTACTTGAAGAATTCATGGCTTCGAAGTTGTTTGGTAAATGTTGTTTTTGTATTTTTTATGGCTTGGATTGTTTTTTTTCCCTTCCTCAACAGCAGGGCTCGTGAATCCAGCATGGCACAAACTCCACCAACACAGACTGGCCCGTGTTACAGTGTTGGAGGGGAAATAAAAATCAGTGGTCAGACTTTGCTTTCAGACTTGGATTTGACTGAAATTTGTTGTGAACTCAGCTCCACTAAAAATGCTTGTTCGCCCAGTAGATGAACGGGACTCACATTTCTAAAAAAAAAAAAGCTGCAAGAAAAATCAACTCGATGTGCTTAAAAAAAACCCAGCTCCTGTTTGAACCGCAACATGACCCGATCCACAGAAGTGTTTGCATCTCTCCCAATCTGGTAAAGAGAAAAATCCACCCAAATGTCTGAGATTATATTCACAATTCAGAGAGGTTTAACAATGATTTTCCAAGGATGAACCAGTGACTCTGTGTGAGTAGAAAGTGAGGTATCTGTGTGAGCACGAGAGCCAAGGGAGACAATGCATCTCTTTAAGTTAACTGAACTCTTCCATCGTAATTACAAAGAACAACGCTCTCCCACCGAGCGGGAGCAGCGAGGAGGGAGAAAGGTGGAGGCAGTGTGGCAATTATCTCGCGGGGGCCTCTCTGAGGTGAGCGACACCAGCACCGTTTTCTCCGTGTGCGGGGGACCGTTTCCCGGCAATTGAACTAGTTGGGAGTTGTGATGCCACTGTCAGCTCGGTGCGCGGGGAGAAGGGGGGGGGGGGGGCTAGCTACCCATTCACAGAGCGAACCGCTAATACCAACCGTGTGCACCCTTTCTTTTTTTTTGAATGTCGCGAAACGTCTTTGGAGGCAGGACAAAAAGAGGGCTTATTACCTGGAGTGCACGGCGAGCTTCACTTCTCTGCCAATTCAGGGCCTCGGCTAATGAAGTGTCTCGTCGGGGCGTGCGAGTGTGTGAGTGTATCTGGAGTCTCGCTGCCATTTTGGCTGTACTTTTACGAACCACTGAAGTGAAAAGCGCGTGCAGACATGCGGGCAACCACGACGGGAGTCGTGGAAAGGCGAGATCACGGGACGGTTTCCTCCAGCCTCCGCCGAACGGGGCTCGACCCTCCGAATAAATGCTACTAACACGTTTCCTTTAACTACAAAAGGCTTCACTCCTGACAACGAATGGAGACAGTGATGAATGACTGTAATCAAAAATGCCATATTACCCCACATAACACCCACAGCCTTTTTCGAAGGACAGACAGTTATTAAAGGCGCGCATTAAGATGCACTGCTGGAGTGGGTGACAGCATAATTTCCATGCTGCCTCATGATTGCAGTATAGTTACATCACAGGATGTGTACTCAGCCTGTTTGTTCTCTTGTCAAGCCCACACGAACAGCACAGTCACAGGCTCCGGGATGAAGGTAACAAAAAAAAACGCTGCCTCTCCTGCAGGCGGTGACACTGCAGGTTCTGGCAACAATAACAACAACAGCAGCAAACAACAAAAAAAAAAGAACGAGTAGCTGCATCTCACACAGAACTTGCATCTCTAAATGCCTGTGAGGAATCCCTTCCAGACGCTTCAAAACATCGTGGGCATCAAGTGACGTTTACACACTCCCGTCTGCTTTCAGCACACGCGGGGAGGGTGGAGGCTGAGCAGTGGTGGTCTCCCAAAACCAACGACTTCGCCCAAGGCCCGCTCCCAGACAGCAGCGATGCCGGGCTCGCAGGGGCTCGCCAGCTTACAAATGTGTGTACTCGTTTTGCTCCGGTGTGTCTGCGTGTTGTTTGCCGATGTGTTTGTGTACGTGTGTTTTTTTTAGCGCTTCGGGGCTTGTTATTCTGTCAGCGCAGACAGGAACTTGAAAATGTCAGAATGTCTCCCAAAAGTACGGCAAATATATGCTTGTGACTTTTTTTCCCTTCTTCTTCTTCTCACAACCGAAAGCATGTAGGGAAAAATCGTTAAACAGGAATCGCTGACAAGTGCGGCGTGTGTCTTATAGGGCCGCAGGGGGGGAAGGGGCCCAGTTCGCCAGCAGACAGAAGCCACAAAGTCGTTTTTGTTCCTTTTATCTGAACGTTAATGAACACGTCGCCGGTGAGTATTGGCAAGGAAAAACGGATCGAGGCAGGTTCCAAAAAAAAAAACCTCCCCCAAAAAACGAAAGGAGCGCTGCGGCGTTCTCGTCGAACAGATGGTTGTGTAGACAAGCAGGCGACGGGATGAGTGATAGACGGGGGCCGATGATGGATGGATATTTTGGTGGGGGTTTTTATTTGTACTGTAAATCGACTGACAGACCGCGATGCAACACCGGCCCGCTCCACCTGGCAGACGTGCTGCGCCGACAGCTGTTCGCTCACCCAGTCGTCTGCATCCGACACAAGACGTACGAGCGGCGGCTAACCCCTCATTATTATAAACTTAACCGCGTTACAGGCCACTTAGCCCAAACGCTCCCACCAGGCTCCAATCAATAATGTTAGATTATACCGCTGACATGACAAAAGGCAACAGGTATTAAATGTAATACATTACAATATATTACAGCTCCGCAGCCAGATTGTAGGAAAAAAGCGTCTAACTGTCAAACTAAGTGAGTGTGTGCACGTTTGTTTGCAGATGCATACGATCGCGCTTGACAGTTTGACAGATTCAGCCTGATCAAATTCCCTGAAACACATTCCACCATCAGAGTTCGGTAAAACTCAACATTTTAACTCACAGCAAGAATGTCTCGGCTTTGTACTCGAGCGGGGGCGTCTGTTTGGGTGGAGTTTGTGTGTCCTCTCTGTGGTTGCCATGGTTTTGATTTTTTCTTCTTCCAGGAAATGCAGGTCCAAAAAACATCCGTCTGACATGGAACGGTGACTGATTTGCCCATAAGAGGTAATGTGTGTTTGCCTGGATCGGTGACCTGTCGAGTGTGAACGTTGCCCTCGCTCAAATTGAGCTGGGATCACCTCTCACACACACACACCCACCCACACACCCACACACACACACACACACACACACACACACACACACACACACACACACAGCCATGAGACAGAAAAGAGGAGGAAATAAATCAACCTAAGTAGACTCTGAGAATCAGCTGATCACAGGATCCTTCAGAGGAAAAAGGTTGTTCTAACTAGTGCTCATCAAGATCAGACAAGTACATTTCCTCCTGGCTGATATTATGACTGATTTAATGACAGGGATTCCTGCAGGAAAATGTGCACTTTCTAATACGTGGGGGATGTTAACCTAAAGAATAGCGAGGAGACAGGAGAGTACTTGATCGGCTATCCAGGGTGAAGCTGCTGCGCTGTGAGATTAAGGTCCTGGCAGGGCATCGCTGAACGGGACCTTACACACAGCCCAATGTCAAGTTTTCTAAGCTCTCTGAGCACACAGGCAGGGGTGATCTGCTCGCATCGGAGGCGTTGGAGGACACAGGGTTGTCTGGTGAGCCGGGCACACGCGAGGCAGCCACTGGACTTCACCAGGTACGGCCTCCATCTGAGGGGATCCATTGAGTGGAGCAGAATTAGAAACAGGCTCAGGTGGCAGCGAGTCGTATGACAATGAGAGACTCTTAAAGAAGCCTTAGGGAAAAGGGTTCAGGTGACTTTGCAGCCCAGATAAGACCCTCAAGAGTGCCAGTTTTGGACCAAGGGATGTTTATTTAAACCCCTCGATGAAACATTTCAAGACCTCGTTCCAAGATGCTGTAACTTTAAAGCAGACCAAAAATCTACCGGAAGTGTGAAGGAGATGACTGGATGTAAGAATGCTAATTTTTTTAGCACAATGCTTATTTTGAATGGAAGAACATGATGTGACATGTATGATAAATTACATGACTACTTCATTTAGCCAGAAGACATTGAACAATGTTAATCTTAATAACAAGAAATAAACCCAGAATGGAATCTCCCTTTGATATTCCATGTTCTCTTTATGATCCCAGCCCACAACACCCACAGCTGCACTGATCAGCTTGACCGTATGGTCAGAGAAAATACCAGGAGCATGGAGTCGTTTACCTCAATCCGAGGTGAGGTGAGCCCAAAGGACACCGCTTTATACTTTTGCATCGCTCCCCCAGGAGCTACTAGGGGCTTTAAACTGCTACTTTTCTGCATACGCAGCACTCTCCACTCCTCCCCCCGCCCCCCCCCCCCCCCCCCCCCCCAACACACTTTGTTGTGTGAAATTGGTGGCACTCCCCCTCTAAATCCCACAGCCCGGCCGATGCTACGCCGCGCGTTTATACGGTTACTGTAATTGCGAGAGCGTGCGACAAGTGGAGACATAGCGTAGCGGCTATCGCGCTTGCCGGTTTATCATGCTGCAGTTATAGAACCTTAAGCAGAGATGATTACAGTGACAAAAAGTAATCCACTGTGTGTTTGTGGGGATAAGAGTCAAGCGGAAGGGCAGAGCGCAAACTACCGCAGGAGCTATTGGAGGTTTTGTGAGAGGAAAATAAAAAAAGCTGGTTAGAGACTTTCAAAGCTTTTTCTAATCACTTCTGCCAGAAAGAAAAACAAACAGCGTTGATACAAACAAACATGAGGAGTTGTCGATCGAGCACAACACCACAAATTGCAAAATTTATTGAGAACGTCTTTAACCAGTTCTCAAAAAAAGCAACAATGAACGACTATCTGTGAAATTACCTTCTCCCTTCTTTTGGACTTTCGCAACACAATTGTCACAGAATCTTACCAATGGCTTCTGTTTTTTCTCTGCCTGCTAAAAACAAAACCATTACCTGCTGAAAAAGATATTTCACGGCCATTTTAGTTTTCTGGATTTTTTTTGTTAGAGAGTTACCAGGATGAAGGAGTGTAAGGAAGGAAAGAAATCGGACCAATTTGGGTGTGAAAAGGGACGTGCCATTCAAACTGCCAGAGCGCCAACATGTCCTCCACCAAGTTAAAGCTTGTTGCATTAAAAAAAAGGTCCGTAAAAGAGAGACTCTCTTGGACTGCTCGTGATCGGCCTTCGTTTTGTCGTCCGTCTTGTTGCCGTCATCCTCTACCTTTGGAAATCCAACGCGCTCTCTTAAAGTTCTGTCAGCCCTGAGCCTTTTTGTCTGCATCACATGTGACAAATGTGCCACATAATCTGACACGTACAGAAAATGCAGGAGAGGATAGAAACTGAGTTGTGCACGGTTAAAGCCGGATCAAGTTGCACTCGCATCAACAATGTAACTGAGTAGAGCCGAGTGACGCCCGTTGAAGCAGCTGAGCAACATCTGGGAGTTTGCCGACTGTCTGAGTGTGGATATAAAGGTTTAAGGGATGCAAGCCAGCATCTTTTAACCACAGTGAAAACCCCTTGATGGAATAAGTGTCTCTGTCATTCCCTATTGAGGTCTTCATCAAAACCCTTACCCCCCCCCCCCCTGCTGCCTGCTATCAGCCTCTTCTGCTTCCTACGACTCCGTGTGTTGTCTTAATCATCGCCCTCCTCTGGTGACTTTCCCTCTCCAACGCCCGCTTCCCCCCACCCCACCCCACCACCCCCCGCGTTGTTGGGGCTGCAGCCCGCAGCCCAAATACACAACATCCCTTCTATCTGTCTTGCCACAGGCCATTCCCTTATCCCCATTAGACAGGAGTTGGGGGGGGGGGGCACCAACAAACAAATGTTCCGCCCGCCTACAGACGCCACAGCACATTTGCATGAGCCCCACACACACGCACACACACGCACACACATCTTCTGATAAGCAACAAGAAAGCATATTGACACTAAACTTTTTAACATCCCGCCTAAAGACAAGTGAACTTGTGTTTTTAAGTCCTGTGTGTTTAGCACCGAGCTTTATGAACATGATTCAACTGATAATCTCCTCCTGCTCTCATTCCGATCATTTGTTTGTTTGCCTAATACGGCTTCCGCATTGCGCCGTGGTCTTTAATGAGCCAGCGGTATTAGTTATCCTTTTGGATTTTAATTTGAAGGCGCAATGAGCCGTGGTTAAACCAATGAGTGGACATTTTAATGTTTGTTTGTTGTTGTTATAAAAATATCATTCTTGTGGCTTTGTACCGATTCCGCTCCGCCGAGCGCGGCTTTATGAAGCCAACTGTTTGTGCTTTCACTGATGACTGCGCCTGCGTGTCTCTGTTGCCTTTTAAAATTATAGCCAGTTGAGAAACAAGTTATGCTGGTGTTGCTGAGGCAGGAGGAGGCGAGTACGTGTATTCATAAATACGTCAAATAAGTCAGTCGCTTCCACGGAACAATTCGGTAACCTCCAGCTAGTATCATGTGGCGATGCAGGAGAACCTGAGGAACCACTCACACAGGAACAGGAAAAACATGCAAACTCCTCATGATAAGTTCTTTCCACAGAACAAAACTTAGGCTAACCTGCAGTTGGTACTGACCATAGCACACGACCCCTAAGTTGTGAAAATATATCTACAAAACTTAACAGAAAGCTGAAGCACATTCTCAGTCTCAGAGTATTTGGCCAAAAAGTGACAATCCAAGTTCAGTCTGACCACAAAACAGTTGTAACTTGATAAGACACGACCAAGGAACAAACCATGAACTCACTTCTTCAATATCATGATGAAAAGGGCTTCCCAACGCTTTGTTGGAAAGTGTTTGAATAGCTTTAAGTATGTTTGAGAAGTGAATGCCAGCCAACCTTGTTTGAAAGCAGAGAAGTCAGTCTTTGTCTCCCTTTCAACTAGAACTCCAGTGTTCTCAGTCCAGCTGTGGAGGTCGCTCGCAACCGACTGTGTAATAGCGGCTGAGTCCAAAGTCAAAGGAGGATTTTCTGGTAAAGATTTGAGCTGCACTAAAATACGCTCGAGAAAAAGTCAGTAAAACAGAGTTGTTAATCGACTGTGCAGGTTCACTGCCAAAACAAATTCCACAGTTTCTATTAACCTACACAATCAAAACATCTCGCATGAGTGACTCAAAGCTTTTGGAGAACTTCTGTAATTGTTCTGTTCTCTTTTGGCTGACGATTTGACAGCAATCAAACTGTTGGCACGCTCGCTTCAAACATGCAGGTTTAAGAAATGGAACTGAAAGAAGTTTGAATCTTTTTCAAACAAGCCGATTCACCATTTTTTCAAGTCGGTCTTCATTACTGAGTGCTACTTTATTTGTTGTAGATTTTGGCAGGTAATATGCATTTGTGACATGACTCAATGCCTCCAATGGAAAAAGGGAAAGTTGACGAAAAGTTTGATATGTTGAGTCAAACATCTGAATGCAATCATAGATTCAAATTGTCGCTGAACTATTGATGATAGACTGCATATTAATCGCCACATCAGCACTGAGCAGCAAATTACAGTTTGCACACCTGGAGACTTGCAGAAACCCTCACACATGATCCGTCAGGTCCCCCGGTCCCACTCTGACCCTCCTCCTTCAAGCCCTTGCACCCGTGATGCATTTATATAGCTTCGTTGCTGGCCGTCACGACGGCAGCAGCTGCAGATTTATCTCTGATCCAGCGGCCTCGCTCTCAGACTGTGTCACCCCCGCCATCTTCACCGCCTCACTTGACCCGCTGTCGTGGTCGGGGAGGTGTGACTACGTCGCTCCGAGCGATGCGCACCTTCGGCGTGTGACGTGAACCAGAGAAGGTCCCCGAACAGCGAGCGCAGAGGGCCATCAGACTGGGACCCGATGATGACAAGAAGAGGAGGTGACAAAAAATGGGGGACGGGGGGAGGGGGTGCTTTTATAATGCAGATCTGTCACTCAGGCCTGAGGCAGGTTGATGATGGAGGGAGAAAGTAAGAGGCTTCAGAAGAGAAAAAAAAGTTAGATGGAGGAAGACAAAAAGCAACACAATGGAGGTAAAAAGGCAGCTGACAATAGAGCGCTTTCATGACAAAGAACTATGTGGGTATTTGCATGTGGTGTTGTGGGTGTGAGCCGTCGAGGCACACTTGACCAGGCGGAACAAAGCTGAGAGGTCAAAAATGCCACTTGTGTGGGTCAACTCTTTCCAAAGAACAGGAGTGGGCCACAGAGAACAAGCCTTTGTTCTGTGTGTGTGTATGTGTGTGTGGGGGGACAACGACGACAAACAAGCCGGATCCAAGCAGGAGTCCTGAACCTCTGTTCCACAGCCATGAATGAACCGATGGTGTGACAATGCGATCACACAGATAGCATAAAAGCGGCCTCTCAAACACTTTTCTCCCCCATAAATATATCCAGATACAGAAAGCACTCTTCTCTTTCAGGCAGCAGATGGAAACTTAAAGGGAGGAGGTCGAGTATGCCAGTCGGGGGTGCCCACCAGCAGAAACGACTGCAACAAATACCCACAAATGCTCTCTAATGTGCAGGATTGTGGGGATGAAAATGTAGCTGGGAAAGAACATTCCACAGCTTTCTTTAATTTGGCGTTTCAGTTCTAAAAATGTGGACCACTGATGAGACAGGGAGGTTACAGAAGGAGTTGGATCCACTGATCTCCTCTCTCCAGCCTCTATCTGCCTTTGCGCAGACTGGCCTGGCCAGAAGCCGGACGGGGATCAGACTTTTATTTTCCAATCTGGTTCCAAATCCCATCTGGTGCCACCAACTGACTGCACAGCAGGACCCTCCATAAACAGCAAACACACTGACGGAGGGGAGGCTTCGATTTGACACCGGAGACAACAAGCTGAGGGAACCACTATTTAATAGACACGTTCCTGTAACGATGTGGGCCAAGTGGTGGCTTCCCTGATTGGCTCCTGCTCTCTCTAAGGAGGAAGCACATTACTTTCTCCTCCAGCGCTCGCTGAGGCCTGGCTCTTGTGTTCAGGTGTCTCTTCATTGTAAGTTGTCACTATGGAGGAGTGCTGGGAAAAGATGATCGAGGAGGGCGCGTTTCATACATGGTGTGTCCAACCTGAGAGACGACATCATGACAATAAAGGCTTCTGTTACATTTCTTTACAGTTTGACTTGACAGAAAAAGAAGAGGATGGAGCAAAAAAAAGCAGTTTTATGTTGTTGTGTTTTTCCCTGATAGCTATCCTTTTGTTTCAGTAGATTGTTTTAATATTGCTTTAATTGAATGTCTTGAAGACGACTACCTGGCATCACAAATGTCTCCATTTAATTATATAGTGGTGTTTAATTCACTTTTTATTACTAATTTACCAGTGCTCAAGCGACTTTTTTATTTTTATGCTCTGAACCAAATTGCCTTTAAGCCTACGCTTATTTTTGCCTGCCAACCACGCTGAATATTAAACCTCCAAACCCACATAGTATTTTCAAAGTAAATGATTTAATCTGTGAGTAATACCTTTGCAACACATGCAACGAGCACATTAATTGGCATTTAAATACCCGCCGCATCTCAGTTCAGCATTAGAGGACTGCCTGACATGGTCATAAGTTAACAGCGCCTTCAAATGTGGCACCTAAAACTCTCAGTTGATAAGAAGAGGCATTCAGACAGCATAGAACTCAACCAAGTGGCCATATGGTGTTAGAACATACAACAGAAATTACACTTGTCTTCATTTTAGATCACCAGATCAACAGAGGACACACAGCTGGTAAAGAATTCAGAGCAATTCCTTCATCATCGTTTATGTTTTGTATTTTTGCTGACCAACCAACCAACCAACCAACCAACCAACCAACCAACCAACCAACCAACCATCCAACCAACCAACCAACCAACCCCACAGAAAATGCAACCATATTGACACCGTGAAGTAATAAAAATGCTTGTTTCAC
>JAUESF010000016.1:10296061-10308358 GCA_032274765.1 Malacoctenus tetranemus | reverse complement strand
CCAACCAACCAACCAACCAACCCCACAGAAAATGCAACCATATTGACACCGTGAAGTAATAAAAATGCTTGTTTCACGTTTATCAATACTGAGATTTTTGGGGCCTCATATCGTATCTTCAGACATCATCAACCTCATGTCTTGGACACCGAACTGCAAGAAAAGCCCGTGTCAACGAATATTTTACTTCTCAGATCCCTTTGGTTTCGTGGGTTTAGCCAAAGGATGAAACAGCATCTTGCCCTGGCTGGATTTCATCCCTCCCTAACAAGGACAGCCAGTGTCACGATGGCCGTTCCGCTTATTGGACAAGATCAAGGATTAGAGCATGGAGGGAAGGAGCGGAGGGGAGGGGGGGCCTTTGGTACAGGTATTATCTCAACTGTACCTGCTCGGAAAACAGATTCTCAGAAGAAGACGGGACATTGGGAAACTTCTCAGACACAAACTATCTCACTCAAATCCTTCCTCTGAGGGGAGAAAGAACGTTGCTGCTTTGACTTTCCTCTGCTCTTTAATGTTTCTTGGCTGGAACAACATTATTTCAACGAGTACAAAAATGCCAAGTAATATTCATTTCAACTGCACTCGCTGCTCATTTGTTAGTTATGTTTTTTTAAACATCGTGCATCGATGTTGAATGGAAGGGAATAAAAATGCAGGCAGTGGATTTGAGGGGATAAACTGATAGTTTTACATTATGTTGAATTTCATCCCCCTGGCGAAAGAAGACTACTACTGTAGAGAACACATGTTTTGGCTTATCACCGTGGATTAACTGATTGAAGCACAAACCATTTGGCTCAAATTGCATCACAGCTACATCGGAGTTAGCAAATCTGCGTCGTCATGGAAACATAGTCAAGCATCAACAAGCTGCATGAAACGAAAATGTTCAGAAAGGAAATGAATGCTGGTATTTAACGGGGAGCCAATGACCATGATATAAGGAGGATAATCTGTCCTAAAGTGTGCGTAAAAAGGATTTCAAAGCACTCTGCGTCGCGTTGGGTGGCTCCTTCCCTCAGCGCTGACCGCTCAAATCCTGCGGTGGATTATCTCCCACACGTCAGTCAGCTGCAGCAAAACTGGATTCAGCTCTGGGGGAAAACGGACCGCAGTATTTAAATAATAGCAAAATATTGCCGAAAACTTAATCTTCCCTGTTATGACAGATTCCCTTATATAGTCTGTAAAAGTCAGTTTTCCACCACCTTTTTAATCGCAGCTATGTAGTGAACTTGCCGGGGCATGGCCTGGATTGTCTGGTGCGAATCAGATGAGGGAAATTGACTGGCCTCAAGGGGAAAGGGTGAGCTGCGGCCATCAAAAGTGCTGAGCTCCTGAAATTTCCTCTGATGTTTTCTCTTTATATTCTTATAAACACGTCCACCCTGAACACCCCATCTGCAGCACGTTCCCTCTTTCCTTTTTTTCCCTCGATACCCACACAGTGTAGGTTCAAGGTGTTTTTCTGAGGTGACAGCTGCAAAGCAATAATCTCTTTGACATATTACAGCGCCACTGAATGCCAGCGACGACGCCTCTCATGTTGACAACATTTTGTTTGAATTGAGAACTGGTGACTTTCCTTTTTCTTCTCTCTTTTTTTGAAGTACAAATATTCCGATGAAATGTCAAAACAACTCGAAAGAAGCTGCGCCAACAACTTCAATTTACATTTGATGACCACTTGTTGAGTGCGCATTCAGATCTGTATTTAAAGCCACGCTTCCCTCATTAAGACTTTCAAAAGGTGGGAACATAAGGTCTGTTTACTTCATTCAAAGCTCAATTTGCACCATCAGAATTAGAAAGTACGAAGTGCCATCAATAGTGAAATCCTATATTTTGTACTTTCATCTGGAAACATCAAGAAAAGTACATTAAACCTGCAAACTGGATAAAAACTGATCTGAGTGCCCCAAAAGTTCTCTGATTGTGCAGCTTCTCACTCTTGAATCACTGGACTCTGAACCAATAATCGCCTGCTGTGGAGCTGCAGCTCCGTGACAAAATCTTTTTTGCACTGAATAACAGCAGTTGTTGGTTTCCCGCTACATCATTTCGTTTGTTCTCAATGATTTGCAGCCTTTTTTCTGTCTGGTTCTTTCCAAAACATTTTCATGAATACGTTTTGTTTCATTGTGCTCGTCAGCTTTTATCTTCCAGTTCGAGATGAGAAGTTAAGAGAAGTTGGAACGACATGACGAGAAACAAAAAAGTAAATAATTATTAATTATTATAACTGCTACATAACAGTTGGAACAGAATAGTTGACTAACTTCTCCTGAATGGTGCTTTCTCACTTGAACTCAGGTCAGCAGCCAAGGCAACCAAAAAGCAATTGCAGCCAATTGCTGCAACGCAGGGCACTCGCATGCCATTGGGAACAATTAGGAGGTCATTAGAAGGTTCCACAACTTTACTGCATGAGCATTGAACCACAAAGCTTTGGGTTTGGAATGTCGCCTGCTTCACCAGCCACGGTCACTCAGCGCTGCCGTTTTCACAAATGTTTTCCTCACTCGTGCTTATGCTAGCCATATGCTGCTGCTTCTGAGTATAAATAGAAATCACACCTTTTTCCTCCATAAGAACAGCCAAAGCTCATTTACTCAACTGCACACCAGCGCAATCGCAGAGCTTTATGTACTGTGTAAGTCAATGACAGGCAAAGACGCACCACAACTTTAAAAACACATTAGGGATCACGATCCTGGACATTTTGTGCAGAGTTTGCCATGTGAATGTAAGTGTTTTCCAGTGATCACGACTGCATGTCAGGTTTTTAATCATCTGGCTGCTGTAGATTTGGTCGTTCCTTCTCTGATTCTCAAGGACTCATCTGGTTAGAAAGTGTTTTTGAAAAAAAAGTGAAGGGGAACAAAAAGCAACTCAGTCCAACGTATAGATTGAGGAACCACAGGGAGTTCCTCTCCACTGTCATTTAAAGTTTGTCTGCCATTGATTTCTGCTTCCAGGTCCAACAAATCAGCCCTGGAGAAGCCAGTTAGTGTCCATTCATCTGGACTCAGGTCAAATCAAAGCGCGAGGATCCATGTGCCCTGCAGAAAAGTGCATCCAGGGGAGCGGATCCACTCTCCTCGTCTTACTTACTCAATTAATTGCAGGAATAAATTAAGTCCAGCACGAAAAAAGGAAACTGTGCAGGCAGTTCCTGCTGATGTTAACATGCAAAACATGGGGCAGACCGGCCCTGCAGCTCTCAAGCTGGTGGATGTTTTTTTTTTTTTTTTGTAGGTGTGCGCACAAGTGCACACAACTAATGGTGAGCTCGAACATGATTGCAATAGCGGGGATGGAAGGCTTGTCAGCTCGGCAATGGAAAACAGCTGTTCAATTTCACACTTTTACCTGCTCTCGCTCTCTCTCTCTCTGTCCCCCTTCTCTCTCTCTCTGTCCCCCTTCTCTCTCTCTCTCTCTCTCTCTGTCTCTGTACCTGCACTCTCTTTGCTTTCGCTCACTCTGGCGGCCCGGTCTCCCAATACCACCTCCATATCTGTCCAAACCTTATGCCCCCTCTCCCTGCTGAATATACAATGATGCTTTTCAAAACAGCAGCCCTCTTAAGGTTTTTTTTTTTTTTTCAGATGTACCAGTGTGGCAGACGCACACAAACACAAATACAGCTTGTTCTGACCCAGACCACTGGGCTGAGTCAACATTTCAATTATTTATCACGACGCTCGTACAACACACACTCGCACAGGCAGGGGCCGTCCAGCAGAGGGATTGGGCGGGCTGTCACCACAATAACAACAGTGATGAGTTCTTGTTACTCGGCTCAGCGTTTTTCAACTAATACGACAAATTGCACTTCCAATACCATCGGGCTGAAAATCGTTACTTGTCTTCATTCGGGGCGGCGCGGTCCCCCCTCCTTTTCCTCGTTCGTCTGTCTCTTCCCTCTGTCACACACCAACACACCCGCACGCAAACAGGATGAACGGTCGGGTACTGAGCTTAGCTATTGTCATGCTTTTAAATGAGACCTGTGTAGAGTCAGGTAATGGTGTGGGGACTCAATTCACTGCTGTATTTATACATTGAGTGAACATGGGAGAAGTATTCAAATGGGCCATTTCAAGCCTATGCACCACATTAGTTACCGAGTTATGGATTGAACAACGATGTCTTTGAGCTAATATATAAAGTACTTGGACAAGAATCCAAACAAGATGCCAAAAAGACCTTTGTTAGTTTTCAACGTAAGGAAAAATGATTCGGGCTGAATCGCCATCAGCTCAAAACATCACAGAGGGTGATTTATTCATCTACTCATCCATTCACAAAGACGTAAGCAGAGGTCATGTTCCGAAAACAGCCCACTCTGCTAGCAGGAAGAGAGCCCGGCCTATAAAACGGTCTGTTTTTCTAGAAGCGAGAAAGGTGAACAGGCGTCTTGGAGGAGGTTTGCGCTCTCAAAGTGCTTTGATTGCACAGTCTATTTTGAAGGAGGTGGAAATCTTCTGGAAACAAAAAATCTGTAGAAGTCTGTCATTTTTGAAAAAGGCCTCACAAACAAAGTAATACAGGACGACACACACACTCACACTTCAAGGCTTTTCTCTGTGCTGTCCATTGTGTGTATTTTAAAGTGTGTGTGTGACCTCATTTACCTCGCCGTGACCTGCCTCCAACTGCAGCTCGGAGCATTTGATGCCACAGATAAATAGCATCACGAGCACATGCGCCCGTACAGGCGGAGATGGAGGCGCTCTGACACCCGTGCCTCAGCGAAATTGTCTCAATCTAAACGGATTACAGGAGACTTTTGCCCCAGAGGCGGCGGCAGCCGGCTTCAACCAGCGCGCAGAACAGGCGACGTGGGAGACGGATGAAAAGGGAAGAGGCAGGAGGATGTATATACACCAGAGAGCTGCTCACTGACATGTATGGCTCATGAGTAACATCGTAATGTATTCATTTTCGCTGTGAGGAAACTCTGCTTTCGAGATAGCGCGGGCTCAGATTTCGTGTCCAATTTCCAGCCAGCCTTCAGACAAATGAAGAGTGCAGGGCTGCTTAAAGTGATCACACGCCCTGCGCCCGCTCAACCAATCTACCGAACGCGGCTCCGTTCGGTCTTGGCTCAAAAATCTCATTATAGGGTGCACATCATGTAGAGTTTGCCGTTATTGATTGGGCTCGACTATTTCACCGGCACCGGCGCCGTCCATTAGATGGTCCCGAAAAACACATCAAAGTATTTGAAATGTGTTTCGTGCACTCATAATGCCGCATATGAAGTCCTTCGATATTTCAGTCCTAATAGAGATTTACTGTTTGAAATCACAAGAGCCATAAATGAGTCACCAGAGCAGGTCCTGGTATCCAGGTTGTATTTACTTGTACCCTGGAGGGTTTGCGTCCAAAGGAAAATGAGACGAGTGGCTACACATTAGCGAATTTCTTTTAGACATAAATCCAAATCCCACATAGAAAGCATGTGCGATCTGTTTTTAAATGAAACTGTTGGCTGGCCGTGCATCTGCTAATTCCACCCAGGGGAAAGTCGGTCCCAGGTGCTTCCTCACTCCCTCCAAACACATTCACGTGTTCAAGTTGAGAATCTGCACCGTGACAGAGTGGGTGACTAGGAATGTAATGGATGGACAATGAGAGTGATGAACTTCCTGTTTGGAGTTCACATGCTCTTCCTGATGCACAGCCCACATGTGCAAGTTTATTGGTGACCAGATGTTGCTTATATAGGAGTGTTTGGAAATGTGATCATGCAGGCCTGTCCACAGTGCAGAGTACTGGCTCTGCCTGACGTCAGTCCTGATCGCTTCCAGCCACTGCAGCTCCAATTCAGGCTGTACCTGTCCTTGGTGTTTCACTGCTCCCTACACAAAAAGATATAGAATTTCCCTGAAAGGGTCCAAACTGTGACAGCACACAGAGTGGTGAACACCTCCAAGTCATAGCGAGAGCTCCTTGGTTTCCATTCTCAGGCCTTTTCATTGTGGCGAGGTCGTGCTCTGGCTGTAAGCAGGTCAGTTTTCTCTGGCACAATGGTTTCCTCCCACAGTCTTAAGAAAATATACAAGGTCCTTCAGCAACTGTTCAGCTCAGTCCTACTTTATTGTTCCCCTTTGTT
Organism: Malacoctenus tetranemus; assembly: GCA_032274765.1. Lineage (NCBI taxonomy): Eukaryota > Metazoa > Chordata > Actinopteri > Blenniiformes > Labrisomidae > Malacoctenus > Malacoctenus tetranemus. The sequence continues at coordinate 10,302,231 of JAUESF010000016.1, read as the reverse complement.
AAAGTCCTTCCCTGCAGTTGACCCATCCAACTCATAGTTAACCTCAACTACAGTCAACTGCATAGATTCTGCACAGTGAGCTGCAGCAGGGAACGCGTACATGTTTACATGCATGTTTGTATGCGGCTGTTATTCTGTGCTTGCCTCATGATGGACTGACAACCTTCACCCAAAAGCTACACCTCACTGTGTTTGATAAGGCCGCATAAAATATGGATGGGAGTACTATCTATCCTTGGTACTTTGTCATCTGCCAGACAAATACTTGTGTTTTTTCTCTCTTTGAAGCTCCCAACTCTAGCAGCAGGGCGGCAAAGCAGGGAACATTTCTGCCTTCTAAAACTCAAGTCCATGGTTTGATCTCAGGCAAGTGTCCTGTCTGTGAGGGGTTTGCACCTTCTCCCTTTGCACGTGTGCATTTCTCTTCAGGCACTCCAACTTTCCTTCCAAATCGTCTGATGTCAGCTGGGAGCCAGCTCCCTCCCTCCCCCCCAACCTTAAGATTAAGTAAAAGGAGGTTACAACAGGCCAACAGCAACAGTGTAGCAGGATCCCTTTAAAGCTGAAAGCGAGGCGACTCTGACTGAATAACGTTGTTGGCAGCTCCTACTTCACACTCATGTGAGACCCCCGAAAAAGTTTGGAGGAGAAGTTGGGAAAGTCTCTCATCAGGTGTGTGCTGTAATCATGGACAAAGTGAGGTGAAGATGAAAAAAACAGGCGCCACAGTGATCATCTTTTTTTGCTTACTGCATGCATATGATTGTTTGTATGCTTGCCTGTATCTTTGCTTCCCCACTAATTGAAAGAGTTCGTATTGTGTGTGGCTGCTGTACCACTCAGGTGCTCTGCAGGCAGACAGACTGTGTGGTCACACCTGAAATGAATTTGAAGAGTCTGAGACACTGAGTTGCACCCAAAAAATTTCCACCCAGCTTTGCCCGCGAGAGGCGTTAAAAATACGCCAGCATGACAGCAGCCTTACATCAGCAGAGGATCTCTTTGTTACGTCTCGGGTAAAGAGTCTGGCTGTTCATTTTTCTTATGATTTATTCACTTTTATCTTTTTGTGAGAGAGAGAGAGTGAGAGAGAGAGCTGTGGAATATCCAGCGCTGAATGTAGCCCAGATTTAAAGCCGGGGAAAACAAGCGAAAAAAAGCAGTCTAATCCAAGTATAGCGTTTTCAAAGATTGTTTTCTTTTGTGCTCTCCCCCCGAAAAAAGTTCAAACGCTCTCGCGGCAAAGTTTGACCCCATAACCGGAGTCCACACCAGCTCCTGCAACAACGCCCTGTTTGATGTGTGCAGTCGGTTTGGAGAGCCTGTGGTTCAAACTTCTGGGTCAGCTTGTTTAGAGGGAAAAAAAAAGCTGAAACTACACAAAGTTTTGTCATTTTTCTTTTTGTTTTCAATCAGATTCATTCAAGCAGGAAATGGAAACCCCCTCATTTCTGTTCCCAAACCTTCACGTTCTTGTTTAGGCGTGACTGTAATGGCTTTCACCAGGTTGATTTTCTTTCTCTGATGCAATGTTGGAAAATGCAAATGTCAGGGTGTCATCCACAGCTGTGCTTCACTTCAGCTGAACGACTCTTCAGCTTCTTTCAGCAGCATTTAAAATTCAAATTTGACAAAAGTCGACATAAAGGTTTGTCAAAAAAAGAATGGAAAAGCTCATCAGTCACCACATTAACATAGATAAGTACCCGCTATGCTATCAAAATGTTGATTCGGCTTAAAAGCAGGGTGTGAATTACAGTTGTTGATGCGAACTGTTGTTCACACGACTGGTGTGAAACTTCTTCTCACAATTAGATCTGGTAACAAAACGCCAATTGTCAGAACTAAGCCAGCAGTAAACTGTTAATGGGAGGCTGCACCAGTGACTACTTCCAGCAAGTTTAACTGGCCGTTTCTTTTTTACATACTAAAGAAAGAAGGTTGCAGATCGTCTGGCTGCAACATGTTGGAACAGAGAAGAATATGGAGCCACTACTCCAAGTACTTCACTGTTTCATTGGGACACAATTTCATATCATGATATTTATAACAGCTCGTAAACATGTGATGCTACATGGAAGTACTTGGAAATACTATCCCAGAACCTCTAGAAGCTGCTTGGTCCCTGTAACTTGAAGAAATGAGCTTATCCTCAAATAGCTTTGTCACTGTTTGGTTTCGCTATACATGTAGTAATATGAATCCACTCATTTTGGGAGTATTTTTTGGATTAGTTTTGAATAAAAAATGAGAGTCTTAAGCTTTTAAAGCCACAGTGATAAGAGCTGGTTATTGAAAGTCTTTATTCCTGTGTTGGATCCAACAGTTCTTCATACAGTTTAAACACATAAAACTCTGGAGTACTGAAAGAGTTCAAAATGCAACTACAGCGAAACCAGATCTTACAAAACCACTTTCTGTTCATCGAGTCTGCCTGAATGTTCCAGGTAATTTTGTGCGGGGTTTTCCCCAGAAACTTTGTCTGACCCACTGCTTCACCACATCTGACTGAAGCAGTTTTCGCGCCTCTTCCCAAATAGCATTCGAGGCCAGAAGAAAATGCAGCTAGTAAAAAAAAGTGAAGTGCATGTAGTGAAATCAATTGGGCAGGGCTGTCATGGAGCCAATTTCCAGCATATCCCCCCCGCCCTGTGGAAGACATTTGTAGTGTCACACTTGGTTCACCAGGAAGTTGAAGATCACAAGAAAGGAGAGCAAGAATGGACGAGGGCCTTCAGATGGAAGTTGGCTTTAAAAAAAAACAAACAAAAGAAAGACGAGTAATGAGGATATTTTCAAAATATAAATGTTAAAGGAAATTATCGATGTGAATCAGTGCACACGAGGGACGCGGCTACATCAAAAGGACGGCACATCAAACGGATGGACGATTCCCGCAGGCACGGTGCATCGCACGGAAATACAAAGATAACGCGGCGCTGGAGGTTTGATGCTAAAATGGCCTCATGTCAAAAAAACAAAACACAACACACGATTGGAAAATTTTATAAAAGACAAACCACAACTTTGCTTTTCAATATTTACAATATTTTCCAATGAACAGATGATTTTTCCAAACGTTCAAAACATACAATCTGAATCTCCGAGGTAACGTTTGGCTGCCTGGTTGGAGTAAATAAAACATGGTGGGCTGCTCTGCTTCCACTGCTGTTTCCTCTGTATCAAAAACATATTCAAGGATTCATTCCGGGCATAACAAAGAAAAAAATAAACCTCCATTTCTTTTATCTCCTGCTTCTGTCTGTTCTGGAAACGTATAATTAGAGTTTCTCTCTTCCATCTATTTTTGCGTTGGGGGAAAAAAAAAAAACAGAAAAAAAAAATTCAACTATTTTTTTCCACCCGCTACTTCTAGAGTGTGACAGTGAGAATAGAGCGTTCGGCACCGGGAATGCAATTATACCCAACGCGCTGTATTGAACTGAGTATGTCGAGCATTCGGCTCGTGAATGCCCTCCGTTGCACGGCTTGGTCATTAGCACCCCGGCCCTGCAGGCACACCGGCCCGCTGGCACGGAGATCAAGCAGCAGCTCCAGTCATGCTATGCAGAGAGAGATATGTCAGAGCGGCAGCAGGCGCATACCTGCGCACGAGCACACTTGTTGGCTGAAAGCAGCGCGACACTGGGATCGGAGTTTCAATGATTCAGCCTGGCCAGCGCTCACTCGGAGTAATAGGAATGCAAACGCTCGCAGTGAGTGCTTCTCGCTGGAGCTCTCCACGCCCCTCATCCTTCAAAATGTCAGGAAGCAAGTCGGTTGTTTCTGGGGAGTTCAGCTGCAAACCCACCCCCCCGGCTTCGCCAGAAAGGTAACCGTACTGCTGCTTGCTGCTTAATAGACCACATATGGATGTGGGGGGGCGGGGGGGCTCTGGGCTGAGAGGCCAGCAGTCCCCTGCACACCACTGTCCCCCTGGTGATTTCTGAATCCCTCTCTATCGCTGGGAGGCCATCATATAAAAGGTACCACATGTACCTTTGCAGGAATAAGAGAATCAAATCATTGTCAGGCCCAGGACATAACAAATCTCGGGGGGGCAAGTGATGCCAAGGGAGAGGCGTGTACAATCAGAAGGTTGTAGCTCTCTATTGCTGCTGGTCCTGCCCAGTTTGTTTGTTTGTTTGGCCCTGAACTGTTGTCAAGGCACTTCACTTTCAGGTGCTTTCAGGTGACAAATGTTGAACGTTTTTCCGATCAATTATCATTCGGCACACCACGCGTCACAAGTCACTCACTCTTCCCCCTTCATGCAGGCCACCAATGATGAGCTTCTGACCCACTACAGTAGTCATGAAAATATATACATAAGGTTACTGGATAAAAATAGAGTTCCACTCAATACGGACACACTCAATTGCTTTGATTCTTTTGTTGGTTCCTCTGTTTGTTTTAACAATATGAACACTATCAGAGGAGTCAGGTACTGGAGCCCAGAGACTGCGCGAGCACCCACATTCCTTCCACTTTCTGTTTCTGCCAGGACTCGGTAATTACCGAGGATCTGTTTCTAATTGGGCTCTAATTCGAGCCGTGCCTGACGCTGCCAAAGGATTTATTTTTGGACCAACTGTGTACCTTTTCTTCTGCCCATAAAAGCCAGTTTGTGCTTCGTCAACGTTGACAATGGAAAGTGACTGCGGTGGTGAGCGCATTTAAGCAACTCTGCGATATGAACACACGTACGTACACACACACACACACACACACACACACACACACACACACACATTCTGATGTGTCTGTCACCTTAGCTTTTCATATTCCATGGATTTGCTTCAATGCAGCCTTCTTTCAAGCTCACCCATCTTTGGTTAAAATCTTTCCTAAGCTGCCATTCGTTCCTTTTTTTTGTCCCCTCTATTCTTACTCAGAAAATAGAAACTCCATTTCCCTTGTGCACACAAATCATAATTTAATGTTCTCCAGCAGGTGTAACAAGCCTACAGCGACACACACACACTGACACACACACACACACGCATGTTCCTACTGTACTCGCTGTTATTTTATCTGCTGGCGTCTGTTTTGATAAGAAAGCGAGGATGGAAGTTGCAAGCGACCAGCCGAGCTCTGATCCTTGGGGGAGCACTTTGACAATCGGCAACCTTGTTTCCATGAATTAGTCATGGGGGGGGTTGTGTCTGTAACATCCACTGAGGGTGCTGATGTTCTCCACGTCGCTGCACTCCGGTTTCCCTCTTGGAGGCACTGATTTCCAGATGAGCACTAAAGAACTGTGGGGAGGAGATAAATCTTCTCCCCTTTCCTGCCTCCACACAGGGAGCAGCACACTCCTCCAGCAGCTGCTAGTCTGTAGCAATTTAGCATCCAAAAGTATTTGTTGCATTTTGGACTCTTCAGGTTGCTTTATATTTCATTGCCTGCTGTCAGAGTCCAAGACACACGACAGGGCAAACCTGGGACCAACCTGAAGCATTGAAATGAGATTTTCCTTTAATTTAGGCTATGTCCACACTAATGCAGCAAGGCTAGTTGCTTGCTATTCAGCCATTCTGTGCAGCACAGTGACTTGGTACAATACAACGAGCGATAAGCCCTAATAAATGCGACATAATAGCTGGCCAGTGTGGCAAGACCCTCGGTGTTCACTTTATGCGAGGGGGGATATATTATATGTGACGATTCCTTCACTGAAAAAGCTGCATCATCAGCCTATTTAAACACAGCATAAAAGGACACAGTGTAATGATGAGATGTTGGAAAAAACACCCAGCACTGAAACACACGCGATTGGGCTGCCAGTGCATTGGATGCCCGCACAATGCACCGCCACCACATTTCAGGGGGACGCGATAAAAAAATGGTTGACGTTATGCACGGCCGTGTTTTTCGAAAGGGAAGTCCAGCCAGCTGTGGCACGGCGGCGAGCCTTCCTTTTTGATGAGACGAGAACAAAGTCGGCGACTGTCTCTGGTGGCGGCGCTTCGGCGGCGGAGGCAGAGAACTGTTCTGGAAGACTTAATAGAGGCGAGGAGCGCTCTGCAGTCAAAAACGTCAAATATATAGAGTTTAGATAATATAAATTCGGGGGTGTCGGTCTCTCACAGGACACACGGGGGATAGAGACTCACACACAGCAACCCTGCCGGTCAACTTTCGTCAGTCACCAGTTAACCCTGTTATAT
>JAUESF010000016.1:10285138-10295961 GCA_032274765.1 Malacoctenus tetranemus | reverse complement strand
ACGGCACTGGAGATAATTAGACAGACAGTTATGGCTTTTTCCTTCCTTCCTAATGGTTTGAATACAACAAGCATTACATACAGGTCGCTTCAAGCTGGGATTCGCAGTATTTCCTTTCCCTAAATACTACCGGGGTGATTTCATCTCTCAGAGTGCGATACCATTATCGAAAGATAGTCCGAGTAAGGTAAGGCATTAAAACAATATTACTTCAGCTTTTGCAAGATTTTATGGAGTGAAAAATTAGGAGCGTAAATTCAAAAAAGCAACAAAAAAGCCTCCACCCATAAGGAGGCGATAGCTATATTATTATTATGCAAACAAAACGCCATCACAGAGCCAATATTGCGCTCAGGCAAACAGGCTAAATAAAAGCAGAATGGGGGAAATAAACAAGCATATAAACATTTCTGTAACTGCCCGTGACCGAAAAAAAAAACACATTTTATAGACAATAATAAAAAACCTGTTTCCCAAGAGATAACAACATTGTGAAAAGCTTTTAAATCCACCTAAAAGTCATAATGATGAATTATAGTGTGTTTTATTTACACCTCGTGCACAGTAGCTGCGATAAATCTGAGAGCCGGCAGGAGTTTGATTTTCCTTTTTTTTTCCTCGTGGAAGTGAAACATAGAAAGTAAAAAATGTCCTAAAGTGACAGAATCCTTCGACAGTCATCTGGACGACTTGGGACCACCGAGCCTCCGCAACGACCCGGAACGACCAGGTTACAGACACTTCTCCCACGCCACGGTCACAGGTCGCGGCGCCCTCAGGTGAGCGCTTCAGCCGCGTCCCGGGCAGCTATCGACGCGCTGAAAGTTTGCAACGGCGTGACTGAGCTGCAGCATCTCCGGTCGTATTTTCAGCCAACAAAGCGGCGTAATTACCGACACCGGCGCATTGCAATTTTCTGCTAATCTTCCGCAGTTTTCTAGGTTGGAATCAAGCTGTTGGGGGGCCGCATCGCAGGTCTGATTGGGTACAGGTGCTTGTGTGTGTGTGTGTGTGTGTGTGTGTGTGTACGCCTATGACTTTCACATGTATATTATGAATACTGTCTTCAACTTGAGGGTGGGAGTGCTTCAAGTCTTGCTCCCCTTTTTCCCATCTGTCTCTTGTGGCTCCTTTTTAATGAGGAGAGAATAAACACAAGCTCGCCGTATTTAGAACTCCAAATTAGTGAGCGCAGTTCGGAGACGGGGGGGGGGGGGCTGCCTGATCCACCATCTATTTACCACGCTGACGAATAGCACTGACAGGGTCAGTTATCGCTCCCCCTACTCCGGCTAATTTAAAAAGTATAAATGCATCAGGTACGTGTGGGTGTCTGTTGCACGCTAATGCATCAGGCGGAGAGATTATTTGTTCAATAGATTGTACAGTTTTCTTTTTTTTTCATTTTTCCGACAGTCTTAATGTGCAGGAGGAATAATAAACCCACTCACGCACTTACGTGCACACGGACAGCGTCGACGCACCCATCCGCATCATCCCAATCTACGGGAACAGTGAAACAGACTTTCCTCACTCACAGATAAACAAGATAGCTCGCTCTCTCTCTCTCTCGCCCCTCCTCTCTCTCTCATTATGCGGTTGTGTGTGTGTGTGTGTGTGTGTGTGTGTGTGTGTGTGTGTGTGTGTGTGTGTGTGTGTGCCTTCATGCTCCTATGCAAACGAAACAGAGAAAAGAAAAAAAAAACAGCAATCAATCTTTTATCCAGGAAACAAATGCTCTCAACTCACAATAACAGACGAATGTCGCAGCGTGACGTGCACTCAGGCGCATACTCAGCTTTTCAGATGATGACATTATGGCGCAATTACCTTAGCACATTACCAATTACAAAAGTACTTTTTCTCCAGAAGACAACACCCAAGGTTGCTGCAGAGGAGCCACGTTTGTTGAGATAGCTTGTTTGTGGTTTTTACACAGAACAATTCAGCAGGCAGATGACTGTTGACACTTAACACGACGGTTTTCCTTTTTCTTAGGAGATTAAGACAGTTTTTCGGAGTGTAAATTGGCACATTGACAGGCTTTTTTTCCCACAGCGCTCCACCTCACCAGAACTGTTGTGGGACACCTCCATGAACTCTCCTGCTGTCTGGCACAGAACCTCCGAAGCTGAGTTTTACCTGCCCGGCGTCGGCAAGGCAAAAACATTCAGCAGTGTCAAAGACGGGCTGCTTGATGTGGTCTGTCTCCGAGCAGGGCAGACAGACGCTATGTCCAGTGTGTCTGCATGCAGTCGTGACCCATGGCTCATTCATAATTAAATATCAACCTTCAGAGTCAGAATCAGCAAGCACCCAACGACGCACCTGTCCTCTCTCCTGCCATTCTTGCTTTGTTCCAACTGTAATTCTCTCTTTTATGAAAGGTGTTTAGAATCTTAACAAATGTGTCAAGTCTTCACGCATCAAAGTGTAATTCTCACCAGCTCTGCTCAAAGATCTCAAAGATACAGAACAGGTTTTGCTACCATACAAACTTGTTATATTAGTGCGCATAAATTGACAGTTGAATTGAAGTCATCCGGCAGGAGAAAGCAGAAACGAGCTTTGTCACTATATTTGGACTTCTGAGACGTCTCATCAAGCAATATTGTCTTAGAGCTCTGGTGCTTGGCGAGTTAACACTATTGCCAAGGTGCAATTTACCTCCAAAAATACACAGACGGAATGAAAGTGAACGCATGTTGCTGCGTTTAAACAGTGATGCCCAGCGTTTGCATGTCCGACTGCCGGGCGGGCTGAGTGACAATCTGTCGGGCTGATTGATTGACTGGCTTAAAAGTCCGAGAGCGATGCGAGCAGCCCCCCCGCCCCCCTTCCCTTTCCTGACCGACACCTTTCGCTGACTGACGCGCTGACTTGACTGACCGACTAACCGGCCGCTGAAGTGGAGCTGACTGGCAGATGTCACTTCAGTCGGCGGGTGGCCCCGAACGGACGAGAGCGGGAGGAGGACGTTGATGCGTGGGTAGATGGCAAGCAGCGGAGGTGCTGGCACTGCGGGGAGCAGTGGTAAATGGAAGAAAAAAGGAGCGGCAACTGTAGGAGGTGGGGGTGGGAGGAGGAGGAGGAGAGTTAGGGAGAAAGAGAGGGCTCCATGTTTCCCTATGATGCAAAAACAACTCCTGAATTTGTGTGCATTTGTCTGGGAAGCCAGGCATCCTGGCAGGCAGTCAGCTATAATAACCTCTGGCTGTCAGCATGACACTGCCAGTTGTAAAGGAATGCCAGCAGGCACGAGTGGACTCCTTGTGTGTGTGTGAGTGTACGTGCGTGGGTGTGTGTGTGTAGCCCTTCACGTATACACTCGAGCATGCATTGCCAGTTTGAGAGTTCCTGGTTGTTTTTGTGAACCTGGTTTGTAGCTCTTTAACAGGGCACACCTCCTCGAGCACGTTCCATCCGAACGGCCCCGGCTTCTGCTGCGCACAGCAAACACCCGGGCCGACGTTGCGCGCCGCGGCACCGGGGGTATTTTGTGACAGAGGCGAACCCGGCTCAGCCAGTCCTAACTGGCATTTTGACGGCCGGAACCTTCCAAAAAAGCCGAATAAAAATTTGCACGAGCTTGGCATGGGTGAAAATAGCATCTTGGTGGTGCCTGTGATACCTGTGGCAGCTTGTGCCCAGCCAGCTAAAGCTCCGCCAGGCTCCACCTCGGGTGCGCTGGGAATTGAAATTATATTCTGGCTCACTGGCAGCGGTGGGCAGAGGTGTCAGCGGAGTTCATCTCGGGGAAAATTGGAGGAGGAGTACGTGTCAAACTATTTTAACCTAGTGTTGGCATGCACGGTGACATTCGCGGGGGGACTGGATTCAGGCTGAAATGTTTGCAAAGGTGAAACCATCCGGGTTAAACAGCTCACTGCATGCTGCTTCCTAACGTGTGTCGTAGGGAACACTATTAATATAACACATATATGCACAAACTTCTCCGCACAGTGCCGAAATAAGAGCCACGTTTACATAGGTATTTATTTTGTGATTGAAAATATGTGATTAATAAATGTCCTTCCTCTTTTGTATCCGTGTCATCACAAAAATCCACCATCTCTCCCAACTACTGCAGTCAGTTCTCTCTCACATCACAACTACGCCCACTTCTTTGGGATTTCAACAAAAACAGTCGTATTTATGGATTGTTTCATTATGTACTCTTACATAAATCACACCAAAATTGGATGACAACACTCAAACTGTGGTAAAGATATATGCTGCATTTCAGTGTCCTCCCGATTCTGTTCATTCCTAATGCTGAGTGCTTCAGAAGACAATGCATTATCAGTTCCTAAATGGAAAACAACCAACTCTCAAGCCTCCACAAGTACCGTAAGCTGCTCCTGTCGTCAGTGACCGAAGGTGATGGCAGATATGACGGATGTGCCTTTCACACAAAGAGTTTCCTCCAGGCTGGCTCGCCGGTGGGGGCAATATTACTGTTGACTGTACATTAAGTGATTGCCTGTCTGCAGTTTTAAGGGATAGATCGTGCCGTAGGAATCAATCAGCCACTTAAGTCCCATCCAGATGGGATTAAAGTTACCGGGGGAAGGCAGGGAAAGAAATATTCACTCCAACTTGGAGGGTGATTCCACTCATCCTGCATGACATATTAACCATTAGGAAATTACAGGATACCATCTGTAATAGTCATCTGAAGAACAAAAGAGAGAACGCTAAAAGACTCTCAATGGAAGGGGAGGGATGGGGGGGGGGCTGCGCAAAGTGGTTAGGAAAGGTCAAAAATCGTTCACTTTGAGGGAGTCATAACTCAAGAAAAGCAATATCTGCTTTAGCTGACGAAGCAGGAAACATAGGCGGGCAGGAAATATTGGATGTCCCTAATTGTGACAAAAGCTTTCAGTGAAGACTGAGCTGATTAAAGCAAGACACACAAAAAAACGAGATTAGATTTCAATTACAGTTGGATCATCGAGTACAAAGAAGGACTCTAAGTAATACTAAGGTGAAACTCCTGCCACATTCGCTGGTGAGATCAAAAGCAGGATGTACGATGGGAGAAACCAGGGTAGAATTGACTCGTCAAACTTGGCCGAGAAGGAGAACTTCTTGAAGGAAAATTAGTGTTTTAAAAATGCATGTTTAGCATTAATGATGCACTCATGGGGATCCTTTTTATTTCCCATTTTATTAATCAAGAGAAAAAGCTGCTGGAACCTGGCAGGAAACATTTGGAAGAGTTTTATCCTCAGCGGTGCAAATCAACACACTGGGTTCTGTGGCTCATCATGATAGTTGAGCACAGCAGCACGGGATGTTAATGTTGTAACCACTGTTACAACAGAGGAATGATTATATACCAACATGTTTGTTTTGTGATGCCAAGCTAATCGGAAACACATTTAAGAACGACTTTGAAACGAATTTGACGCAAAATGTTTCTCTGTTCCTTCTTTTTCTGTTTTTGCTTTCAATTAGACATTTAAATCTCCAACAGTTTGACACAACATTGCCATAATCATCCCTTCATGTGCTATTAGTGGCAGTATTTCAGTTTGTTATTGCGCTTCAGTCATTTCTTTATTGTGGATGTGAATTCTGGGCCCATGCAGCCCGTTCGCATCCTTCTCTGTTTTCCAGCAGCCAATAAACAACCGCGGAACGGGAATGAAGTGGATGCGAGATGCGCTGTAACAGCCCTAAAAAATGCAGCACAGAGGCCGGATTTACATTTGTTATACATCCATTTAACTTCAACGAGCAATATTGGCTGCAATTTGTTGCCATTCTGTTTCATTGTGGAAAACTTAATGAAAGCCATTCATCTCTTTGGAAGGGCCAGAGCGCTGTTGCAGCCTATAGATCCCCGTGGCAGCTCATTTTCAGAGGTGCGCTCCCCAAAGGAGCCAAATTAAAACCGAACATGACGACGCTGAACGTGAACACATGACTGAAATGAACGAGTTTATTTATAAGAAAAAGATGAGAGGAGACGGTTCGGTGGAAGCTCTTGGATGTTTCCAAAGTGAATGTCATTGAAACGATCAGGAATCCTCTCTTTACATCCTTTAGGCTGCCTCCATATGGCACCGCAGTGACTTTCACAACTCATACTTCACACATCTTACTTCGTCTCCTCGTAATGGCTCTCCGGGAGCAAAGCTGTGCTGATGATAATCTTGCCAGATGGCAGAAGCGGTAAAACAGTGGAGGCAACCTCTTGCCTTCATTTAAATATCACTTTCTCAACAGGGGATGGGAGCTTTTGGACGAGGGGAGTCCGAGGCAAAAAAAAAAGGAAGTTAAGCAATCAAATAAGTGGAAGCTATTCTTTTTTAACCTGGACTTAACATCTCAAATAAATAGCTGAAGACATAAAACGCATAGATTTGGCCTGTTAAGACCCAATGTGAAAAAGCTGTCACACATCTCAAAAAATGCTTGACAAAGTTGTTAACGTAGCTTCATCCTCAGCTTTAGCTCATGTGCCCTCATTTACTCAGATCCCAAACAACAGGAACTTGTTGCATAAGCAGGCAAACAGAGAGTTTTAGGGGTTTTGTCAGGAAGTTGTATTTGTTTGTTTGGGCTTGAGTCAGCCTTGAATAAAACTGGATAGAGCCCTGAGTGACAGCAAGCATGGGTGATAATGTTTGGATGCAGAGTTGGAAGTGATGGTGGGGGAAGTTATCGAAGACATCTGAGCATGTATGCCGTGTCCTTTGGGATGTCTGACAGTGGGTGTTGGTTCTGGTAAAATACTGTAAAAACGTGTATCGTCAAGTTCAGTAAGTCCTTTGAATGCCCTTTTTTTAACTTGTGAGAGAAATGGCAGGCAGCTTGTCTGAGGTTAAACCCGAACTAACAAGTGGGTGTTATGTCATCCAGTTGGGTGATGGCGCTCCTCCGCCCTCCGAACTTTCTCCTGTAGCCTGAGCCGGCCTTTAATTCAGACGGCTGACTGATGCCAAGAAGAGACGGAAGATTTGCGACATTTTTAATAGATGTCACCCCCTCACATGACATTTCATCCTTTAAAAAAAAGCCTTTCAGACCCTCTAAATGTCTGATCTCTTCCTGGAATAACTGATAGGTCAAAGCAAGCACACCTGGCAGGCAGCTACATGAGACGGACATCGCATGGAGACGAGATCGAGACGAGAGAAAAATGAAATGCTGGGATGAGCCAGATATGAAAGAAGGCCTGTTTCTCCACAAATGATCCCATCACTTGTACATTATTAAAAACTGCGTGAGTGGCGGAAAGGTTTTCATCATAATCTGCTGCCCGGCTAAAAGGCCGCAGAGAAGAAGAAGACGAGTAAGGAAAATCATAAAAAATACATGCACTTAGAAGCAAAGTCGACACCTAATGGACAACAATTTGCATGTGGATGGAAAGAAAGAAAAAAAAAGATCAGCCAACTCTCTGCGTGATCATTTATTTATCTTGGTTCGGCGCTTGTTCTTACGCCAAAAGTGCTCCTGCTCATCACAAAGAAGCATAGAACCCTCGTGGGTTCGTCGAGTCCGTGTGAATAAGCTGTTCACGGGGAAAAAAGGCATCGCGAGGTCAGACGCTAAAAAAACACCATGGCGACACATTATTCCCGCAAATGAACGGCAATGACTCGGTTTGTCACCATGGAAATATAGCATGGCCGAGGCGACTCTCATATTGCCTGGAATGACAATTAGGTATCATTCTGCCGGCGCTTGTGACAATAGGATTTCTTTTTTTTTTTTTTATAAGGGACGCCATTCTACCAAGCACAAAGCGAGGGAGATTAAATTCAGCTTCGACTCATCAGAATTGTAACAAAGGAAAGTTTCTCCTCATAATGGAGGAATGGGGTTAGAAGTTTGAGAGAGACTCGTAAGTCATCGGCACATTTGCTGTGTCAATCTCTGGAGAAACAGAAGCAGACTTTCTCCCCCTCTCTCTCTTGCTCTCTCTCTCTCCGTCTCTCACCTCACCCCAGCCCCTCTCCTTGGCTCCGAGCACCCCCCCCCTTCTTTCCTAACAGAAATCAGTCACTAAGCTTCCCAGGGACAACCTCATTAGACGGGGAGAAGCAAACAAGCAGACTTCCATCTGTCTCCCACTCTACTAGTTTAATGAGCTTTTACTTGTGTGTGCTCCACCAGTCACATGCTCCAACGGCGTGTTTTTCTTTTTTCGTGCCGCGCAGCATCCTCCCCGAGGGACCGATCTACTTACATATTCTTATAAAGAGAGGATATGTCAAACTCTGACGCGTTCTTGTGTTGAACGCGACACGTTTCAGGACGCGGCTTATCAGAGAGACGCCGTTTGACAGCGGAGCTGAGCCTCTTTCTTCAAGGGCGCCTCGTTTTCTTTTAACAAAAAAAAAAAAAATCTGACGCTCGCGGCTGCGATACGTAAATCTCAGGTTCTGACCCTGACTGACTTGGGATGGCATCACTCCTGTTTTTTGACATCTCGCAGGGTACGTTTGCCCTTCGGGTTCTGGAATGGATTTCAAGGCCTTGCTCCTGGCTTCTTTTTTATGGCGGTCCTTGAAACAATAAATCAGACAGGTTCTCTTCCGTTGCTCCCTTAGTTAACAGCGAGAGAGACGAAGAGATAAACTGCTAAATAAAAGAGTGTCGGCACCTGATCATATTCAAACGCATCTGGATGTATAAATCTAACATTCAATCACTGTCTACTTCCTGTGGGACAAAGGAAGGGAGCTTCAGACTTACTTGCATTAAGGCTCACACCTGATGACAGTTAAGCTATTCTTCAAAAAAAAAAGCAGGTCTTTTGTTGGTGACTAAAGTTTTGAAGGACAGAAAAATACCAACGCCCCCCTCCCACACACACACACACACACACACACACACACGCATACTCCTTCAGAACCTTCACTGCACCTCCTTCAATGACTGTCTCAGCTGTTATTGACGCAAACAAGTTGAGGTTTTTTTTCTGACAATAAAAGAGCGCGCTGCTGTTTGTGGGAGTCGTCCATCTGAGTTTAATCTTCAGACAACCTCACACCGAGTGGAGTGGGCGGGTCCCACAGACACACACACAGGCGAGCGGCGACATTATTCACTGCTCACTGTCGCCAGGCCGGGTCAGGGCCGAGTCCGTCGCTTGGTCGGGCAGCCGGGCCGTCACACAATCACATTTCATTGGTCGTCGACAGAACTGAGCTCAATCGCAGCTGTCACTTTCACTCCATGTGGCAATGAGCTTGACACACAACCACACGAATGATGTATAAATATATGTGAACACTGATGTATGTAACTTGGCCATCATTCTGTTCCTTGAAGAGGTCGTTCATACCCACTGAATCCTCAGCAACAGCAGAACACGCAAACTCATTCTTAACTTCAATGAATCGTCTTCTCAAAAGCTGCAATTTTATCAAAAGAACTGTTGGTTCCACTGCCATTGTGAGCCTGTGTCAAAGGTCCCTGTGCTACCTTAGCAGCCTCGAACATGTTGGCTTTCTTTTTTAATAGCTGCTGCTGACAGACTGATGCAACTCTTGCTCGACCTAATAACGGAAACTGTCAGTGAACTGACCCACACACTTCTGACACCTCAGCTCATGTGTCCCGGCAACAACACAATGCTACACCTACAGGTGGACCGGATGATGCAAACAGGACTCACGTGGGCGAGTGAAAGCGACTTGAAACCCCGATCGAGTTCAAATGTTTCAGCAACTCGGAGGAGGAGACAGTAAAGAATCACGTGAGGCAAGGTTCATTCGTTAATCCTTCAATTAAGGAAGCACGCTGCGTTTCCTGATGAGCCCATTTTCAGCAGCCTCCTCCACTCCTGTCCCAGCCACTGCATCCACCGCTCCACCTTCTCCTTTGCTGCACCTTCTGCAGCTGTTCCGAAAACAAAATCAAAACCCAGGCGGTCAGGACAGCGGGCACGCTGCGAGCAAAGAGAATAAAGCCACGAATTCAAGTCCATTTAAAAATCTATCAGGTCATCACCTCGATAAGTTCCTCACAGATTCTCTCTCCGTCTATGCATTAGTCTCTCTCCCTCCCTCCCTCCCTCCCGCTCACTCTGAACCCATCTCCAGTTCACCTGAAGCGATCGGAGCCACCGAGCCGTGCCGGTGTTAGAGTGAAATAGGAAGGTGAGATATGCATGAAATAAGGTAAACGTATGAAAAATTTTCAGGTGTTTATGTTTCAGCGAGCAAAAGGAGATGGCGCCCAGACATGAGGTGCGGGTGTTATTTCCCTCTGTTGGCGGAAAAATGGCGTGAAATACAGTCTATTTCACAGGCCGTTGGGTGGACCGGGGGGCCGCGGCAGGCCAGACTTACTCTTTACTCACTCTCAATTAAACACTTCACTTTGCAATGGAGCACAAGGTGATGAACCGGCGCTGTGGAACGGGTGCATCTACCGGGGGCGGGGGGGAGTGCGGGTGGCAGCTGAGGGTGCTGCTTGTGTTTGTTGTCGGTAGTCACTGTCAGAGTGAGTGTGAGTTGGGGGGTGGGGTGGTGGGGGCTTTTGCTGTGGTCGATATTTGTGTACAATGTGTGAGCAATTTTTATGAGCGAGCGAGCGCGGACGTGTACATGAGCCACCGCAGATGGTTGATTCCATTCTGCTGACTGTAATGCGTTTGACAAGCAGAGAAAAAAAAGTCACTTTTGAAGGTAAAATCTGCAACCAAAGCACCGAGCACAATGGGTGCAGGGCTTTGTTATCACTGTTCTAACTGTGCTTAACTCTATCTTGTGCTATATAAGCCTACAGACGGTTCCAGAGTAGCTAACAAATGTTTTAGCATCGACTTTGTGTGTCGTTACATTAAATACATGCAGTGG